>ML779206.1:24984-49362 GCA_009831015.1 Picea engelmannii | reverse complement strand
TGTGGATGAGTTGACATTGTTTGAGTTAAAAATAGTGAATTGTTACATTCTAAATGGTGGATGAAAACCATAGTTAACTATGTAGTGCTTCAAGAAAAGTACTCAAAGTACTCTTAAAGTACTTTACTTTTGAATAAAGTACCCATGTATATTCATAAATTAAATACTTTATATTTGAAATTTAAAAAATATTTTAAAAAATATCTTTTACTTGAAATTCGCTTTGGATTGATTTACTATGTTACGTTCAGAATGTTACTTTAGGAGTATGTTGGTTGGGGTTACACGATATATTTATCATATGTATATGATATAATATATCATACATAGAAACATATGATATATTATATACAATATATAATATTATACATGGAAACATATGATATATATCATATAATATATGATATTATATCATATCATATATAATATATGATATAATATTATATCATAGATGTGTTTTATATCATGTATTTTTAAAATTTTAAATATAATTTATTTATTTATTATTATATATTTTTAATTTATTTATTATATATATATATATATATATATATATTTGATATTTCTATAATATTTAATTATATATTACTATATGGATTTATATTTTAAATAATATATACTGTATAATTAATCATTAATGAATTTATATTTATATTTAATTTCAAGTTATTCAAGGACAAAGCACATATGCATTAGTTGTTTAAGGACAATGATTTGTTTTTGAAAAACTCACTTCTATTTATAGTCACATCCTTTCCTTTTAGTCACATCAATAAATGTTTTTTTATTAATTTTATTTTTATACAACTTTTCAATTTAACTTAACTATGGTTACATGGATTGTAGTGCAAAAGGCGAGTTGTAAATATTCTTCTCCACAAAATGACAAACTCATAATATTTTATTATATCTCTGAGGAGATCCTTTTTAGACCTCAAAATTCCCCTAATTGAAAGGATCAAAGCACCCTAATTCAATTTTTGGCAGAATTGTGTGTTGAATACTTCTGTGATTTGAGAAATGATAAGATTCCACACTTGAACTTCTCTTCAATATAATAGGATCTTCCCTTAGCTTCTCATTTTGATTTCGTCTTTGGTTAGTTTGTTGAGTAATACAATGATTTTTATAATTAGGATGATGATAATGCATCCTTGTATACAGTGTCTAGTTTTTGGAACCTTCATCTTCATCTTTTTATACTTCTAATGATTAATTGGTTGATAATATTTCGATTGGATATATATTGTTTCCTTTCTCCATGGCTTTATTTTTGTGTCTAAATATTTCTCTAGATCCTAGGATCGACCATTCATTCTGATTTAGCCACCATCAATAAATCTTTACACCATTCAAGCAAAGTGAATTATGCCAAGATCGACATTAAATTGAATTCAAAGTCCACCCTCGCCATGGACCTCTTGATGAGAGAACAACCCTTTTTCTTTGCATGAGTTGGTAGAATTTGTTGGTCATAACTTTCACATGGACCCATGGGTGAGCCTTTAGCAATTTCATCTTTAGAGGATCCTCTTTCCTTCTATTAATATTTTGAACCAATATCTTATATCTCTTAATTATAGATTCTTTTGGAGCTCATGTACTTTTAAAAGCTTAGTGTGTGAGAAGATAACATATATATATTAGCTTTTTGGCATAAGAAAATTGCTTATAGGGATTGCAGTCTTTGGATGGAAGTTATTTTGAAAAAAAAGAATATTTTTCAAGAAAGCAAGTTTTGAAGGACTAGTGGCTCTTTTCCTTTGTGTCAATGGCGACGATTATTCGAGCCATGTCAACATTTATACTTGTCGAGAGGGTGGAGAAACTTTCCAACATCACTACCTTGTTATCCAATAAGGTTAACGATATTTCTGTCAACAAGTCATCTCAATGCAACGTGCCAAATGAGAGGTACCCATTTACAATGGATCCCATGATTTGAAAGTGCTCGACAATTGAATCCTTGATTTGGATGCATGGTTTGATTATGATCTTATCCTTACAAATGAGAATGTTCCATTCACCAAGTTGAAGTGTACAGGGCTTTCCAAGCTATTGGTTGCAAAACATGTAGAAAATCAAAATCCAATCACCAGTAGCACTGGGCTTGTGGAAGCCCTTAGTCTCTAATTCTATCCTTCAATTTACAAATAGGATATGAATGTCAAGTGGTTTTACCTAGGCTTATTCAACATCAACTACAACAATGTTTTTCCTTGATATCCATGAGTATTAGTTGCAATTGACCAATATTTCTCATGATTTGAATAGTCCACGTAACACCCATTTTATTAGGTGATGCTCACAAGGGTGAATAAGTGGTATTGAAACCAACAAAATGAATCACATAACATAAATCATCACTTTTGGGGCTTGCACCCGGTAACCAGGAATTACCAGGTGGTCATCCATCCCAAGACGCCTCTCGCTACTGGGTGCAAGCCCCATAAGTGATGATTGATGTTGTGTGATTCATTTTGTGGGTTTCAATCCCATTTCTTCACCTCTGTGAGCATTGTCTGATGCAATGAGTGCTAAGTTGACTATTCAAATTGTAACATCCCTCTCTTGTGCGCACTGAGAGAACTTATTCTTTGAGGACACTTGCTTGCAAGTGATCCAGATTATTATACTGTTGGGCATTTGATTATGATTATGAGGCATTATGAATTGATGACATGTTATTTTGCTGTATTGACATAGACATGTACTATGACTCGGTTTTCCTGAGTGTGTAGGATTTTGGACCTCAAGGATGTAGAGGCATGGATGAAACCCCTTAGACTCCGATTCGAGTCAGGGAGTGGACGATTGGGGTTTGATTGTTATATATATGACATTTGTGCATCTTATTAGATGATATTATTATGGATGTTATTTCTGACATGATTCATTGATGATGCAGGCTGGCGATAGCTTGCTGACCAGACTCACATGTGGAGTAGAGGGGTGACACACGATAACTAGAGACATTGAGGGAGAGGTGTGGACAACAACCCTGCCACAACCTACTAGCACTCCCACTGTGGCTCGAACTGTAGGTTAACAATTTCCTAGTTCGAGAAGACCCACGATTCCGTGAGGGCAGACTGCGACAGTCGCTCGCGATGATTCTAGGGAGATCACAATAAGGCAGGGGCCTTGTTCCTTAGAGGCCCTTAGTCTCCCACGATATCACTTGATGGAGTATTGAATCCAGGGGTTTTTGATGTCTACCAATTCAATCAAGAGGCGAGTGGCACCCTTGGAGCACAGAGTGCGTCGTGAAGGGAACATCGCGCAAGAAAACGAAAGGAGGTGAGTGGCACCCTTGGAGCATGGAGTGCATCCTGAAGGGCCCGTCGCGCAAGAAAAATGGAAAGAGGTGAGTGGCACCCTTGGAGCACGTAGTGCGTCCTGAAGGGAACGTCGCACAAGGGAAACAAAATGAGGCGAGTGGCACCCTTGGAGCACCTAGTGCGTCCTGAAGGGCACATCAACTAATAAGTGAATAAACCTAGATTGCGTTAGAATGAATAATGTGATAAGAAATATTTAATACAATTTCCCTAATAAAATGTCGCCCAACCTAGGAAAATAAAATCTAGGTCTAAGTGATACTTGTGGTAATATATATATATATATATATATATATATATAATACTAATAATCATCATTAAACATCATTAAACATGTGACAAAAGGGGGTAAGAAACTTGATTAAATTATTAAAATCAAATTATGGAGGGATTAAAAATTTTAAAAGGGAATTAATTGTTTGTCACATATGCTAATTAAAATTTTTACTAAAAAGAAAAAGGGGGAAAACGGGTAGAGTCTTCACTTACTAATTTGAGTTTTAGATACAAAGGGAAAGAGGGAAATTTAAAATATTTAGGAAACTAAGGGAAAAAGGGGGAAACATAAAGAGAAAAAGGGAAACATAAGGAAAAAGCATAATGACTAACTTGGCAAGGAATCTTGCCTTTAAGAACTTTCTAAATTGAACTCAACTAGTAATTTAGTAAGGGGGTAAGTAATTAAATTCTGTGAGGGAATATGGGGACACCTAGGAGCAATTCTAGGAATGATTTTAGGTGGGTGAGGGAAATAGGAGTAATTAATTAATTAATGAAATTAATTTATCGTGCAATGAAGGGGATGGGTGACACATGTACGAGGAGGATTTTTCTGAATCAAATATTGGGAATTAAATTAAATGGGAATTTGGGAAAGAAAATGACTTAGAAACTCTATATAAAGGAGGGATAAGGAGGAGGATGAATCTCTTCTTTTATGTGTAATGTTACGCTGCAAAAATTTAGACTTGACTGACTTAGCTTGTGGGAGTTGGGATACCTAGCTCGGTGAGGAGTGGTAGCTCAACCTTGCGAGGCGAGCTAGGAGCTAGCTGTTCTCTGGTTTAGTGTGCGTGGCCCCTTTACATCTCGGGGGGCTAAGGGGGAAGAAGGGTACCCCTAGTGTTGGTTGGGAGGTACCGGTGAAGTCTCATCAGTCGAAAAGAGGGAGCTGCATGAAGCGAATGAGACTACGACTCAGAGCAGACGACTTGGGCTACAATATATTTACTTTTATTATGCATGGTAGATTATTATTGACCTGACGCTTCCATTTCTGTGATTTTAACCGTGTAAAGAAGGTGTTTGACTTAGCATTTTAAATTGATAACTTAATTTCCCCATAGACTTAAGCTCGTTGTTGATTTGATTCCCTTGGCATTTGATCCCTAAATGTTATGACTATCTTATTGGTTTTATTGATTGGTTGTGAAGAGTGGTGCTTTTTTTTTTTTTTTACTTCGTCCTCATCCCTAGTTCGTCAGTCCACACCTGAGCAGTTGGCCAGGAGACAAATCGACAATCGTCACTTCGGTGCATAGAGACCTATAGATTCTAATGCCCTACTTTTCTATGCGTGGATGATGAGCGAAGGATGCTTTTACCCAGCCGCCTACCCTGTTAATTTTTCTTGGTTGACTGATGTTCATTGCGCCTTCTGGAGAATGATTACCCTATGCCTTGTTCATATTCGTTCCTTGCCATTTACCTATGCACTTTAATTTAATTGAGAACGAGTTTAGCCTATGTTTTGTCCTCCTTTTGATAACCCTTACATTTTGTTGGGACTGGTTTTTTTTTTTTCCTATGCATTTAATACATTTGAAGGCGATTTTGCCCTGTGCTTCTCATACATCTGGCTTGCGTTCTCCCTCTGCAATGTATATTACCTTGATAGAAAAATTACTCTTGTAAAGTCAACGATTACTTTTTATTGGATGCGCTGGACAGATTTAATGTTTGACATTTATCAATGTCTGGGTTATTCCTTTACTCTAACATTACCAACGATTGTATATATGCTATTGCTTAACATTGATTTTTAATTAAAATCCATCATTTACAGTTGAAGGACAGCGGAATGATCATTGTTTGAAAACAAAACATCTATGCCTGTGTTTTTAGTTTGATTCCCAGCTGAGTGAAAAGAAACGATATCTATAAGTGTGTCTACGTTTTAGTTTTGATTCCCAGCTGAGTGAAAAAAAACAAAACGATATATATGATTTAAGTCTACATTTTCATTTCCCTTTTGCGTTCTTGGTCATCTGTTTCTCCCAGTGACTTACCCAAAAATCTCAGTGTTATGATGATCACCTCGACGTTTTCTTTTTACTGTGAAATGGGTGGGTGTTTACACAGTTGCATCTACATCCTCGGGGAATATCACCCAACCCTTATTCTCAACTTTATTGGCATCCCTCACTGGAATTTATCCATGATATTTTTTTGCTTAACGTACTGAAACTCTTCTTGATTTTATTCGCATCACGCCCTGTGACTGTCCACGATTTTATTGGCATCCTGTACTGAAACTCTCCCCAATTTTTACTGGCATAAAAGCGTCGTCCTTCCTCCACGATTTCCCAGGTGTAGATTAGCATGACTGCGATATATTTGTGACAACGTTGACTGGAAGGATAGCTTTTTTAAATCACCGCATGTTATTACATAGCGATTCCTACCCATCATTTAATTCCCTTAACTGACAATGCTATATTTAACTGGCTCAACGATTGATGAACTAATGACAACTGCCTCAGTTACTATCCTTGTGTTCCGCATCTGTTTTACCTGTCAGCCTTTTCATTTGACCACTCTTCCCTTGCTTGTACTTTGATTGCGATTGAATACACTGAAAACATTTTGGCGCATAGCTTGATTCAACGATTTTTTTTTATAATGTATAGCTTGATTTTTGTGGCTTGGTTAAGCGATTGGTATAATGCGATTTTTTTTTTTTTAAGTAAAAAAGGGTGTTGCCTGCTATATTATATTAACAAAAAGATACAATGGTGCTACAACCACCAAGTGTGCCACCATTTGACCAGAAACCAACACAACTTGTGGCGCATATGTTTCTTCTAGATAGAAAAAAAAAGAGAGATTGTTCCGCCATCTGTCTTGCCCGAAGGAAACTAGGGAAGATGGCCATGCATCATCTTAAGACTATTTAAGGCATTACAGAGAGATTTTTTATAAGCCTGAATTGTAAAATCCATAGCAAAAGGGAGCCCCAACATGGCTGGAAGTAAAAGAAAAAAAATATTGAAATTGACTAGATCAAATACCCGGTGGCTTGTCGTCCTCATTCTCCTGCTGTGCTTCTCTAGCCTGCATTACAAATGGCTGGGCACATGTTGGGCATTTTTGATTCGTCGGGGCATTAGAGTACATGTCGAAAATCATATCCAACCATTGTCCCATTAGGAGGGCCCTATGCTCCTGGTCAACCATCTGTCCTCGTAGTTCGAACACTAAATTCAAGTGTGTCACCTAGAGGAAGGGTGGTGGGGCACTAGTATATCCATGCATGGCTCGGGTGGAAGGTGGCACTGGGGTTTCGTCACCCTCTCCCAGAGTGGCCTTCATCCCCATTGTCGCTGCCTCACTTGGAGTAACCACCTTTGTACCTTCGTTTCCCACGCCATTGTCCATGGCTGCTATGTATTCATGGTGCTCAATTTCCACGATGGTTCCCTGTGAAACCAAATCCGTGTAAGGCACTTCCTCAATATAACAAGTTGGGAGTTCCTCATAGAGCCCCCCCCCTCATGCTGCTTCTTGTTTGAGTTTCAAGGGAAGTTAGAGTGTTTTCCATGTAAGGCACTTCCTCGACATAACAGGTTGGGAATTCATCACAGAGCCCTCCCATCATGCTGCTCCTTACTTGAGTTTCAAGGGCATTCAGAGTATTTTCTTCCCGCATAGCACTTGTGGGGTTCCAATTACCCAGTGTAGAGAGTGGAAATTGCTCTAGAGGGGTCTGAGCACTCTCCTCTGTCGCAAACTCTTTTTCATAAGCCCAGGGTGAGAGACTGGTCGCCTTTGCTCTCTGACACAAAATGGAGCTGGCCAACGAGAGAGCTTTTTCCAATTGTTGTCTCCTCTGTCGCTAAGCAACGTGGGTATACCAAGCCGAACCACATCGAGGTTTACCTCACTCCCTAGGCATCGTAGTGAAGGAGGGGATATCAAATGCACCAGAGATCACAAATGGCGGAAAGATGTAGAGAAAAACACACCAGAGCTCACAAAAGGTGGAAATATGCAGAGAAAGAATGAGCTGAATGTGACCATGCCTCCTCGCTTTCACCGGCTTGTGTGATGGAGGGACAGAGCTCCCAATTAAATCTTCCATAGTAAGTGCTTGCAGAGCCGACCCTTTCCTGCAAGGGAGAGGTTGCTTATCAGGAGGTTGGCGGTAATGGCCTACTCCCATCGTTAATGTTGAGTAGATGGGGAGCGGTCTGCCACACTTAATATGAGGTTGGGCGTTGTGCCAGGTGGCGGTGCTATGCATTGTGTCACCCCATCCGGGGTGGTATAATGTGATATTACTATATATAGATATCATGTATTATTGCGCAACGATCTCCTGTTAACTTAGCATTGCTACATCATGTATTATTGTTATCCTTGTTAACTTAGCATTATTACAGCAAGTATTATTGTTATCATTGTTAACTTAGCATTATTACAACATGTATTATTGTTATCATTGTTAACTTAGCATTATTACAGCATGTATCATTGTTATCATTGTTAACTTATCATGTTTTATTGGGTTATGTTATCCTTATGACATCGATAATATGGCATTATTGTTTCTGGACAACGTTCTTCTGTTATTAATTAGCATTAATAATTATTGTTGTTGGATAACGTTTAATAATAGCATTAAAACTCATTGAATAGCATCGAGGTGAAAATTATTTATAAGCAACATATTAGCATCAAATTGAATTAAATAGATGGGAATGAAATTTAATTATAAACAACAAGATAGCATTACAATTGCATTGAATAACGTCAAAATGGCTTTTATTTATAACCGCATAACAACATAAAATGGCATTAAATTTAGAATTGGATTGGCACTCATTTATAGACAATGAAATAGCATCGAATAACAATGATTAGCATTGAAGTGGAATTGATTATAGACATCAAACTCATTAAGGATTAGCCCTTTTAGACAATAATGACAATTATTTTTATAAGCAGCGTGGAGCACCTTTAAAATGTTAAGTAGTTCACTTATTTTAATGGAAAATTTATAATTGTTGATAAGCGTATTTGATTTGGTTAAGTGCCTTTCTTAGTGCACATTATGATAACATTTATGATATTAGTAGCTTGGTAACAGTTCGACCTTCGCACTTAGACACCAGTCTTATCAGTTATTGGATGGGTTGTTGGCGGAGTCGGGTACTAGCATGAGCTTTTCCTTTTGATTGTAGTCATGTTGCGTCTTGTCGACTTGTTGCTTGAGGTATGGGTGTAGCCTTCTTGTCAGTATTCGGCTCCTAGTGTGTCAGAATTATCTAGAGTCCTTGGTCCAGATAGGATGTGTCGCACCAAGGTTATAGTTGTGCCTATCACCTGGGGACGACATGATTCCTGATGAGGGGATCATTGCGCGCCTTAAGGGATAGAGGTGAAGGATAACTTGGTCGAGGTCTGTGCTTTTTGTGTGGGTGTTGTTGATTTTTGTAAGTTGCTGTTAGCGCTTGGGTTGTAATGCCTTCATGTGTTTGGCTCGTGTGCCTTGAGGTTCTAGTAATTGGTCGTCAAGTCCATTGTGTCGGGAGGTGGATGTTGTTCCTTAGCTTGTAGGCGTGGTCATGTTGTGTCAGGCGGGTAGTCATTTCTCTTTGTTGTTTTACGCATGTTTCGCCCAGTTTCTCTTGTACCAGTGCGTGGAGTGATAGTTTTCTGTTGCGTGATGGGTGTGCATGTGTTCATCATCTAGGCATGGTTAACTATGTCGTCGTTTCCTTCTTGCCTAAAAACAAAAAACAATTTTTCACTTTTCTTCGCTTGTAGTCATAACGTATTGGGGTCATTACATATGGTATCAGAGGGGGGGTTCAACCCGTGACTTGGGATCACTACGGCTTCCGTTGATATGATATTTGATTATAATGTTGCTAATTCAGTTGAATTGTATTCGTGCAGGTAATCATGGTTAGAGGACGCCACAGAGGCAGACGACAGGGTGCTAGGGGAGGAGGTGGTGCTAGGGGAGGAGGTGCGATGCCTCTAGTAGCATCCACGCCTGAGGGGTCTAATCCCTAGGGAGATGAACAAGTTGTCGGGAAGGAGAAGATAGCGATGGGTGATGTGGTCGGGATGATGAGGTGTTTTCAGTGGATGTCTGAGGCACTGATCAACTGTTTGGACAGAGAGGAGGCCAGGGTGCCAACACCCCCTGAGGGTCCACCATGCGCTTTGGTCGGTACCGGTGGAATTCACCGCGAACTCGAGAAGGTGAAATTTCCAGAGTTCTTTGGTGCCCCGGACGACGCAGCCACTGAGGCATGGTTGGAGAATATGGCAATGTGATTTGCACTTCACGACTATACCTCCAAGATGAAGGTCTGCATGGCGGACTTTCAACTAAAGGGGAGCGCTCTTCTATGGTGGAAGACGCCCCTGTCACAACTGAACATGGTTGTCGAAGATGTGTCATGGGAACTATTCGAGGAATGGTTACGAGAGAGGTAGCTATCAGAGGAATTCATTGAGCGTCAGCTCAACCAGTTCAACTCCTTACGACAGGGCGGCCGTACGGTGCCCAAGTACGAGGCCCATTTTATGGAGCTTCTTCGGTATGCTCCACACCTAAATACTGAGAAACTTAAGGTCAACAGGTTCTTCTTTGGCCTTAATGTTAGCATACGTGCAAAGGTTGGGATTCTGATGCCTCATACCTTACACGATGTCATCCAGAAGGCCCTCATAGCAGAGGAGGAGATTATCAGCGGGGGTCAGAGAAGGAATCCAGCGAGACCAATAGGGTAGATGGAATCTGGTGCGCGACAGCATTAGACACCAGCTAGATAGACGCCAGGATATCATGGATTCCAGAGAGGATCCACTTTCACTACACCTCGGTGACCAACGCCTCAGTAGAAGACACCTTATCGGGTACCACAACATCAACAACAACGTCGACCGCAACAACAACGGTTTTGGCCTGTTCAACAGAACATACCAGGATTCCAGGTCGGTGGGCCGTCATATTCTACTTCGGGTACCGGGAGTACTGGACTGAAGAAGGGGTATTGGACTTGTGGGTAGACACACTACCAGCGCAACTGCCTAGTGGAGAGGACTTGAGCATATGGATCAGCTGGACCCACTACCATGGGAGATTTGGGCAAGGCCCATCGGATTCATGCAGCGGTGAATAACAGCCAGGTAGAGCACCAGTCAACTGTGCTCGAGATGACAAGTACCATCGTTGACCAGACCCTTAGTATTTTGATAGATCCCGGTGCTACCATGAGTTTCATTTCTGGTGCAACGCTAAAAAGGATTAAGGTAAAGGCAGTCGAACAGGATGAGTTTATTTTTGTAGAGATGGCTTCAGGAGCCAAACATGAGGTTGGAGGAAAGGTTACGGGTTGTACCCTTAACCTGGGAGAGTTTTTCACCAAGGCCAACCTGTATGTCATGATCTTAGGATCTTATGAAATCGTGATCAGTATGGACTGGTTGGAATCACATGAGGTGATACTCAACTGTAAGACGAAACAATTGAGCTTGGTCGATGATGAGGGACAAAGATGCATGATTGTAGGATGAAACCAATGAGTTTCCCTGAGGTTCATCTCTTCCTTGCAGCTACAAAAGAGCATGCTTAAGGGACGTAATCTTTATGCGATCCTTGCGTTAAAAGATAAGGGAGTAGCGGAAGGTCTAGAAAACCTTCATGTGGTGAGAGAGTTTATGGATGTCTTCCCAGAGGAGTTACCTGGGATGCCTCCAGAGAGGGAATTGGATTTTACCATATACCTAAAACCAGGGACTGAACCGATAACTAGAATGCCTTATCGGATGTCGACCCTAGAGTTATAGGAGTTGAGAATGCAGCTAAAGGAATTGCTAGACTTGGGACTGATATGCCCAAGTGTGTCACCGTGGGGTGCGCCTGTTATTTTCATACGAAAGAAGGATGGGTTGTGGAGACTCTGCATTGACTAATGCCAATTGAACAAGGAAACGATCAAGAATCAGTATCCACTGCCAAGGATTGATGATATGTTCGATCAGATGAAGGGTGCGACGGTGTTTTCCAATATTGACTTGAGATCAAGGTATCACCAATTACAAATCAAGGAGGATGACGCCCCTAAGACTACCTTTAAGACGAGATTTGGTCATTACGAGTTTACTGTTTAACTGTTTGGACTAACCAACGCCCTAGGGGTATTTATGAGTTTGATGAACGGGGTGTTCCGCGAGTACTTGGAAAAGTTCATCCAAGTATTCATTGACGATATTTTGATTTACTCTCGGATGACAGAGGAGCATGATGAGAACTTGTGCTTGGTACTATAGTGTCTGTGAGAGCACAAATTGTATGGGAAGTTGTCCAAATGCTCGTTTTATCAATCAAAGATTCACTACTTAGGGCATGTCATCTATGGAGAAGGTATCACCGTGGATCCAAAAAAGGTTGAGGCTATTATGGAATGGACTACGTCGACGGATATCCCAGAAGTGCGTAGCTTCATGGGTTTAGCAGGATACTATCGATGGTTCATCGAGGGATTTTCGAAGATAGAAAATCCGATCATGGAATTGTAGAAAAAGAATAAGAAGTTTGTTTGGACCGAGAAATGCGCAGAAGAATTTCGGAGGCTCAAGGAGTTGTTGACAAAAACACCACTACTAAAGGTCCCTGACATGGATGCAGACTTCTTGGTATGCACTGACGCATCCAAGGGAGGCTTAGGCGGATTCTTGATGCAAGATGGACGAGTGATCACTTACATCTTGAGGAAACTGAGAAGGCATGAGGAGAACTATGCGACGCACGAATTGGAGTTGTTAGCCATTGTTTATGCCTTGACGGTTTGGAGACACTACCTTGTTGGATGAAAATTTGAACTAAATACAGAACACTGTGGACTACAACACATCTTTACGCAAAGCGACCTGAACACGCGACAACGACGTTGGTCAAAACTTCTTAGTGAGTACGATTTCGAGATTTCTTACATAAAAGGAACAATGAACCGAGTGGAAGATGCATTGAGTTGGAGATCATGCATCTTTTCGGTGTTTCCTCTTTAGACGAATCTACGTGAAATATTCTAACTTTACAATGCGATGATGATTGGTACAAAGAGGTCGAGGATTTTATCAGACAAAACAAAATGATGGTACCAATATTTGAATGATTTACGTTTGACGACGATGGATTATTGAGGTTTAAAAATCGGATTTACATACCACTGAACGATGAGTTGAGGAGTTTGATCCTAAACGAGGCTCACTGATCAATGTACATGGATCACCTGGGAGTTACGAAGATGAGGGCGAACCTTAAACCCTTATTATTCTGGAAAGGAATGAAGGCATACATAGTTAACTATGTGGCCAGATGTCTAGAATGTCAGCAGTTAAAGGCTAAGCATAGACACCCAACATGATTACTACAACCACACGATGTTCCAGAATCGAAATGGGAGGTCATTTCGATGGATTTCATGGTTGGATTTCCACTGACGTCAAGGAGACACGACTCGGTTTTTGTAGTAGTTGACACTCTGACGAAGAGTGCTCATTTTATTCCCGTGTGTACGAGGTATTAGGCACCTGACATAGCTAGAGTTTTCATCAGTGAGATTTAGAGGCTACATGGCATGCCTAAGAGGATTATATCTGATCGAGGATCGATGTTTACTGGACGATTTTGGACCAGTTTCCAAGAGGCCTTGGGAACCCAACTTAATTTTAGTACTACGTATCACCCGAAGAATGACGGGTAGGTCGAGCGAATGAATCAGACCTTGGAGGACATGTTGCGCATGTACGTGATGGACCAACAAAAGCATTGGGAAGAATTATTTCCACTGGTGGAATTCACTTATAACAACAGTTACCAAAGCACCATTAAGATGGCGCCTTTCGAGTTTCTTTACGGGCGACCGTGTCAGACGCCTTTGAGTTGGGATAGGCTTGAGGATAGGGTCCCGGTGGGACCAGAAGTGATCCAAGAAATGGAAGCGAAAATTCAAGGAATAAGACAAAGGATCAAAGAAGCACAGGATCGACATAAGAGTTATGCCGATGCGCACCGTGTCGACCGTAGTTACGAGGTTGGTGATCGAGTCTTCTTGCGGGTAAAACTGCATAAGAGTTCAATAAAGTTTGGAAAGGGAGCTAAAATCTCTCCTAGGTTTGTGGGACCTTTCGAGAATGTGGAGAGGAAGGGGCCCATGGCCTATAGACTAGCCTTTCTTGATTCTTTGAGGCATATGAACGATGTTTTTCACGTATCTGTTTTGAGACATGATATTAGTGATCCTACACATGTTATTGACATGAGTTCCTTGTAGGTATTGGACGAGGGGGCGCTCACGACTGAGTCGATATGCATCCTGGATCATCGCATTCGACAACTACGACGTCGAACAGTAGATCAGGTCAAGGTCCAGTGGGACAACTATAGTCCGCACTCGGTGACCTAGGAGGACGAATATGATATGTGCCAGCAGTTTCCATTTTTGTTTGATAGATATACTTATGATACTGTGATACACATTATTTCGACACTTATACTGTGAAACTTCGGGACGAAGTTTGGGGTGTATGTAACATCCCTCTCTTGCGCGCACTGAGCGAACTTATTCTTTGAGGGAATTTGCTTGCAAGTGATCCGTATTATTATACGGTTGGGCATTTGATTATGATTATGAGGCGTTATGAATTGATGACATGTTATTTTCCTGTATTGACATAGACAGGTGCTATTGACTCGATTTTCCTGAGTGTGTAGGATTTTGGACCTCGAGGATGCAAAGGCATCGATGAAACCCCTTGGACTCTGGATCGAGTCGGGGAGTGGACTATTGGGGTTTGATTATTATATATATATGACATTTGTGCATCTAATTAGATGATATGATTATGGATGTTATTTCTGACATGATTCGTTGATGATGCAGACTGACGATAGCTTGCTGAACAGACTCACATGTGGAGTAGAGGGGTCACACATGATAACTAGAGACATTGAGGGAGAGGTGTGGACATCATCCCTGCCATAGCCTACTAGCACTCCCGCCGTGGCTCGAACTGTAGGTTAACGATTTCCTAGTTCGAGAAGACCCACGATGCCGTGAGGGAAGACTGCAACAGTCCCTCATGATGATTCTAAGGGGCGCGCAATAAGGCAGGGGCCTAATTCCTTAGAGGCCCTTAGTCTCCCACAAGATCACCTGACGGAGTATTGACTCCAGGGGTTTTTGATGTCTACCAAGTCAGTCAAGAGGCGAGTGGCACCCTTGGAGCACATAGTGCGTCCTGAAGGGAACGTCGCACAAGAAAACCAAAGGAGGTGAGTGGCACCCTTGGAGAACAGAGTGCGTCCTGAAGGGCCTGTCGCACAAGAAAAACGGAAAGAGGCGAGTGGCACCCTTGGAGCACGTAGTGCATCTTGAAGGGCATGCTGCACAAGGGAAACATAATGAGGCGAATGGCACCCTTGGAGCACCTAGTGCATCATGAAGGGCACGTCGTGTTGTTAAATAATAAGTGAATAAATCTATATGGCGTTAGAACGAATAATTTGATAAGAAAGATTTAATACAATTTCCCTAATAAAATGTCGCCCAGCCTAGGAAAAATAANTCATTAAACATTTGACAAAAGGGGGTAAGAAACTCGATTAAATTATTAAAATCAAATTATGGAGGGATTTAAAATTTTAAAAGGGAATTAATTGTTTGTCACATATGCTAATTAAAATTTTTACTAAAATGAAAATGGGGGAAAAAGGGTAGAGTATGCGGGCAAGCGACAACGATCGACCACCACACTAGCACCAAGAAGGAAAGCGTGGAAATGTATCTATGGATCTCCCACCCACAGACTCAAATTATAAGGAACCAATGGCTATCCCAGGTCCTAATGATGGATGTGAATGAACGCCTGACTATATAACTCACATCTCCCCCGGTACTCATGCGGAAGGTGAACGCTCCATTCACTCCACGTCCTCATGCAAGTGCCAAGACCTCCCCCCATGTCCTCAATAAGTTGTTGATGGATCTCCCACCCATGGACTCATCACTAATGGCCTGCCTGTTTACCCGCCTCACCTCACCTCACCTCACACAATGTGAGTTGTAATAAGTGGAACCAATCAATGAATCATCAAGTCAATGTCCAGGCTCAAATCAAAACAATGGTTGTATTCCATTTTATGTCCCGGCTAACCTCACTACTACTGTTCGCTGGTTGTTGTCCGTCTACCCATTGGCCTGCTGCCTCACCTCAAAAAGTGTATGGGTGTTTCCATCCTAAATTGATGATATTGATGCCTGTCTTTTGCGGCCATATAATCTGTCATCCGTACGAGGTAAAAGGTAAACCAAATCTTAGGTCAAACGAAGTCGAGTGAACCCCCACCGACTAATTTCAAGGGGGTGAACGTATATTGAAGTTATCCCAGCTCGTGCTATCCCAAGTGTCCTTTCTTCTAGTTGAGGTGTATTTCTGGAGGTTCGAGGTTATTTCAGCATGTTTATATATTAGGTAGTGCCACATACGTACATCCTAAAAGGGATAAAGCGGAAAGAGGTAAAAAGGGAAAGAGGTAAATTTAAAAGATTTAGGAAACTAAGGGAAAAAGGGGGAAACATAAAGAGAAAAAGGGAAACATAAGGAAAATGCAGAATGACTAACTTGGCAAGGAATCTTCACTTACTAATTTGAGTTTTAGATAAAAAGGGAAAGAGGTAAATTTAAAATATTTAGGAAACTAAGGGGAAAAGGGGGAAACATAAAGAGAAAAAGGGAAACATAAGGAAAATGCAGAATGACTAACTTGGCAAGGAATTTTGCCTTCAAGAACTTTCTAAATTTAACTCAACTAGTAATTTAGTAAGGGGGTAAGTCATTAAATTCTGTGAGGGAATATGGGGACACCTAGGAGCGATTCTAGGAATGCTTTTAGGTGGGTGAGGGAAATAGGAGTAATTAATTAATTAATGAAATTAATTTATGGTGCAATGAAGGGGATGGGTGACACATGTACGTGGATGATTTTTCTAAATCAAATATTGGGAATTAAATTAAATGGGAATTTGGGAAAGAAAATGACTTAGAAACTCTATATAAAGGAGGGAGAAGGAGGAGGATGAATCTCTTATGTTATGTGTAACGTTATGCTGCATAAATTTAGACTTGACTAACTTAGCTTGTGGGAGTTGGGATACCCAGCTTGGAGCTCAGTGGTAGCTCAGCCTTGCGAGGCGAGCTGGGAGCTAGCTGTTCTCTGGTTTAGTGTGCGTGGCCGCTTTGCGGCTTGGGGGAGATAAGGGGGAAGAAGAGTACCCCTAGCATTGGATGGGAGGTACTGATGAAGTCTCATCGGTCGGTAAGCATTCGCTACACAGAGCGTGTGGGACTATGACTCAAAGAGGACGACTTGGGCTACGGTACGCTTAATTTTATTCTGCATGGTAGATTATTATTGACCTTACGCTTCCATTTCTGTGCTTTTAACTGTGTAAAGAAGGTGTTTGACTTAGAATTTTAAATTGAGAACTTAATTTCCCCATAGCCTTAAGCTTGTTGTTGATTTGATTCCCTTGGCATTCGATCCCGGAATGTTGTGAATGTCCTATTGGTTTTATTGATTGGTTGTTAAGAGTGGTGATTTTTTTTTTTACTTCGTCCTCATCCCTAGTTTGTCAGTCCACGCCTGAGCAGTCGGCCAGAAGCCGAATTGACGATCGTCACTTCGGTGCATAGCAACCGATAGATTCTAATGCCCTGTGTTTTTGTGCATGGATGATGAGCGAAGGATGCTTTTGCCCAACTGTCTAACCTATTAATTGTTGAAATAATGTAACTGCAAAGTGTATTCTAATTATTATTGTTGTATTATTCATTAGATCAATCCCCTATTGCGGATTGATCATGTTGGCTATTGTAAAAGACCAAATCCCCTTTTGCGGATTGGTCAAAACATAATTGTAATATGAAGAATAAAAAGTTGGCCCTAGAATATATTAAAGAGTCCCCATAATATATTAAAGGTGGTTATAACCACCCAGAAGAAGAAGTCGGCCCTGCCAGTGAAGAGACACCTTCGTGCACACGTGCCAGAGTTGTATAAATAAGGATGCTAGCACCTCACTTAGACACACACTCACTTTAATATAGTTTCAGAGCTACAATTGGAGAAGAGAGAGAGAGAGAGAGATAGAGGCACATTCTCGGGAGAGGAATTTCTATATTTGTTTGAGTTATCTCTTGGCATTGTATTGGCTATCTATAATAAGAAAGTTTTGTTGGGTTTTCTCCTCCATGAGGGTTTCCCAGGATAAATGATGTGTCTCTTGTGATTGTGTATTTCTCAGTGATCCTATCTATGCTATTGTTATCTACTGAAATGCAAAGAACTCTAATAATATCTTAAACCTTAACATGGTATCAGAGCTAAGTTGAAGAGATCATCTTTCACAAGAGAAAGTGAAAAACGTCATTGTTTCCGTACATGCAAATTAGGGATTTTTGTTGATGAAGTATTTTATCCCTAAAACCATCTAGAAAAGTGTGCCCTTCCTCAAGGATCACTTTGGCATCCTGAGTGAAAATTTTCAGTGGCTAGATCTCCCGGAAAGTGAAACCCTAGTTTTCACAAAGTACCAAAAGTACCAGAAGTACCAGAAGTACCAGAGTACCAGAAGTACCAGAAAACCAGAAGCACTAGTCCAGAAATCTGCAGATCAAGTTTGGAGGGGTAAAAGATGGATTTTCTCAGATCTAAACACACCAGGATACTCACCTCATTCAAGCCCACTTCCTGGTAAGTTCATAATTTAATTTTGAGCATTTTCATTTTTGGACATTTTCCTAGCTCTAGGTAAAAGATGTTTGCAAGCACCAAGCTTGTTGACAAGATGTAAGGAGTAGAAAACTTTCGTGCCTGGAAGTATAGGATTGGTCTCATTCTTGAAGAGAATGACCTAGCAAGATTTGTCAAAGAATAAGTACGAGAAGCCGTCGATGCTGCAGACAAAGCAAAGCACCAAAAGGACACAATCATGGCCAACAGAATCATTTCATATTCAATCAAAGATCACTTGATTCCTTATGTGTCATCAAAGAAGACTCTGAAAGAAATGTTTGATGCCCTAAATAGACTATATGAAGGAAAGAACATAAACCAGAAGATTAATCTAAGAACTCAGCTCAAGAATACAAGGATGCAGAGAGGAGAATCAATCCAAGAATATTTCTCGAGAATATCAGAATTCAAAGAATAGTTAGAAGCAATTGGAGATACCATAGACGAAGACAAAATCATAATGACGATCCTTAATGGTGTCACAAGACCTTGGTATGCATTCATCCAAACGATTTGTGCGAGAACAAAGAAACTAAAATTTGACGGTCTATGGGAAGAATGCATTCAAAAAGAATCAAGAGTAGCTAACTGAGAGGCTTTACTAGTAAGAGATGAATACCAAGCCCTAGATACTCACACTAAAGGAGGAATAAATAATTCTTACTTCTATAAAGAAACTCATAAAGAGTCTCACCCCCAAAACAAATCTCAACCAAAGAGATTCCAGAAGAAAGGACAACGAAAGGAAAGAGATTACTCATCTGTCCAATGCTACCATTGTGACAAGATGGGACATATTGCGAGATATTTTCTAGCCAGATGAGAAGAATACAAGAGGAAAAATAAGAGACATCATGCCCATGCAATTGAAGATGAAGAACCACCTGCAAATATGTTAAGAGAACAAATTAAAGACTATGTCCTAATCTCGTCTCTCTCAGGATCGGTAACACCTGGAGAGGACACTTGGCTCATTGATAGTGGTGCTTCCAAGCACATGACAGGTCAAAGAGATATTCTCTCTTGCATTTCAGAAAAACAGTTTTCTCAGAAAGTTACACTTGGAGATTATTACCAATATCCCATCAAGGCAGTGGGATAATCAAACTACAAACTTAACTCAGGGAATTCAATGAAGATGAAGGACATACTCTATGTACCAGGTTTGACAAAGAACCTACTCTCCATATCAGCTTTAGAAAAGAAAGTCTTCAGAGTTTCCTTTATAGATGGAGAAGTCCTTATGTGGGCTAAAGGAGAAACCATGAAAGAAGAAATCTTCATTGGAAAAGAAGAAGGTGGATTGTATAAGCTAAAGGGTCACTCAGAAGTAGCCATGACCCATGCCATTGAGAATCCATGTGAACTTTGGCATAGAATATTAGCCCACATCAACTACAAGGCATTACCATATGTATGCAAAGCAGTCACAGGTCTACCAGAACTCAAGGTTGACCATGAAGGCATGTGCAATGGATGTGCACAAGGGAAGAACATCAAGAACCCTTTTCCGAAGAGAGACAACAAAGTAGAAGGAGTCTTAGAACTCATTCATTCAGATGTGTGTGGCCCAATGCCATCATCCTCCATCAATGGGTATGTATACTATGTATCTTTTATTGATGATTATTCTTGTAAGACCTGGGTTTACTTTTTGAAATCAAAAGATGAAGTGTTCAGTAAATTCAAGGAATTCAAAGCCTTGATAGAGAATCTTTTTGAAAGAAAGATCAAGATACTCAGGTCACATAATGGAGGAGAATACACCTCAAATGATTTTGTGAAATTATGCAAAGATGTCGGGATCAAGAGGGAGCTCACCACTCCCTACAATCCTCAACAAAATGGTGTGGCAGAAAGAAAGAACATAATGATAATGGAAGCAGTGAAGACCATGATCCATGATCAAGATATTCCAATGTTCTTATGGGAAGAAGCAAAAATGACAGTCGTATATGTACAAAACTGATTGTCCCATAGTGCACTTGGGTTCAAGACCCCAAAAGAGATGTTCACTAGAAAGAAGCCAGAGGTAAGCCATCTCAAAATATTTGGCTACCCAATATTTGTACATATTTCGAAAGAGAAGAGAAACAAGTTGGAACCCTCAGGAAAGAAAAGAATATTTGTGGGATACTGTGAGGCTTCCAAGGCCTTCAGGATTTATATACCAGGTCACCATCACATTGAGATCAGCAGGGATGTGACCTTTGATGAATATGCAATGCTCAAGAAATCAAGAAGATTCCATCTTGAAGAAGTTTATGAAGAGGAACATGTAGCTCCCAGAGTTGCAGAATCAGTAAGGGAGGTTCCCAGAGTTGCAGAACCAGTGAGGGAAGTCATAGCTTCCCCTGATGAGGAAATTCTACAAGATCATGACATAGTAGAATTTCAAGAACCTCCTCAGATGACGATCTCCCATAAGAGAAATCCTGCTTGGGCTAGAGAGCTTATTCAAGATGGAGAGAAGTATGGTGATCCCGAAGGAACCACGAGATAGGTGAAGAGACCTAAGCCATTCTCCAGTTATATGTCTTTGATGTGTGATGTCCTAGAGGAGGAGCCTACCTTCTTTGAAGAATCCATTCCTAAGAAGAATGGGCAGATAACATGACAGAAGAATACCGATCCATAATAAAGAACTATGTATGGGAAATAGTTCCTAGACTAAAGAGAAAGGATGTGGTATCTTTCAAATGGCTCTTCAAAATAAAACATGTTTCTGATGGAAGTATTGAGAAGTATAAAACAAGATTTGTCGCTCGTGGCTTTTCTCAAAAGGAAGGCATTGACTATGAAGAGTCATTCACTCCTGTAGCCAGATACACTTCGATCAGAACCATCATAGCCCTTGTAGCTAAGATGAAGTGGAAGTTACACTAGATGGACGTAAAGACAACTTTCCTAAATGGTGTCATCGAAGAAGAAGTGTATATAGAGAAACCTCAAGGATTTGAAGTTGAAGACAGGAAGACTCATGTCTGAAAGTTGAAGAAGGCTCCGTATGGATTGAAGAAAGCTCCTAGAGCTTGGTATGGAAGGATAGACAGTTTTCTGACGAGCTTGGGCTTTACCAAGAGTAAAGCAGATTCTAACCTCTACTTCAAGGTTATGAATGATGAGTCGGTGATATTGTTGTTGTATGTGGATGACCTATTCTTAACTGGAGAAGAAAAGCTCATCACTGAATGTAAGAAGAAGCTCGCTTCAGAATTTGAGATGAAATACCTTGGCCTAATGCATTATTTCTTAGGTCTTGAGGTATGGCAGAGCCCAGAGAGAATATTCCTTAACCAAGGGAAGTATGCAGTCGAAATCCTGAAGAGATTTGACATGTTGGAGTGCAAGTCCATAAATACACCCATGGAAACGAATCTGAATCTACTAGTCAACACTTCGTTAGAATTGATTGATGCCACGCTATATAGACAAATCATTGGATCGATGATGTACCTGAAGAACACCAAACCATATATCTATTTTTTCGTGAACACCTTGAGTCAGTTTCTGGTAGAACCCAGACATGTTCACCTAGTTGTTGCAAAACATGTGATGAGGTACCTTAAGGGTACATTAGATTGTGGTCTCAGCTATGATGGAGATCATGATTTCAAACTGAGTGGGTACACTAATTCAGATTGGGCTAGAAGTGTCTCTGACAGGAAGAGAACTTCAAGATGTTGTTTCAGTTTGGGAACATCCATGATCTCATGGCAGAGTAGGAAGCAATCCAGCGTTGCTCTCAGTACATCGGAAGCAGAATACATTGCTACGAGTTCTACTAGTTGCAAACCTATATGGCTTCATAAGTTATTGACTGGTCTATTCAACCTAGAGATGGAAGAAACTACAATCCTATGTCACAACCAGAGCTGTACAAAGATGACATAGAATCTTGTATTTCATGACTAGTCGAAGAACATAGAGATCCGATATCATTACATCCGTGACATGGTGCAGAGAAGAGCCATAAATCTCCAATATGTTAGCACGGATGAATAGGTTGCCGATGTGTTGACCAAGCCTCTATCTCGTGTAAAGTTTGAGCACTTTCGAGATAAGCTCGGTATAGTCCGAAAGGACCTCCCTCGAAAGAGGGAGTAGTGTTGTGTTGAGATATGCTAGCCTAGTACTGTGCTTCCAACTTAATTGCTGTGACGTAAAGCCAGTCTAGTATTGTGTTTTCAGCTTAATTTCCGTGTTGAGATATGCTAGCCTAGTATTGTGCTTCCATCTTAATTGTTGTGACGTAAATCCAGTCTAGTATTATGTTTCCAGCTTAATTGTTGTGTTGAGATATGCTAGCCTAGTACTGTGCTTCTAACTTAATTGTTGTGATGTAAAACCAATCTAGTATTGTGTTTCCATCTTAATTGTTGTGTTGAGATACACTAGCCTAGTACTGTGCTTCCAACTTAATTGTTGTGACGTAAATCCAGTCTAGTATTGTGTTTCCAACTTAATTGTTATGTTGTGATTCCAACTTAATTGCTGTGTAGTGTGCCAACCTCGTGCCGTGATGATGAGCCAACCTCATGCTGTGATGATGTGACCAGCCTCGTGTTGTCATGATGATGTATTAGTTTTATACTAATCCATATTGATGCAGACGACGATTCCATTCCATTGAGAATGACGATGCTACTGATGAGAAAAAATTTTGATGATTTATAGATACGCCAGTCAGTGTCCTAAGATGATATTGATGATGCTGTCCTCTCACCCACCTGATGTTGTTGATGATGTTGTCCTCTCTCTCGCCTGATGCTGTTGTAGAATACCCTTCTTGTTAAGGGGGGTTGTTGAAATAATGTAATTGCAAAGTGTATTCTAATTATTATTGTTGTATTATTCATTAGATCCATCCCCTATTGTGGATTGATCATGTCGGCTATTGTAAAAGACCAAATCCCCTTTTGTCGATTGGTCAAAACATAATTGTAATAGGCAGAATATGAAGTCAACCCCAAAATATATTAAAGAGGACCCATAATATATTAAAGGTGGTTATAACCACCCAGAAGAAGAAGTCGGCCCTGCCAGTGAAGAGACACCTCCGTCCACACGTGCCAGATTTGTATAAATAAGGAGTTTAGCGCCTCACTTAGACACACACTCACTTGTTCATTGAGAAGCAAGTTTCAGAGCTGCAGTCAGAGAAGATATATAGAGAGAGAGGTGCATTCTTGGGAGAGGACTTTCCGTATTTGTTTGAGTTATCTCTTGGCATTGTATTGGCTATCTATAATAAAGAAGTTTTTCTAGGTTTTCTCCCCCATGAGGTTTTCCCAGGATAAATGATGTGTCTCTTGTGATTGTGTATTTCTCAGTGATCCTATCTATGCTATTGTTATCTAGTGAAATGCAAAGAACTCTAATAATAGCTTAAACCTTAACATTAATTGTTCTTGGTTGACTGATGGTCATTGCGCCTTCTGGTGAATGATTACCCTATGACTTGTTCATCTTCATTCCCTGTGATTTACCTCTACACTTTAATTTAATTGAGAACGAGTTTAGCCTGGGTTTTGTCCTCTTGTTGACAACCCTTACATTTTGTTGGGACCACGGTTTTTTTCTTCCTATGCATTTAATACATTTGAAGGCGATTTTTCCCTGCGCTTCTCATACATTTGGCTTGCATTCTCCCTCTGCAATGTCTATTACCTTGATAGCGAAATTACCCTTGTAAAGTCAACGATTACTTTTTATTGGTTGCGCTGGACAGATTTAATGTTTGACAGTTATCAATGTCTGGGTTATTCCTTTACTCTAACATTACCAACGATTGTATATATGCTATTGCTTGACAATGATTTTTAATTAAAATCCAACATTTACAGTTGAAGGACAACGAGATGCTCATTGTTTGAAAATAGAACATCTATGCCTGCGTTTTTAGTTTGATTCCCAGCTGAGTGAAAAGAAACTATATCT
>ML779206.1:0-15615 GCA_009831015.1 Picea engelmannii | reverse complement strand
AATTGTCCGATGACCAATCCACAAAAGGGGATTTGGTCCTTATACAATTACCGACTTGATTAATCCTCAATGGGGATTAATCTAATAACAATAATATTAATAATGACATGATTAATCCACAATGGGGATTTAATCCAATAACAGAATAATAATAAGAATGCTCTTCGCAGTTACATTATTTCAACAATAAGCAACATATTAGCATCAAATTGCATTAAATAGTTAGCATGCCATTTAATTATAAACAACAAGATAGCATTACAATTGCATTGAATAACGTCAAAATGGCTTTTATTTATAACTGCATAACAACATAAAATGGCATTAAATTTAGCATTGGATTGACACTCTTTTATAGACAACGAAATAACATTGAATAACAACAATTAGCATTGAAGTGGCATTAATTATAGACATCGAACTCATTAAGGATTAACCCTTTTAGACAATAATGCCGATTATTTTTATAAGCAGCATGGAGCACCTTTAAAATGTTCAGTAGTTCACTTATTTTAATGGACAATTTATAATTGTTGCTAAGCATATTTGATTTGGTTAAGTGCTTTTCTTAGTGTGAATTATGATAACATTTATGACCTTAGTGGCTTGGTAATAGTTCGACCTTCACACTTAGACATCTAGCTTATCAATTATTGGATTTTTTGTCGGCGGAGTCGGGTACTAGCATGAGCTTTTCCTTTTGATTGTAGTCATGTTGCGTCTTTTCGACTTGTTGCTTGAGGTATGGGTGTAGCCTTCTTGTCAGTATTTGACTCCTAGCGCATCAGAATTATCTAGAGTCCTTGGTCCAGATAGGATGTGTCGCACCAAGGTTATAGTCGTGCCTATCACTTGGGGATGTCATGATTCCTAATGAGGGGATCATTGCGCGCCCTCAGGGATAGAGGCGAAGGATAACTTGGTTGAGGTCTGTGCTTTCTGTGTGACTGTTGTTGATCGTTGTAAGTTGCTATTAGCGCTTGGGTTGTAACGCCTTCATGCATTTGGTTCGCGCGCCTTGAGGTTCTAGTCATTGGTCATCAAGGCCGTTGTGTTGGGAGGGGGATGTTGTCCCTTATATTGTAGACGTGTTCATGTTGTGTCGGGCGGGCAATCATTTCTTCTTCTTGTTTTATGCATGTTTTGCCCAATTTCTCTTATGCCAGTGCATGGAGTCATAGTTTTATGTTGCCTGATCAGTGTGCGTGTGTTCGTCGTCTAGGCGTGGTTAACTGTGTTGTCGTTGCCTTCCTGCCTAAAAATAAAAATAAAAATTGCACTTTCTTCGCTTGTAGTCATAACGTATTGGAGTCGTTACACAAATCATGAGAATTATTGGTCAGTTGAGACTAATACTCATGGATATGGGTTATAGATTGTTGACTTGTACTCTACGCAATTTATCCCAAAAATGATATCGAATATGTTGAAGTGTGGAAGCCCCTTTATGCTTAAACATTTTTCCTCTCCTTTGAAAGCATTGGAGGCAAATGATATTATTGTTGAGAGGAATGATAAATATTTTTAATACGTTTTCTGATCTCATATTATTTTGTTTTATAAGACATCAATATAGAATAAAAAGAGCTTGTTGCCACTTAAGTTCCTATTTTCATGGTTAGTTGAGATATTTAATGAGAAGTTTTTATACATACAATTCATGTAAAATTCTAATAAGGAATGAATTTATTCCACATCATGTATAAAAATCAACCTATCATATTGTTCCACCGAAACAATATGTATTGTTCTAAAAAAAATTCATTTTCTAATATGTTTTTATGTGGTTTTTCTCCAACATCAACAAAAATGAATAACTTTTTGATTAAAACATAATTACTATTATCCTGACGATTCCAATACCACCTTCCTTATTGGAGCCCGTTTACCTCCTGAGGGGAAAATGTACCTAGGAAAATGTACTTCTTGTTGGTAGTGTATATAATGATGCATTATTGTTTCATGTAATGTTTCCATAGACGATGTGCCTCAAAATAAGTGCTCAAACCAATTACACTAACCCATGGTAATACTCATATGCTATATACAAATATAACAAAAATGGTTTGTAAACACGCATCATTTTAGTGGAGCTTCTTCATCTGCTTCACAAATTTCGTAGATTGTGTCTCGACTCAATGTATTATTTCGTAGATCGAATCTCGGCTCAACGTATTATGAGAGATTAAACTACAAAAAGGCATATCAATCTTGATCCGATATTCATGATTTGTATATGTTTCAATGCAAATTAGCATGGGCAGAAAATGAAGCAGTCCAAATTAACTGATTCCCCATCAACGAGGTCATTAATGGTAGTTTCAAAATACCAAGTACTTAACGACGACCCCGAAGATGACGAATTTGAGCAAATGAAGACATAAGTGGAAGATTGGATGACATATTATTTCAACTTAGGAAGACAATGCCCTCCTTGTTTAGGGATAAGCTCGAGTCTTTATTGGTTTCCATGAGGACTGCAGTTTTTCTCCTACTATATCCTTTTGACCAACTTCAATCAGAGGATAAATCTAGTTTTCCATGTATGCTTCTTCTCCCAAGTTAATTTTCTCGGTGTTCGGGAAAACCTTACATTAGATGGCTATTAGGAAACGCGTTATGTGCTAATTTCTTAGATGCATTCCAAGAGTGAAAATTTCCTACACATTATCTTGATCCATATATGTGCTTAATTTAGAATCGTTTACAACTTGTGCAAGTTGAACATGACGGACTATAAACCCTAAACCCTGATGGTCGCTGGAAAATTAATGGGAAACAAGTAAGTTATGATTGAGATATGGTGGATTTTGAGCTGCTAAAGCTCATGGCTTAAACACAACTTCCTTCTTATTAGAAAGGAACCCATGTTCTCACTGTCGTGGTTGGGGAGGTTTGCATTGCCCCCTATGAATTTTTAATCATTTTACTTCGTATGCTTGTGGTTTCAGTTATAGATCTTGATGATACGGGAAATCTCCAAATGACATGAAAGTTATATATATATATATATATATGGAATTGGAATCAGGGGATGAAAATAGAACTCAAGACTTGATTCAAGACCAATTGCCTATAAGTAGGGTTCTAAACCAAAATGCCAGAGTGGAGCATTCATATATACAAGAACAATTGGTTTCCTCATCTATAGATTACAAAATCGTGCACTAGTATAGTATTGATATAGGTTTATTTGGTCTCTATGGATATGCATGATTTTTTTCTTGAGTTTTTACTTCTAAAGTAGAAAAAATGTTTTTGTTTCAGTTTATATTAACAAATATAGTACACAACAGTTACAAATAAATGTACCTTGTTTTTGGTGTAGAAAAGGAAGAGGAAGAGGAATATGACAAAAAAGAAGAAGAAGAAGAAGAAAGGAGAAGAAGAGGAAGAAGAAGAAGAAGAGGGAGGAAGAGGGAGGAGGAAGAAGAAGAAGAAGAAGAGTACGAAGAAAAAGATGAAGAGGAACAAGAGGAAGAGGAGGAGGAGGAGGAGGAGGAGGAAGAGGAGGAGGAGGAGGAACATAAAGAGAAAGAGGAAGAAGAAGAAAAAGAAGAGGAATATGAAGACAATGAATAAGAAGCAAAGGAAGAAGAATGTAGTGTCCCCACTATGTAACCCATAAAAAATTAAATGCATCTACACCATTTCTAAAACATGAATGCAACAACTTATACTCATACAAAACAACATATATTTTCTTAAAAATTAGAGTTCATACACAACAATAAAAATCCATGAGTAAAATTGATAAACAAAGTTAAAATCAATTATCTTTTAACAAAAAATGAAGAACTCACTATAGGGGATGAAAATTCCTCCCAACCGTAGATTTTTTGCTTCAAATCACAACAACAAATTACCCCCGAGCTGGGGCTTCGATTCCACAAAAGAGGGTGTCTCTCTCAGAACCCAATTCACTCCCACAACCAACTAGTTTTCTAACAACTATCCCACTCCTCCAACTCTCTTCCCCTAAACCTATGCAACCCAAGGAATTGGGACCCCCCTTCATTGCACACAGTCCCGCAAGCCTTCCCTCTTCCTTCTAGGACTCCAACACAAGGTTGGCTAGGAATATCTAATGTTGGGGACTCCAGGGATGCTAGTTTCCCCAAGAAAACTAACAAAACAACACATTGTTCAAGAGAAAATCACTCACAAAAAAATATCCCTCTCTACAAGCCTAACAACCCGCTTCTTCATGCAACAAAAGCTCTAACAATATTTCCACATCACCTACTATGGATGCCTTCAAGCTCCAATGCTATCCACTCTCTTGCTGCTCCAAAAACTTCATGCAAAAATTGTCCACAATGGCCACTTGAATTTCTCTTTTACTCATGAGAGTTGACTCACATTCCCCAATATTGATTGTACTCATCCCCCATGCTCTCATAACTATGGGATGTGACTTTTCCCACCAACCCCTCTTACATGTTTTTAATCATTGGGCTCTCATACACTCAAAATGAAATTAGAAGGTTCATTGAAAGTAATAATGTTAAGAAAATGGGTTGGAATTAATACCCATGAATAATCCCCCCTCTCCTCCCCCCCCCTGGACCCCTTCATAGACATTCCCCTCTCTTGTGGAAAATTAGTCCCCAATTACTGTGTCTGTATCCACCCATTGCCAACGCCACATTTATATTATTATTACAATCATATACAATGTTTACAATTACATATTCTACACAATTTTAAAATGGGGATGTTACAAAGAAGAAGAGGAAGAAGAAGAAGAAGAAGAAGAAGAGGAAGAGGAAGAAGAGGAGAGGAGGAAGAAGAAGAATAAGAAGAAGA
Source organism: Picea engelmannii (assembly GCA_009831015.1). NCBI lineage: Eukaryota > Viridiplantae > Streptophyta > Pinopsida > Pinales > Pinaceae > Picea > Picea engelmannii. The sequence goes on along the minus strand of ML779206.1, from coordinate 10,806 downwards.
AGAAGAGGAGGAGGGAGAGGAGGAGGAAGAAGAAGAGGAGGGAGAGGAGGAGGAAGAGGAAGATGATGACAAATAAGAAGAGGAAGAGCAAGAATAAGAAGATGGAGGAAGAGGAAGAAGAAGAAGAAGAAGAGGAGGAGGAGGAGGAGGAGGAGGATGAAGATGACGAAGATGAATAGGAAGAAAAAGAAGAATAAGAGGAAGAAGAAGAAGAGAAAGAAGAATAAGAAGAAGAAGAAGAAGAGGAGGAAGAAGAAGAGGAAGATGAAGAGGAAGACTGTTGAACATGTAATCCTTGGGATTGCATTACCTATGTAAGTAATTGTAAATACGAAGAGTCATAGGTGATAGGAAACGTCTTCATTTATGGAAAATCAACAATCACAATTTTTATTTATTAACCTACAAGCTAGTGCAATAACCATCATCTGTGGAGTTATGTTCTTTGCCCACTCCCTGTCTGCCAGTGGTATCAGAGCCTAGCCTAACTTCATGATTTATCTTGGAATTTCCTTTCCCTTAGGATGCAAAAAATGCCTCTTTCTTTCCTGCCCATTCTTCTACGTTACAGTCTGACTGATTCTCTGGTCACTTCTCAGTCTATTCACCTCCTACCAATCTTCTCAGGTTTCTCAATATCAAACCTATTTTAGGGTTTTCTTACACAACTCTAGATCAAAACCCTAACCCTAAAATATATTTGGCACAACCACACTCTCCCATGCCTGTTTAGACATGCCATTTTCCTTCTCACACCGTTCATTGTACAATAATGCACCATTTGTTGTCCAATAATGCCCATGCTAGAATATCCTTACCCATTACTGGCCCACGCTAGAATATCCTTACCCGACCTGTTGATATCTACATTCTCTTGGTTAGTAGATAAAAAATGTAGCCTGTGTGATAGCGTTTTTCCAATCATTTCGATATGATAGAGTTTGAAACATACATGTCGACTGATGTATCGAAACTATGTACACACGATGACGATGGGGAGATATTTTCACAATAACTTGGACTAGATAAACCTTTGAAAATCAGAGTTACATTGGTGCCCACCGTGGGACTTGGAGCCCACTCGCACAAACTCGTACATGCTGGCTGATATCTCCTTTTGCTGGCTGATATCTCGATTCTTTGGCTCTTAGCTATGCCCATAAGGTTCTTTGAGAGACAATAATATTCAAATGCATATCATAAGCTGTAATTACTTGAGCTTTGTTGAGATTCATTTCTTTTGGGCCAAAGAGGAGAAAATTTATTTGCATAAGCAACAACTTAGTATTATTGATACAATTGCATTGCATTCTTGGTACAATTTGCAAGATAATTTCAAGGTGCAGCTTCATTGTATTTTCATTTTCTAATGTGTGTGTGAAGACAGAAGAAGGCAATGCATTCTCTCATCTCCATTATTGGCGTGGTGCTGACTGGCAAGGAGAACTAAAAATAATGGTACAGGAAGATCAAGAACACACTGATATTCAATGACCCGTGAAAATACATTTGCGAAGCAATAATAGTCCCACAGAGAAACAAAATCACTGAAGAAGAAGCCTCAGAATTAAAGACAAAGAGCAACAAACAAAGTAGAAGACTTGGTAGGAGACCAACCATTCCGACCTCAAACAAAGAACATGAAATATGGGAAGACAAAGACAAGAAGGCATATGTTGTAATATCTGCGACAGTAAGTGAGGAGGTGAGCCATCATATTGATTCTATTAGTGATTCCTATGGTGCCTTGAAGAGATTGAATGACTTGTATGGCACACACTCTGAACTAGAACTCATACAACTAATGTTGAAGCTCTTCAATCTAGAGTTGAAGAATGGTGACCTTATGGATTTAGCTTCATAAATCAAATCCATAATGCATGAAATTGAAGCCACTAGAGTGAATATTGACCTACCTCTCATAACCTTCATTAAGGCCCTCTACCATACATATTCTCACTACTTTTAATCGATGCAAGCAAGTGGTCAAATGAAATCCATCACATTTGACAAGTTGGTGGACAAAGTTGTAGAACATGAGAAAGAATTTGGAAAGAAATCATCTCCTTCAACTGGCGAGACTGTTTACCTTGCTCAGAAAGACAAGAGTAAACAACATGATTCTTCTAGAGGAAAAAGAAGTAGAAGAGGACATGGACATGGAAGAAATAATTTCAAAGGTAGGGGGGTGGACACAATCAAGGTGACAGATCCAATATTCATTCTAACCATTGCAAAAGAGTTGGTCACATGAAGAAAATGACTACATAGTTCTGTGGGATAAGATCAAAGAAAACAAACATAATAAGAAAGAGGAAAAAGGTAAACCTTCAGAACCAACAAAAGGTAATCCACCTAAATCTTCCCATTACATTGTTGCTAATTACAATATAGGAGTCACAAAAGATTTATTTAGCATTGCATATACTCCTTGGAAAGATGCATGGCTTCTTGACAAAAGTGCAACCTCTCACATGAAATTCTAAAGAGACTTTTTCAAAGACTTCAAAGACAACGTAGATGGCATAGTGTATTTTGTAGACAAGTCCAACCTCAAACCCTGGAGAATGGGAACCAACAGACTCAAGTTGCCTGGGTTCCCATATTTTATTCTTCATAATGTAGTTTATCTTCATGAGCTACAAAGAAACTTGTTATCCCTTGTGCACATCACACAAAAAGGACACTCTCTTCATATGATTGGTGGAAAAGTTGAAATACAAAAGGATTATGATAACATGCTTATTATGACTGGAATGGAAGATGGAAAACTATTGAAGTTGAATGAGACATTTTCCCATACACACATTGTTGCATACCTCTCTCATCATGACTCAAGTATAATGCCATCTAGTCTTTTGTGGCATGCTATATTTGGTCATATCAATTATGACAGTCTCGGTATATTGAGAAAGAATGACATTTCCGATTTGCCTACTATTCCTAGAAAATTGAAACAATGTGATGCTTGTATCCTTGGAAAGCATAGGAAACATCCATTTCATGGTTCTACTTCCAGAGCATGTAGAAAAAATGAATTGATTCATTCTGATTTGTGTGGCCCTATGCCTGTTTCTTTTACAAATGGAAATAAATATATCATGTCTTTTATTCATGATTACACTAGGATGTGTTGGGTGTACTCACTGAAAGATAAATCACAAGATTTTGAAACATTTAAAATTTTCATGTATGGATTCAAAATGAAGCTCAGTCTTGTATTGGTTCTCTTCACATTGATAATGGAAGATAATATACTTCTAATGAATTTGAAAGCTATCTTTGTCAACATGGGATAAAAAATAAAACCACAGTTCCATACAATCCCCAACAAAATGGTGTGGCTAAATGAATGAACATGACACTCCTAAATATGGTTCGTTCCATGATGTTTTTCAAGAATGTTAAAACAAGACTCCATATGAAATGTGGTATGGCCACATTCCTCAGTGAGACATCTCAGGGTCTTTGGTTCCACCTATTATGCCTTGATTCCTAAGGAGGATAGAAGCAAGACTTATGAAAGGATTTTGAAGTGCATCTTCTTGTGGTAATCAAACACCACCAAGGGGTATCATCTTTACGATGAGACAAACAAGAAGTTCATCCTTTCCAGAGATGTGATCTTTCTTGAATCCACCAATAAAGATGAAACTATCAAGAAGCAACTTGATCATCTAGACATATTCACTCGTATAAATACATATCATGAATTTGATGATGAGATTCCACATCTTGAAGGGGGGATCCCTATCTTGGTTCAATCTCTAGAATCTCATTTCGAAGCACGATATTCCCCACATGAAGAAGTTCCTTCCACTTCATTTGAACCTAAAGTTCAGTTGGATGAAGTGATTGAGAAGATTGAAAAGCTGAGGCTTGATGAGAACTCAACACCATGCCAAACAACTGAGCAACCTGAACCATCTAAAAAAGGTCCACCAAAATGACTCACTAAAACACTTGAAAGTGTTCATCCTGATGAGTTTGGAAAGATAGGAACTAGAATGTCCTCAAGACAAGATGAAGGTAATGTAGATAATTCAAACTCAAGTGATGTAGATGAAATGGATGTTTCATATGATTGTGAGTTTAATTTATCTATTAACCATGAACTGACTTCCTTTAAAGAATCTACTTCTCATTATGAATGGAAAGAAGCCATGTAAAAGGAATATGATGCTCTCATCAAGAATGGGACTTGGAAGTTGGTAGATCCTCCATTTGGAACCAAACTAATCATATGCAAGTGGGTATTAAAAAACAAGTACAAATCATATGGATCACTTGAAAAGAACACAAAAATGCTCATGGAAAAATGATTTGCATAGAAAGAAGGTGTTGATTATGCAGAGACTTTTTCCCCCACAACAAAATGGGCTACCATCGACACTCTATTTTCCATGGCAGCACAAAATGGATGGAAAATTCATCAAATGGATGTGAAGATTGTTTTCTTGAATGGGGACTTAAAAGATAATATGTTCATGTCTCAACCATAAGGATTTGTTGTGAAGGGAAACGAAAATAAGGTATGAAAACTCATCAAATCCTTGTATGGATTGAAACAAGCACCATGAGCATGGTATAAAAATTTAACCCAACATCTTTTGAAATTAAATTTCAAGCATTTCAATCTGGACAATGCAACTTTATTTGTCAAGAAAGTTGGAAAAATTGTTGTATGTCTTGTAGTATATGTAGATATGTGTTTATAACAGGGAACATTGAGAGCTACATTTCATTCATAAAGAAAGAGTTGAAGAAATTCTCCGAGATGATAGATTTGGGACATCTTCACTACTATTTTGGCATTGAGGTGATTCGAAATCCAAGGTACATATTAATCTCCTAGAAGAAGTACATTGGAGAACTGTTGATCAAGTTTGGCATGGTTGAATGCAGTCCTATTTCTACTCCAATGGAACAAAATTTGAAACTCACATCAAAAGAAGAGAATGGATTTGAGGATGCATTCGAGTATTGACAACTTCTAGGAAGTATTATCTATCTTACAACCACCAGACATGACATTTCATTTGTTTTTTGGATTCTTTCTAGGTTCATTCAAAAACCTTGTGAAGGACATTGGTCTGTTGCAAAAAACGTTCTAAAATACTTGAAAGGAACTCAATATTTTGGACTAAAGTACTCTAAGGTGGATGAATTCAACTCGATTATATATTCTGATTCAAACTTTGACGGAGATTAGGAAAATGGAGTATCAACTTCAGACTATCTCATGAGTCTTGGATGAACAAATATCTCCTGGAGATCACACAAATAATCAGCTCCAACATATTCCACAACAGAGGCAGAATATGTGGTAGTTGCAGAAGCGACGAAGGATATTGTGTGGCTCAGGAAAATACTTGAAGATTTGTAAGAGAAACAAGTGAATTCTACTCTTTGTTGATTTTTCAATAAGCTAGTCTTAAGAATGAAGTTCATTCCATTTTATCATTTTACTTAAACCATAGACAATTTGTTGCAACAACCAAGATCACAAGAAGAAACACCATGCACACGTACACAAGAAGTATCCTGGGAAACCCTTCTCAACAAGGGAAGAAAACCCAACCAATACTTTGCTATATTCTTCAAGAGAAATACCTCCACCACCAAGAAAACCTAGCACACAAAAGGGTGCTCACAAACCCTAGAAGACTAGCACCCAAGAGGTGTGCACTTTTCCAAAGTAGATGTACTTGCTGAAATTTCCAAACTCACACAAAAGATACGATTCCTCAATGGGGAATTTACCTTTACTTCTATTAGACTTGACCTATCAACATAAGTGTCTATTGGCATAATAGGGCCGACCTCTTTATTTGATAATATAATTAATATTAACATGATTAATTATCTTTTACATTAATTATTAATCACATTAAGTTGGGGCTGACTTGTACCCTTTACATTGAAACTAGGGTTACATGTAGGTCTGACTCTTGAATAATATAGAAAGGGATGTCATATACCCACTAGTTCTCAACCACTAGGGGCACATCCATAGGGATGCCCATATCTCTGGCTCACTGCATTACACAAAATAACCGCTTCTTCACTAATGCTCAACCACTACGATCATGTTCACCTGTGCTTGTCCATATGCACCTCCACTCAACAGATCTTCTTTCCCACTACATTACACACGAGATTCATTTGGATTTTCTCATCAAATCTATACTTAGAGGAGAATAATGATCATATTTATTTCTCTCTCATGACGATGCACCCAACACTTTGGGATTTCACACGTTCACCTTGTGCTCAGCCATAGGCACATCCAACTCTGCAGATCTCCTTTCTCGTTGTGTTACACATGAGAATCATCTAGAGTTCTTCTCAACTCTCTGTAAGGAGGATGCCATCTTTACGTTCCATCTCTGTCTCAGATAGGAACCACACACCCCTCTTAGGGGCTCTCTCTCAGGTTTGTGTCATGGAGAATGTATCACACAACTGTAATCATCAACACTCCCTCTCATCTAAGGAGGCATTCTTCATCATACCAAGTCTCACACAGATGTACTTTGAACTTTGTCTTGGCTGTAGTAATCAACACTCCCTCTTAACTAGGGAGGTATCCTTCACCAAGCTAATTTGGTGAAGTTGTCTGCAATCTTCTCATGTGTAGGAAGGTACTACATGTGTACTATTTTCCTCTGCATAATTTATGTGATATAATGATATTTTATCTCAACGTGTTTCGATCTATCATAAAACACTGGGTTCTCAAAGAGATTTACACACAACTCTGGTTATCATCATAGAATCCATCTCGTTATTAAGTAAATATGTCAGAAGCTTATGGAGTTGCACTGCTTCACACACTCAATGATACATACTCTGCTTCTGTGGTTTTCAAGGCCACAAAGATTTGTTTCCTACTGCACCAGGAAACCATGGAAAACTTCACAGTAAAACAACAACCAAATGTTCTCTTCTGGTCCACTGTAATCTCTTCTCAATTTGTATCGACATATCCTACAAACTCAAGTTCACACTAGAGGCATACTCAGGCCATATCCAACTGTGCCTCATATACATCTCAATACATGTTTTGTTGTTGTTGAGTGAGTCTATCTCGGTTGACTCATGGAATGACTAAGTACATTCATTGCATAGCATGAATAAAGTATGGTGTTAACTAGATACATCAATGATCCAATCAGCTGTGAATCAGTCTCGTCTGAATCATCATCAATCTTTTTCTTCAAATGCATCACCGTGGATTTACATTCTGTCATATTGAACTTATTTAATATTCCTATTGTATATTTTCCTTGACTCAGGAAAATATCATCGGTCCTCTGTCATACTTCTTGTCCCAAGAAGTAGTTCATCATACTTAGATCCTTCTTCTCGAAGTCAGAAGTCAAAGATTACTTGTATCCAACAACAAGGCTTTCTGAATAAGTCATCAAAATCAGGCTCTCGTTACCAACACTGTAATAATATAGGTTTGGATCAACAACACTCTTTCTGAAAACACAAACTCATCAATAATTTATCCATCTGATATAGTTTCCAACTCATGGATGGTAGTACAGATGGGCGTGTATCGGGCTTACTGGATCAAGTGTCTCATCATAGACAAATCCCTCTGTTTGTGAGAATCCTCTAGCTATAGATCTGGCTTTGTATTTCTCGACACTTCCATCATTTGCATGCTTGATCTTATAGATCCACTTGGAAGTCACCACATACTTCCCTTCTTGTCCCTGAACAATATCTTATACATCATTCTTTAAGATATACTGGTATTCTTTTGTTATGGCATCTTGCCATACATGTTCTCCTATTGTTTCTCCAAGACAAGGAGGCTCAGAATCAATGAGGCGGCTCATGAATGAAGGATATCTCAAAAGTCTCTCTTGATTTCTCGGGATGTGCCTTGAGAGGCTTGTATGTTTCTCTTCCTCCTGCAAAGTGAGCTTAGGCAGGCCTTTTATTCCCTATTGCAATATCTATGAACATATCAACTGGAGAAATTGGATCAGCTGGAATAATTTCTATCTCCCTCTAAACTGCTGAAGGGGGAGAAGGTATTGTCTCACTGTCAATCTCCATCTGAGATTCTTTGGATATTTGAAAGACTATCTCTTCTTTAAGGACAACATTTTTGCTTTTCTCAATCTATTTCTGACCAAGGATGTTGATCTGGAATGTCTTCAAACATTCACTGCTATCCCATAACCATATCCTTTCTTCTTGAAGGGTCTAGCTTGGAATTCTTCTCTTTGGGTACATGAAAATACACTAGGCACCCAAATATACTGAGGTGTTAAATCTCAGGATTCACTCCAGTGAAGGCTTCTTCGGGATTTATGTTTTTCAAAGTTTGGTGAAGGCTCTTGTTCTGAACATATATTGTTCCATGCATGCTTTTGTCCAATCATAGAGAGATTTTGATAATGCATTATTACATTGGTTTGACTCTTGAAAAATATAGAAAGGGATATCATACACCCACTAGTGCTCAACCAATAGGGGCACATCCATAGGGATGTCCATATCTCTGGCTCACTGCATTACACAAAAGAACCACTTCTTCACTAGTGCTCAACCACTAGGATCACGTTCACCTGTGCTCGTCCACAAGCATGTCCACTCAAAAAATCTTATTTCCCACTTCATTACACAGGAGATTCATCTAGAGTTTCTCATCAACTCTCTTCTCAGAGGAGGATAATACATCATCTTCATTTATGTCTCTTGACGATGCACCCAACACTGTGGGATTTCACTTGTTCACCTTGTGCTAAGCCACATGCATGTCCAACTCTGCAGATGTCCTTTCTCGCTACGTTACACAAGAGAATCATATGGAGTTATTATAAACTCTTTGTAAGGAGGATTCCATCTCTACGTTCCAACTCTATCTCAGATAGGAACCACACACCCCTCTTAGGAGCTCTCTCTCAAGTTTGTGTCTTGGAGAATGTCTCACACAACTGTAATCATCAACACTATTCTAGTTGACAATACTTATGTAATCAAGTTGGCAAAGAATCCTATATTCTATGATTGAACAAAGAAATTCAATACAAAGTATCATATGAGTCGATATCACATAGAGGAAAATATTATTCACTTGAGACATTGTTCCAAAAATGAGAAAATTGCGGACATCTTCACCAAAGTGCTTGGAAGAGAAAAAATTGATAAGTTCAGAATTATGCTTAGACTCTCACACACCCCTTCATATTAAGGGGGGGAATGTTGAACACGTAAACTTGGGATTGTGTTACCTATGTAAGAAATTGTAAATATGAAGAGTCGTAAGTGATAGGAAATGTCTTCGGTTATAGAAGACCAACAACCACAATTTTATGTATTTATTAACCTATAAGATAATGCAATAACCATAATTCATGGAGTTATGTTTTCTTCCCACTCATGTCCTGACAAAGACGAAGATGATGAAGAAGAAGAAAAATAAGAGGAAGAAAAATAAGTAGAGGAAGAGGAAGAGGAAGAAGATGAGGAGGAAGATGAAGAAGAGGAGTAGGAGAAAGAAGTAGAAGAAGAAGAGGAAGAATAATAAGAATAAGAAGAGGATAAGAAGAAGAGGAAGAACAAGAGAAAAAGAACAGGAAGAAGAAGAAAAGAAGGAAGAAGAGGAGGAAGAAAAAGAATAAGAGGATGAAGAAGAACAAGAAGAGGAAGAGGAAAATAAGAAGAGGAAGAAGAAGAGGAGGAGGAGGAGGAGGAGGAAGATGAAGAGGATGAAGAAGATGAAGACGAACAAGAATAAGAGGAACAAAGTTGAGGAAGATGAAGATGAATAAGAAGAAGAGGAAGAAGACAAAGAAGATGAGAAAGAAGAATAAGAGGAGGAGGAGGAGGAGGAGGAAGAAGAGGAGGAGGAGGAAGAATAAGAATAAGAAGAATATGTAACATCCCCAACCACCCCATTTTGGTCCACATCATGCAACCTCAACTTCTGTAGATCTAATTCAACCAAACTGTAACAACCCCAGCCTACTACAGAGCCATGTTACTCTAAACCTCATTGCATAGTTACTACTCTTACCCAAAAGTCCACGTAGTATCACATGAAATAACACGCTTATCCCAAACTGAGTCACACTACACAATTATAACTGTGGAAATAACAATCTCTTTTCAAAACAACCTTAAGCAACGGAAAAATACTCACTAACTATTCGCATAGCTCAGTATACTGATCAAACAACCTAACTATGTTCACATCCATCTAGGAATCATGCACCACTTCTAATTTCACTGTGCGGGGGGTCTATATCCTTAACGCACTCACATGAATTCTAGCCCCTTGATGCACACATGATACAATCCTGCGCACCCGACCACTCAATCCTTTTCTTGATGATTCATAACCAAAACCACAAGTTAACTTACTAAGAAAGACTATCCCCATTTTTCATATCCATACACAACTACAAATAGAGGCTATAAGCACCATACTTACATGTGCAAGCAATATTAAACCAAATAACAACAAATACTTATATGCAATACATACACGAATTTAACCCATGTCAAACATAGACATAAATGCATGCAATAACCAAGACAAGCACATAAATAACACTTGTATTTTATGAAAGTCACCAACTGCAGCCTTGAATCATACGTTCCTCCTAGCCATATACATTGTTTCTCTTAATATTTTAGCAACGGGTCACCCTAGATCTCGGGAACAACTCCACCGGGGAAAAAAGGTTTCCTAACGACAAGCTATGTTCTGAAACTCAACAAAATTTCCCAATCCTAAGTTCCCAATGATGCAACTAGCCCAAAGTCCCTCATTCCCCA
>ML779205.1:1255377-1278267 GCA_009831015.1 Picea engelmannii | reverse complement strand
TTCTCTTGATTTGGCTTCCTCCTTGAACCAAACTTCCTTTTGTTCCTGAAATTCTTGAATCTTGTTGTGAAGGCTTGATCATCGTACTTCTTTTGGGGTTTCTCTTTTGCACTGATCCTTGATTCTTCTTGAGCACAGCAAGTACAAAGTTCTTCAAATGTTGGATACTCCTTCCTTGTGTTCATGCTTGAGGCAAATGCATCCCACGTCTTGGGAAGACCATTGAGTACTATGTTTACCAATTCCTTCTCTGAGATGATCTCTTCAATAGCTTGTAGTTGATCTCTTAACTGAGAGATTCTCACAAAATATGATGTTATGTTGTCCTCATCATTCATCTTCATGTCACGGAGCTCATTCTTCACACTCATAACTTGTCCAATGTTTCTGATCGAGAAGAGATTTGTTAGGGCATCGTACATCTTCTTCGATGAGTCAAGATGGGAGATGTAGGGTATCAAGTGGTCTTTTATAGATTCAACTATGATACTCATAGCATTGATGTCACCGTCTTTGAACTTCTCCGTAGCTGCAACGTTCTGCGGTTCCTTCTCTTTCCCTTCTTCAAACTCTGGTTTCACGATCTTTCCTTTCACGATATCCAGCACTTTATTCTTGGCAAGGATGAGATCAATCCTTGTCTTCCATGCTCTAAAGTTAGAAGCTCCATCTAACTTGTTCTTTGACTTCATAGAGTAAGTCATGGCTGCTTTGACTTGGTCAACCCTAGATTTGACCAAAAAGTTCAAACTTCACGTCTTGGCTTTCTGAGAGTACTAGGAGATGCGCTAGGCTAGGGCGCACTAATCTATCTGAAGATTAGGTCAATCCCTTCATTTAAGGTGCCTCAATAAGAGGATTAGGGTTTCTGCAACTGCACCTGCTAGTAACCCTAGTGGCAGTGCTATGGTGATTGCTCCTGCTAGAAACCCTAGCAGCAGTTCTTCAACGAGCTTAATATCCTCACGGCTATGTTTCCTTCCAGCGATTAGACTGAATGAAGGAGGTGTGGGCCCATAACCTATTAGAATATAAGTGGATGTGCTCGTTTTACCATTGACAATACTCTTGTCACCCAACCATAGGCCGAAGACACCCTCCAAGCACCTTAACCTTGACAGAGAATCACTCCGGAAGCAAACCCTATGCTAGACAGCCAAACAAAGGGTAGAGCACCTTTCCCCAAGGATAGCGCATCAACAAGAGCTGATCAGATAGTCCAAACCCTAGCCAAGAGATAGTCCAAGCGTAACTGCTAGCTGCAACGGCAACTCTCCTCCAAACCTGCGCAGAAACTGGGCAACTGCAATGCGCACAAGTGTTGCTTTGCAATTTTGAGACTGCCTGCCAGAATGAGAACTGGCCTCATGTATTTATACTAATTCTGGCTAACTACCTGGGTCGACTTCTCATCCTGGGTATCTGTCTGTTCAGTATATATTATTATTTATGGCCGACTCCTTCTCTTGGAGGCTAATAAGCTAATATAAATTATCTTCTTGAGCCGACAAGTCTTCTAGGGTTATTAGCCAACTCATTAGGGTTTCTTCTTGCTTCCCAGAGTATTCTATCCTCGTCAGGTTTACACGTGAAGGTAAATACCTCCCGCAGCTACCATAATATCAACAGGCAGAAGCACAGAGAAATCTTCCTTGGTCAAGGGAAGTATGTTGTGAAGATCCTTCAAAGATTTGGGATGATGGATTGTAAATCCATGGCCACTCCCATGGTGATGAACCTGAAGAAGTTGAGAGACTCAGATTCCGCACCAGTAGATGCGTCCACGTACCGACAATTGATTGGCTCACTGATATATTTGGTACATACTAGGTCGGACATATGCTTTGTTGTGAATACATTGAGCCAGTTCCAGGTGGAACCGAGACATGAGCATTGGATAGCTGCAAAGCATTGGATAGTTGCAAAGCATATTCGGAGGTATCTACGAGGAACGTTGAACTATGGTTTGAGATATGTCTCAAACAATGATGTACAGCTGCAAGGATATACAGATTTTGATTGGGCAGGGAGTGCAGATGACAGAAATAGCACTTCAGGTGGATGCTTTCGTTTGGGCTCTGCTATGATATCTTGGACTAGCAGGAAGCAGAAGTTTGTCTCACTCAGCACTGCAGAGGCAGAGTATATTGTAGCTTGTGAGGCTTATACGGAAGCAATGTGGCTCCGTAAGATGGTTTCTGGACTATTTGATCAGGTGTTGAATTCAACCATGATATATTGTGATAATCAAAGTCATGTGAGGCTTTCAGAGAACCTCGGTGTTCCATGACAGGTTGAAGCACATTGAGATCAAATACTACTATCTCCGTGACAGAGTCCAGAAGGGAGAAGTGAATCTCCAGTACATCTCCATCGATGTGCAGATAGCTAACATTTTGAGGAAGCCTTTGTCCAAGACGAAGTTCGTACACTTCAGGGACAAGCTAGGGCTTGTGGAGATTGCTCCCTTGGGCAAGAGGGAGTGTTGATGATTGGCATCATGGATAGTCAGTGTGCTAGTGGACAGTTAATCCAGAATGTGCAAATTGTTGGTGGATATTCTCATAGTGGAGAATGGTCCAAGTTGTGCAGATTTTTGATGCACCATGGATGGACATTTTCATGGTGGAAAATGGTCCAGGACCGTCATTCTCCTGGGGCTCACATGGTAGAGGGTTACTCTATGACCCATTTGGTGAAGGCCCGGTCAGGTTGAATGGTTCGCCTCTCGGTGACACCGCGAATGTGGGAGGTTGGTGTAGGACATTGATCTCTAAGACACACATGAAGAGAGGGTTACTCCATGACTCGTGTGGTGTTGTGATTAGAGATTGGTCCGAGACGTGTGGTCTCAGAAGCCCATGGCATGGCTTTCAACATCTGTGGAGACGTGTTTTCTTCTATGGAGGGTTACTCCGTGATCCATATGATAGAGGGTTACTCTATGATTCATATGGTTAGAAGAATGGTCTCAGTAGCCCATGACGTGGCTTTCACCATCTGTGAGGACGGTTATTCTTCCGTGATCCATATGATAGAGAGTTACTCTATGATTCATATGGTTAGAAGAATGGTCTTGGTGGTCACTAGTCACTCTATTGAGTGTGTGACAACTGCGCATTACGCAGGGTTTAGCACCATACTTATTCAGCATCATGCATGGTTACTCAACTTGAATATGGCTCTGTAAGATGGAGGGTTACTCCATGAGATGATGTAGATGATGATTATATGTCATGTGATATGACAGGTTGTTGCAGGTTATGCAGATGATGATTATATGTCATGTGTTATGGCAGGTTGTTGCAGGTTATGCAGACGATGATACTTTGATGTAACCTTTCACTAGATAGGTTTGTCAACTTGAGTACAGATTAGCTGGTTGTTATGAATACCTCCCTAGCTAAGAGGGAGTGTTGGTGTTTCTGGTAGCAGCGAGAGGTATTCACCTCTTGGATAACCTTTCTTATAGATGAAGATGCCGAGAAATCAAGAAGATCCCAGTCAGCCTCACAAAAAATAATAAAGAAGAATTATAATGCTTCAAAAGTAAAGTCGGCTCTAGAAGAAAAAGATAAACAGAAAATATATTTTCCAGAAAGTCAGGTCGACCCTGCCAGAAAAGTCACTGGACAGATTAGTATAAATAAGGGGGTTCCTCATTTTACAAACTCACTCATTGATCTATAGCACAAGTTTGGTGGAGAGAGTTGCAGCTGCAGCTGCAACTGCAGAAGGAAGAAGGGTGCATATGGAGGGTCTATCTCTTTTGGTCTTGGTGATGTGTTGGTGGAGGCCAGCCACTCTAGCGCTCTGGCTAGAGTGTGTTGCAGCTGCATAGTTGGTTTGCTTTGGTGATGTACTGGTAGAGGCCAACCACTCTAGCGCTTTGGCTAGAGTGAGCTGCAGCTACATTGTTGATCTCTTGGTGGTATGCTAGTGGAGGCTAGACACCCTAGCACTCTAGCTAGGGTGTGTTGCATCTATGTTGCAGGGATTCTTTCTTGCGGTTTGCTCTAGTGGATAGAGCTTGTTCTTGGTTATTTTGTATTGGCAAGGATATTCTCTCTAAAAAGGTTTGTTGGGTTTTCTTCCCTTGTGTAGAAGGGTTTCCTAGGATGTATATGCTATGCTCGAGGGAGGCACGAGTAGGTGCCTATGGTTGGGTGGCGATGGTGTAGCGTCGCCTATGGTGAAACAAGCATGCTAAAGAAGTTCAAATTGCTGTGGTAAATCTAATGTTAATGGAATTAATGAAAATCCAACAAGAGGGAAAGGAAAACACTGATTTCTTTCCATTCTTTTGCATTTTCAGATTTATAGGTTTAGAAGGCTAAGTAGGCACATAAAGTGAATGAGGAAATAAACTGATTCATTTACTTTTCTTTAATTGATTTATTTCAGTCTTTACTTAGTTTATTTAGACATTGATAACCCATTAAACAAGATAAAACACTATACATACAGCCATAGTGCATTAAGTTACAACCCTAATTTACTCAATGTGCCTTCCCCTCTTATCCTTTTCCCGTTTTCTTGGTTTTGTCCAAAAATGGAGTGGCGACTCCACACCTACCAAGTCCGGTCTTCATAGCATGGTATAAATTGTTTGGTAGTGAGCTAGCTCACTGCCCTAGGGTTTTCCTCTTAGCTCCCTTCCCTCTCCTAGGGTTCTCTTTCCTCCTAGTTGGCAAGGGTAGTCCTCCTAATCCTCCCACCTAGGTCGAGTTTGCCTATTTCCTCCTTAGGGCACTTGAACCCATCTGCAACATCTATAAATTGTTAAAAGTAACACGAATACAAATAATTTGAAATAATATCACTAGAAATTGACCTATGATACCATTGCCACTTAGTATTTATGTTATAAATGTGCTTTGCAATCGTTCATGTGCCATTGATTATGGCAATTATGCAAGCAATCCAATAAATGATGGGTAGCCTAAACAAAAATACAAATACTTTTTGTCAAGGAAATACTAGCCAATTTCTTGGGAAAATTTCCAAAAGAAGGAATACGAACAAATTCCTCGTGATAGATGGTTGGGTCCTATAATCATTGCAATCAAAGTCAAAATCATTTGTATATATCCTTCAGAAGAAGGGTTATAGTTGGTTAAGTCCCATGATCAATGTGTAGAGGCCCAAGGGCTAATTATTGACAAGTTTACCACAGCGAATCTATTACACATTTAATAGATTTTTTCATGCACCAATCCCACAATCAAGATCAAAGGAAATCCTCAGGGAAACACCCATTGCAAAAAAAAATTGTACGTTTGTGTATGGAGCTTTAATAATGTACAACAGGAGCTAAAAGATGGCAGACGTGAGTTTCTCTGTACATATCTTGGTAAATCCCCTTTGAAATATCTAAACTGTACACAGTTCTCTTTAAGAAAGGCCAACCATAGTAGAATATAAAACACAAAACTTGCAAGAGTTCCTTCATGAACAACAGAACAATCTTTAGAATTCTGGGGCTGCACCATTCCGGTTGAAAGAATGGAACAGGAAATGGCCAGTTCCGTACAGAACTGTACAGCCGTGATGGGGACCACATAAACTAAAAAAATTTAAAACAAAATAAAAAAAGTTACTACACTAAACCTAACCCTAGGCCCCTACAAATGCTATTTAAAGAGGATCTTCCACAGCCAGGGGATCTGGACATTGTTGTTGGACAGGAATCTTCAGGGCCAAGGAATCAAGCCAGAATCCCATTTTGAGTCTAGACATGTTGAGGATGTCGATGATGAGAATTTAGATGATTCGGTGATACGATTAAATTGTAAAGTCTAGAGTCTAGAGTATAGTTATTAATTAATACTCTACTTATTTTTGGACTCTAGAGGCCATTTATAGCCTCTTTGTTGATGTATTTTCGTTCAGATATGGATTGCACTCAGTGCTATTTTGGTTATATGCACCATTACTTGCTATATACATGAGAAACTTTGCATGTTTATGTATAATGGTTTGGATTCACATAGATGCACATGAATTTTTTTTCAAATTTTGAATATTTTATGTATTTTTTTGTCAACCGGTTTTGTTTCCGGTTTTTTACTATTTCTGGTCTGGTTCCAGTTTCTGGAGTCGACAGTTTTGATGACCGGTTCGGTTCTGATAACATTGATCACAAGTCCACACAATCGTCACCAAGTCAATTGATATAGTAGATAACAATGGCACTTCCAAAGGAATTTGTTGCGGTCATGATAGCTATCCCTCTCAGTTGTAGATTTCATGCACACCTGATGCAGGAGAAGAATTCCAGCATCTGTCATCCTTCCCCCACCACCTGACAAACCCTGAAGCAATGTGATAGAGCTGCCGATGCACCCCAGCCATCAGATTAGCAGCAGACACATCCAACAATCAGCCTTCATTGCGGGATTTGCAGCATGTGTGAAGCCCCGAAATAATCTCAGACGTCCCTTAATATGCCACAAATGGACCAAATTTCACCAAAGCATCTGAGTTTTGGACAAGGGTGGCTCGAGCAGATTGCCGATATGGGTTCGTAGCCATCAGATCTGAACATATATACAGTTGACAAAATTTCAGGGGTCTCATGTCATTGCATCTGCCAATATGATTTTCAACCATCCGATCTCCCCTCGCACAGTCTTGTGGTTAACAATCCATTGGGGTTCATCCATCAAACAGCAGTGATAAAATTTAATTGCCTCATGTGATTCTTGCAGAGTGATTTAATTAGGTGTACATACATTTTAAGGAATCCTTGGTTTAATCACAGGGGACGGACTTATATGAACTAGGCCTTAGTTGAATTAATGAAATTCATTAATATTTTAGTACGGTTGGACAGCTTGAGTGGGAGAAGCATTATTATTATTTCTGTGGTGTATTAGTTTTGGCCATGCAAAGGTAATCAGAAGAGAAGAGAGGAAGAACAAAGGGTGAAAGAGAGGAGTGCTTGCAGAAGAAGATAGAACAGGGATAACGAAGAGGAAGAAACGAAAGAAGAAAACACGAGAAGAGGAAAGAAGAAGATTGAACAGAGAAGGAAGAAGGGAGAAGAAGAGCTGAAGAACAAAAGAAGTTGCAAAAGAAGAAACTTGAGTGACTGTTACACAGGTAAAATATTGTGTTTTCTGAGGTTGTTGGTGAGATTTTGTATGCCTAGCTGAGAGTGGGGCCAGCAGGCTTTGTAATCAGAAAATTTGAAGGGACTTTGAGCCCACTTGTATGTTCAAAGAAGCTGAAAGCCCATAGAGGCTTGTAAATGTAATTTTTATAAAATTTCTTAAGTTTAATAAAAGGCCTATTCAGCCAGTTTGATGAAGAAAACCTTGTTGTCTTTATGTGATGTTTTAATTCCTGTGTATGCAATTGGCTACGCTTTAGAAGCTTTTGAATCTGTGAGTTTCACGTCCTGTAGTGTCTTTGCTCTTTTTTGTTGGTGTTTGTGGTTTGAACTTTCAAGGGACCCTGTCATCAACACCTCAAATCTAGGCCAGGTTTTGATGATATTCTACAACGGGCTAGATTTCATGGAGTTTCTCTTGAAAACCTGAACATCCATTTCCATTTCCCTGAGCACTAATATTATAGAAAGAACCGCCCTCCTCCTAAACCCGAAACCACAGTATTGTCTTGTAAGATCATAGAATTTAGAAATATGCTTTTTACTTGTGGCTTGGAAAGGACAAACCAGAAAGACTGATTTCAAACTAAATCACTGGTGAACCAAGACATGTACAACAAGATGGCCCTAAATACTAGAAAGATGTGGCATTGGTCTCACCTGATCGTTTACTTGAATGACCCCGTCTTGTTTTGGCCCTCTTCTTCATCTTACTTTTAATCTTCTGAGAGTACCTGAGAAACAGTTCTGATACATCTAACTTCCCTGCATGCTTCATCTTGGCCGCAAGTTCTTCAAGTATATCAGGTCTGCCAGTTTTTCCAAAATCAGCAAGAAATTTATTGTAATCGAAACGTGGAGCCTCCATACCCTGGCCAATCATGCTTTCTATAAGGGCACAAGCCTCCTGAGACCTGCCTTCTCTGATGAGCCCTCCAATGAACAGAGTGTAAGACTTAACATCAGGGCAGCAGACATTCCGAGCCATCTGATCCCAAATTGCAAAACCCATCTCGGCTTTCCTCGCTATGAAATACAATTTCATGAGCGTGTTGTAGGTGTGGATTGTGGGTTGGAACCCACATTGGATCATCTTCTCATAGAGCTTAGTGGCCTCGTCTGGTTTTTGGAGAATCGCCATCACTTTGATGAGAGCATTGTAAGCCCGCCAGTCATGAGGTATCCCTTTCTCTTCCATTTCCTGTAACAGCGTATACGCCTCATCCAACTTCTCTGAGGTGGCATAACCTGTGATTAGAGAGGTATAAACAGCGGCATTTAGTGGGAAGCCATATTCCTGCATTTCAGCAAAGAATTTGAAGGCTTCCTCCATCTTCTGTAACTTGGAAAGAGCACGGATTAGAATAGTGTAGGTTTTAGAATCAGGATAAGGGCCATTCTCTTTCATTAGATCAAAGAGCTTGAGGGCCTCATATTTCCTTCTTCCATTGAAGAGGCCTTCCACCATGATGTTGTGAGTGACAACATCAGGTTTGAATCCCTCATCAACCATCTGATTCCACACTTTCCCTGCCTGTATCATGTTCTTCACCTTGCACCATCCGGATAAAAGCACACAGTAAGTTTTGGCATCAGGAGGAAATCTTTCCCTCAGTCTTTCAAACAGCATTTGTGCTTCTTTTGCTAGCTTGGCTCGCCCCAAAGCATCCAAGAGAAAGTTAAAGGTGGTGTGGTACCCAGACAAGTGAAGTGATCTACATCCCAGAGAAGTGGCACCATCATCAAAATTGTACCTTTCCATTAAATCGAACATGTGAACGGCTTTCTTCATTTCCCGGGCACCTGCAAAGGCTTTGATAGCAATTTCAAACGTCTCAATTGTTAGAACACTCCCCCCTTTCTTGCCCATCTCTTCCATCAGTTCCCACATGCTTATATACTGCTTCGTTCTGGCCAAGATACTCATCATGGCATTATATGTGAAGGAATTGTGTGAAAATCCCACCTGTTGCCCTGCCCAATTGAAGAACCTAAAGGCCGGTTTCCTAGCATGAGAGAATCTGCTCAACACATGACAAACCAACGAGTGAGAAAGCTTAAAATCACATTGGTCGAGAACTGCCTCCATATTCCCATCTGATGATTCAAACTGCTCTTCCACTACTTTATACACTCTCTCCACTTCCATAAAATCGACAGCAGAATGCTCATTCTTTTTCAGATTATTTCCTTCATTCCTTTCAATAATTTGATCACTATTTTCTTCACCATCGTCGTCGTCATCTTCTTCTTCAGCCTCTCTGTTCCGCTCCTCCAGTTGTGTTGCTGAAATCCCCGGCACCGATTTTAGATGAATAAAAGCAGAGGCAGAGGCAGCTACAGAAGCCCAATTTCTATGAGGTATCCAAAAACACCAAACGCACCAAGTATTCTTGCAATTCTGTGCAGCGATGTTGGACAGAAAATGTGTAGCTTGGAAACAACAATGAGAAGGAGGAGATGGATTTGGATTATTATTATTATTATTAGGACCAGACAAGGAAAAAACAGAACCATAAGAAACGCACATTTGGTTTTCTTCTCCTCTTCCTCGATTTGCAAGGCTGAGCCCACTGAAGCAGCAGCAGTTAACATGGTTATGGTTATAGGAATGGAAAACAACCGAAGCGAAATTGAAGTGTAAGAAGTTTGCTGCCAAAGAATATGATCGGGCCCTGAATACGGTTGTCCTCTCGAACCAGGAGGATACCACTAGGAGTCGCCTGCCCAKGCCCATAC
Organism: Picea engelmannii; assembly: GCA_009831015.1. NCBI lineage: Eukaryota > Viridiplantae > Streptophyta > Pinopsida > Pinales > Pinaceae > Picea > Picea engelmannii. Next base: position 1,268,414 of record ML779205.1, on the reverse strand, counting down.
CACTGCCCTCAAAAACTATTGAAATTTGAAAAGCCCATTCTTACCTAGATGCCCTTAAAATTTTARACTTGGGCGTACCCTTCCWTTCGGAATAAAATCGTTAGCGCAGCACACCGAATGGACTCCATTGTATAAGTTTATAGTCACCAAGCTGTTCTGTCCTCCCTGCTCAGTATATGCAAGTGCGCCCAAYCACAATACAACGTATTGGGTTATRTCCAGGAGGAGGAAASGACATTATTMAGCTCTGCTAACCAGWAAACAGCTACTTATACCCCTAGCAACTAATCGTTCAAATAGTTGATGGCCGTGGGAAMGTAAGCTCTATCATTTTAGAGAACGGAATKTATKGAGAAGTACTATGGATTTTGGCAAGTGACGTGTTTACCATCCCAATCRAACTATGTCCRACTCCATGCAAGCTATTATTCTCCAAAAAAGTGGTCAAAATTATCATTTTAGCAAAGGRAGTTACAACRATTSTCATWCTAGCAAGGAARTTACAACTTTCACTTTTTGTYATTCTAAAGCMAAATTATTATTCTTACAAGGARGTTACAACATTTTACAAGTGAAGTGTTTATCATAGCAATTAWCTATGTCCTAGTTCATGTAATTGAWAAGTSTTCAAAAAGTGGTCACATKTATCATTCTATTAAAGGAGTGTATTGAGTCATACATGTTGCATCCCAAAAAAAYATATCAAAGATTTMCAACAAAGTATGATGTAWTATGATTTGGAWTAKGAATAAAGGAGACAAATGTTTTCAAATTAGCSACTMTATTTTAATYTYAAAAGYCCCAATGAGAAAGACAAATCRYCACRCTTCAAATTGCAWTKGATGAGARAATGAGAAGAGTCRRAGAAAGAAAAGAYACACTRAGAGASATTGAGYATAAGATGAGAATARAAGYTATAAATAGTCGACAAAGATGTCWGAGTGAAAAGGAGGGATGTTGTTAAAAGAKATAAAAAAAAGAAAGCTACTTAAGTAAAGACAATTCYAATAAGATTGTTGGGTAGAGTTGTTGGAGAAGAGAGAGAGAAGACAATTCTAGAGGARAGTTGTTGGGTAGAAGTGTGAGAATAATTTGCGAGAAAAGTTTGTAGAGAGAGAAGAGACTGCAAGAGTATTGTTGTGTGGACAGTATAAAGAGAAGACCACTCTGGTRATGATACACTAGGTAGGAGTTATAAAGAGAAGACAACTCCAGCAAGAGAGTTTTGTGAAGAGTAATAGCTCTAACAAATAGAGATGTTGGTAKATGTTATGAAAGCTACTATGATATAAAGTAAAACATTGGGTAGATGTGGTGATCTTGATGAAGACTGCAAGARAGAGAGCAATTGAAATGGATAGTATTTTGGTCATGTGTGTGAGATGTGACTTGTAGAGATGGMAATGTGATTGTCAGCTAGTTGCTTTAAAAGGCTTTTGGAGGAGCTAAGTCAAGAGGAGATGGTATTTGTAATGCTCATCTAAATGCAAAGAGTTACACCACCCACTTGATGAAAAAAAGTGAGAGGATGCAACAAAGAGAAGAGAAATTCCATAGAAGAGAACAACAAATATCGCAAAAGAGGATGCAATTGCAGCATTAGAGGATATAGAAGATCAACAAGATGATCAAGGCACTTGTACTACATGGTGTGCTCATTTTCTAAAGAGGGGAGTTTGATGCATGAGCTTCTATTACATCTTAAGAATACCATGAAGAGCGCAGAGAAGGATCATACAAAAGGGTTGTGTTACTAGATGTTTGAAAGTTCCTACTTGGTATTTTGAGCTTGGTTAAACTAGGTATCTATTGTTGTTGAGAGGAATACATGTGTGGAATAAAAAAAAATTAACAGAAACGGTTGGAGGGTTTTTATATTAAAAAGATAGCAGCAAAATTTCAAAAAATACATGTGGCTACTTCTGAAAGAGCTTAATTGTTTATAGAGGCCTAAGAAAACTATATCATCTTGTCCATGTGAGTTGTAGTTCTGCCATGTAAAAATGCCAATATACACATTTAACAACAACAAAAATTTACATTTCATGTAAGACATGATTAATAGTTTTGAGATTTCCCGAGATCTTCCTAATGTTCCGTCGGTCGAGCTTCTAGATTCGACTCTGCTGGGTTCTCCTCTGCGTAGTGGCAGTCTGGGTTCTCCTCTGCATAGTGGCGGTCTGCGAATCCTGGATCTGTGGGAAATGTAAGATGATCATTACTGGCTATAGAATGAAAAGAAGAGGGTAGTCGAGACTCGTCAGTGCCAACTGAGTTCGTTGGTTGCTGAGGATTTCCCAATTGTTGGGTAACAACCCTAAGCTATCTTGTATTTCTATTGACTCCCCTTAAAACTGTCGCCAATTCTTGATTGTGGCGGATTTCTTGCTGCTGCAACTGTGTCTGAAGGCCTGTGAAATCCTCACGTATCCCCTTATTTTCATGATGTCGTGCATCTGTACTCTCCTCCATCCTCCTACAGTTTGTTTGGAGTGCTCGAAACTACTCTTGGAGCTATTCTGAGATGCAATTCAGGCAAGAGCATGGAGCTCTTGACCTTTGCCACATGTTGGTGTGAAGGTTCAGGAGTAGAAGAAGTGAGTAGGCGTCGAGCAAGCAGATTAAGCAGAGACTGAAAGGGAGAAGGGCACAGATGGAAAGAGCAGAGGAGAAGAACCAACTTGGGTGAAGGACGAGTGATCTGAAGAGCCAAACGAAGAAACTGGGAGAAATTCACAGCAGCCATGAGTGTTTAAACTACAAATCATTGAAGGCAATGGGAGCCATTATCGCCCACGATCAGAGGTGACTTCGCGCGGGATGAGAGGACATAGGTGACACCATAGGATTGTGGCTGGTCGTCAGGGAATGCAAGTGTATATCCTCAGATATAAGGGTGAGTGAAAGCAAAGTGAGAAAGGACACGGGGAGGATGATAGAAGACATGTGGGTTGTGAAGGGGGGCCACATGCCAAGGGAAGTGGGGGATCATTCGAGCAAGGGGAAGGGGAGGGGGGNGGGGTTAGGGTAAAGAGAGAGGGTTGAATGAAGTAGTTCTTAATTGTGGGTGGAAGAAAGAATGAAGAGGTGCAGTTAAGGTAGCCAGTCATAAGAGGAGACTTGGTTGATTATTAGATGGCTCTGTTCCAGGGCTTTTGCCGCTTTAGCTAGGTTATTTGCCTCGATGTTCTGAGCACGGAGAGTATGGAAGAAGCATAAGCTGGTGAAGTGATGCTTCAGGGTATTTATTCATGAGTTGAGGCCATTGGGTGGGTGATTTGTTGAGGTTGAGAGACCCTGAAACTCCTTTATAACAATTTCAGAGTCCCCTATCACCGTTAGAGTTTGGATATTTCTCTCTTGAGCTAGTTTTAGCGCCATGTATACTGCTAGGGTCTATGCTTTGTTGTTGGTTGTTTTCCCCAAACCCCGGGAAAAATCAGCTACTTCTTTTCCATCATAATCATAGATGACTTCCCCCCACACCTGCCACCCCTACTTGTGTGGAATATTGAAGCGAGGGGGAGATAATTTATGCATCAAGTGTTCCTCGTCTTAATATTATATTATATGAGAAGAACCACCCTATATACAAATTTAAAGTGTAGAAAATTCTAATGAAGCATGAGTTATTGAAGATTGAGGAAGTAAAAGAAACAATTCCCATTAGTGATGTTGAATTAGTTAAGTTTTGGAAATGTAATGAAGATGTGAAATATGTTATAAATTTGATTGTGGTTAATCACATTATTCCTCATATCAAAAGTTTGAATAATTCACATAAAATTTGGACTACTTTGTAGAATTTATATAAGCCCACTATGATAGTAGTGATACAACACTTCATAAATCATTTATATGCATTTAAGATGAATAATGGTGAGAATGTCACTAACTACATCACATGGATATAAGATGTGCATGATAAATTGGTGTAGTTGGCGACAATGTTAATGCTAAGGATCTTGTGATGTTGATTCCAATGGTTTGACTAAAATATTGTAGCCTTTTGTAATCAATCTAAATGTCATTGAAAATATGTAAGTATTAGCACTAGATGAGCTTAGTGAAATGTTGATTTAAGAAGAAGAATACATGAATAGATTCATACATAATATTTTAGACCAAGCACTTACAAAAAAAATCATCTAAGAAGAAAGGCCAAAAGTTTATGCAAGCTAATTTTGAAGAAAGCATGTAGAAATTACAAAGAAAGGATGTTATATGTTACTATTGTAATAAACAAGGGAATTGTGCACATGTTTGTTTCAAGTGCAAGAAAGAACAAGGAAAAAAACATTCCAATGATTTTTCAAAGAAGAAGAACCCATAAAAGTGTAAAGAAAAAGGCGTGTTAATTACTTCATGAATAGCCACCGAAACTATTAAAGATGCATGGTATATAGATTTTGGTAAAACTAGAGATATTAAGGGGAGAAAAGATTTATTTGGAAAGCCCAAGCTTACAATAATAAGAGACCTATAGGATGGTAATGAAAGAACATTAGAGATTGTTGGTGAAGGTGATGTACCTATTTCGCTGAGAACTAAATATGCACATGATTGGGAAAAAGGTTCTCTATATTTCAAGTTTGAAAATTAATTTAGTTTAAGGGACTCAAATGAATAAGTTGAACTTGAAAGTTGAGTTTGAAGATCGAAAATCCTTTATAAAAGATATGATGAGAAAATTTATGAAGTTGTAATGTGAGCTTACAAAGAAGATGGTATATATTAAATGGATACTAAGTTCGATGGAGAATGCATAATGGTGGTGGTAATAGTTAAACAAAACATACTAAGACATTCAAGGTATGGACATCCATGTTTTTACAACTTACATTTGTTTCATATGTTTAATATGGTACATGAGTTACCACAAATGTAGAAACCTCTATGATTCTGTGAAGCTTATATCATTTGCAAGCAAATGCATTGGCAATTTCTTGAGGATGTGGCATGACATGTGAAGTTAGTATTAGAGTCAATGCACACTAACATATGTGGTTATATCAGTGAAGCTTTTGAAGAAGGAAAGTTTTGCTTCATGACATTCATTAGTGACTTCCTATCTTTAGGATCCTATCTATTTTTTGAGATGTACTTATGAAAGACTCTTCTACAATGATAACCATTGATTTTTTGGAATGCTTCAAGAAGTAAATGCTAGCTTATGAAAATTTTATATTGATTAACAATGGTGCAGATATTTTTTGGACTATGCTTGCCGAAACGGTGGTGTGGAACCCCCTGAAATGTAATCCATGTAAGAAATTTTTGAAGATTTTGACTCATTACCAATATCATCAGTCAATGTTGCTCCAAACTTGGAACTCTCAATATTTTCATGTTTTGACCCATCGTGTATGATGGAAATACCCTTTGTGGTATTATGCCCATGTAATTTTGTTAATATCTAATAAATTTGCTCGATTTTTTCTTTGGAAAAAAGTGTATTTTTATTTGAGATGAACCAAAATGCATTCTTCACATGCAAATAGCACTACAAAAAAAACTGTGATTCAAAACTTCTCTGGCATCCAATTGTTCAATACAAAATACCTCATGAGCCTAGATAGACCTTGTAGGGAGTTGTAGTTCTTTCAAAAAGAAAAACTAGACCAACAAATAGGTGTTGATCTATTAACATAACTTAGACATATGAAAGACAAGATCTATAAAGTTACAGTCATCTAAAAAGCTTTGAGAACTAAAACACTACTAAGACATTTATCTTTATGTTCATAAGAGAATCATTGTTATATTCTTCCAGACTGAAAGTATTCTCCTCCAGGATTAAACCAGCTTTAGAAAGGTCGTGAACTTCCATATTCCATTCTTTGTATATATGCTCAAAGTTGACCTATTGGAAAAATGTTGCCAGTCGTTTTAGCTCAAAGGCTAGTGGTTGTAGAGAATTACTAGTAATTTGCACAAATCTTTTCATCCAATGGATAGATAGCAGTGAGTATCACATTATATGAATAGAAGTAACATGGTTTTGTAAAGAAAAATTAAAAAGAAAAAATAGAGAGTTTATCTTACCCACATTGTTGGGACCTCCTCCATATTTGTCTTTGAACTGGAATACATGGGAGTATGAAAGGTAGAGGGAGGATCCCAAACCCACCATCGAGTTCAGACCCCTATAAGCACCATCAAACTAGGCCTAGGCTATAGATCGGTCCAAGTGAAAGACCTTAGGAACCCTAAGTGCCTTATGAATGTCATCGGAAGTGAAAAAACACATGAGCGACCAAACCTTTGTAGATTTCTGAAAGGTAGGGAAGAATTTGTCCTTGAAGGTGGCACTATTTCATGTGATCCAAATCCCTTGAAGAGCTAGGTATGGAAGTTCCCTCTACTTTTTGAGTCCCCTTACTATATACCACTTCTACAGACAATTCTTCAAAGTAAGACCCTACCAAAGGGATTGAAGACCTGTGATCTTTTCCAAATCAACCCAGACTTGAGAAGAGTAATAAAAGTGAAGGAAAGAATTGTCATTAGTTTCATCACTCTCCCTACATAGTAAGCAAATCCCAAGATCCACCTTCCGTCTTTTTATTAGTTGGCTTCAATTCAACACCTTTCCTTTGAGAGCTATCCACATTGGTAGCTTGGATTTGGTCGGGGTTGTGGTCTTCCATAACTTCCTCCACCACCAAAATGGCTCCTCCACAACTTGATCAATCAAAGCTCGATACCCTAGCTTTGCAGAGTAGTTTCTTCCAAACTCGTTGAAGACCCAAACCAGGGAGTCCCTCTCCAGGTTGAGTCTGATATGGGACCTGGTTGATTCAACAATGAAAGTCTTCTAGGAAGGCACATTTTCCTCAATCAAATCAAGGTCTTTGGCCAAGGCCCACCCTTGTTACCAGGGGGTAGTAGCCTCAGGATTTGCAATCAAATTTAAATTGACTCTCCCCAAGTCCTGAAGATCTTACAAAAAACCATCTGGAAGGAAGATGTTATCATTACACCCCATAATAGCATCTCTTCCTACTTAAAATTCAGAACCATTACCTACCTTCTAAGCCAGGAAGTCCCTTAAAACTAGAAAGGTCAAAGTAAGTGACTTATAATTATTTGAGACATTATGGATCTACTTTTATTCTCTTTCATAACCAAATCAATTATATTGTCGAGAGCTATATACTTTTGAATCGAGATTTGCTTCTATTGGAACAAATATTGAAAATTTCTAAACTTAGTGTCTTTCGCCAAAATTTATGTCAGTTGCGCCAGTTAGTTTTAGAACCTTGTCGCTTGGTGTAATCTTGTGTAATCATTAAGTCCTTACACCATTCGGTGCAAACCTTTCCGCTGCAGTAAAAACTCTAAATCTATTGCCATTTTCGTCAAACTTTTCTACCATCAAGATCTCAAAGCTTTAAAAAGTTTCCCAAGGTCTCCCGTTTTGCCCTACTTCGCATTTCTTTATTATGAAGAGTGTCAGTTATACAATCAAACTATAAATTTTGCTCTTTCCATATATTATTTTAAAATTATTTTATATAATTTTAAAATTATTATTTTATTTTAAAGTTTGAAAAAATATATTTTAAGCCAAGCCCTTTGCATTGTTGAGTCCACTATCCTTCACGTCCCGATCTTCAAACTATCCACCGTAAGCTACATGCCAAGTCACAAGACATGCACACAAGGCTCTAAGGAGAGAATTCACGAGGAGGTTCGAAAGAGTGCAATACGTGCCAAGAGAATCGCTATAATAGGGTTATATGTAAAATCCAAGTTCTATTTCAGGGATTTGGCCATCGGGGATTTGGCCGACGTAGAGATTTTAATAACCACTACTATGTTTCCCCGAAGCCCGAAGTCTCGAAATCAGGGTTCCAACCTCACGCATAAAACGCCGATGGGTTAAACGTTCCAGCTGTAAAATGAAAATGCTTTCCGTCAAAACAAAAAACTTCCTTGGTAAAACTCAATTTTATCAGTCGTGGAGAGGTTGTTTTACATGCTCAAATAGTCGATTAAAATCTAGAAGTCATAAGCTTTCCAATGGTACTTTCAAATATGCATTTGGAGCTCAGGAAGGTAGCCAAAAGTGCCCTGTAAGATGGTGATGCGTTTTTGTGCAGACATGGCCCATAAATGTAGGAACGCGCCTAGATTTCAGTTAAACAACTGCCAGTTTGTTTCTTAGTCGGTTTTGAGGTCATTTCTCATCTATTATACGCTGAAGGCTTATATATTGTATATCTCTTTGATGAGAAAAAAGACTGAGGGGCAGGGAAGCAAGCACGGGAATAGTACTCCTGGGATTGTAATCTTTTGCTTTCATGTTTAATAAAAGAGTGCAGAGCCATTTTTCATCTACAACAGAGATTCTTGTGATGTTGGTTACAAGGTTTGTCTATTACTCAGTTGTCATGTTATTCCATTCGCTTTTCTTCCTTATTTGTAACATGTGTTTGTAATGGAATTCATCTGTTTGTTAGATGCTCTATTGCGGGACAGGTTATAGGTTGTTTCTTGCAGAGATCTGAAGGTTCATAATTCATCCATTGATAGATGCTCTGTCCCAACCATCTCTTTCCATTGATTTATGCTTGGAATTCACTCATTGCTAAGTGCTCCTTGCATTTTTTTATGTTTTCTCTCTATTCTTCCGCCATACTTTATTAAATCCTTCTCTCTGTAATCAGCTTCTACCTCGCCTCTGTTCCATGGATTTCCATTGACAAAACACTCTTATTATTTTCTTGATCATTTGACTCCATGCCCAATGGAATACCTTCCCGATCCAACCCACAAACTTGAAATCCAAACCTTTTAAAACCCACATATCTGTCCATTGTTCGAGCTTTTTGAATATCCTATTGTGACATATTTTCGAGATATCTCTCTCGGGTTGGAAGGGGCAACTTCCAATCAAAAACTGGTTCGAGTTTATCTCAAAATTTACTTGCATGCAACCCAAGTCAAGTTCCGAGTGATAAAATATTATTTCATTTAAAAGGTGCTAAGGCTTGGCTCTATTACAGCCTAGAGTCGACTCTTGCGACAACATTTTATGGCGTCGTTGTCGAGGACGGAGGACGAAGTTATATTCCTTGGGATATGAAAAACGTTTAGACCTATTCCTTGATGGTGAACAAGGGGTAGGCATTCAATTGGCCGTGATCATTCACCTGGTGACTTCTTGGTTCAAAGACTCTACATGATTCATTGGCGACTCCACTGGTCTCAATATGTCAAATTCGTTCGCCGCTCAGATTGCTGCAAGGTTTGCTCCTCTGGACTTTACAAATGTTTATGGTTTTCCAAACACAATTCTAGACATTAAAATTTGGGAAGATGTCCTTCCTAAATTTGGAGGATATGAGGATGATAATCCTGCTCAACACTTGCTTGAATTCCACAAGATCATGGATGAATTAAATGTACATCATGAAGATGTCCTCATGAAACTGTTTATGTTTTCGTTGGAAAGAGATGCTAGACTTTGGTATAAATCTTTACCCCATTCCAGTATTCCTTCATTGAAATATTTTCACACACTTTTTCATCAACATTGTAAGAGGATATATTCAACTGAAATCCTTTTTGAAGATTGTTGTAATGTAGAATTCATAGGACAAAAAGATCATACAAATCCTCTTGAAGAGGAGGAAGGAACAACAAAAATTTCTCAAGTCGATGAAGATTATCAGTATGAGGAAGAGTTGGTTGAAAAAGAAGTTGGATATGATAGCTCTTGTGGTCATATTCAAGAAGACGAAATTCAACATCATGGCCAACCTACAGAAGAGAAAAAAAACAATAGTTGCTTGATCCAGAAATTACACAAACCACCTCCTCCTTTAACAAAAGAAGAGATAGATCTGCTCCTGAACAGTTATGTTGCAGCCCCTGCTTACACAGATCTGCAACATCCACACAATCCTGAATATGTGAGTGAAACTTCTCCTATTATTAATGAAAATATGATTTTAAATGATGACAACCATGAAACTATATAGGAAGTCAGTGAACCTATTTATGATGATGATTCACTGTTAGGAGATTAGCTTGTAGACTATGTTTTGTTTCATGAAAAATATGTGGTTGTCATGTTTAACAATCCTGAAGAATGTTTGGTGTTCGAGAATGATTTAGATTTTGATGTGGAGGAGTATAAATCTGAGATAGAAAGCATGCTAGAGAAAGGATCAGAGTTTCTCACGGTTGATACCCCGAGTATTTTTCTGATTGATAACACTTCAGATTTATCTGTTGCACCCAGATATGATGTGTACACCGATGATTATAAGATCATTTCCTTGGAACAATTTGCTGCTGTTTTTTTATGGAGGAAGGATGGTCTTCATCTAGAATTCATTCGTCTTCACGAGCATACCAGATCAGATGATTTTGAGCACATTGATGCATAACAAAGAATCCTAGAGGAAATTTGTTATTTACCTCTGAACCATGCATTTTTTCATGATCCTTTTGCTAACCTTTTAGATTCATTTAATGGAGGAGTATGCTATGTCATGGATATTTTGTCACAGGAATCGAAGAAAAGTTTGAACATTCATGATCAACAACATGTCAGATGGGAGTTATCAGTTTCCTTTTTCAGCCTGCTCAAAGGAAGTGTGATCAGATTTGAAATAAGTAGACAAATATTGGATTGGCTTCACTAGCATTTTTGTATCATTTGATCTAGTGGGAATTTTTCAGTAATTAGAGTAGGTGACATAGATAAATAAGCTTGACTTTGAGCATTAGAGTACAACAATGGTTTTCAGCATGTTTCCAGTTCACTTTGGAGTCTAGTATGGTTTTGTTTTAAAGCATTACGACTCCATAGCCCAATGAATGCATAAGCGGTTTTTGTTTCGGAAAGGTGCAAGTAAAGTGGCAGGGTTTAGAGTTTGATAAGGATGATTTCAGGTCGCCCAATGGATGAAGGCACGTGGTCTACTGTTCTTGGCGCTTTACAGGAAAGCACTATCCCTAGATGGAGCCTATGTTGGAACAAATATTGAAAATTTCTAAACTTAGTGTCTTTCTCCAAAATTTATGTCAGTTGCGCCAGTTAGTTTTAGAACCTTGTCGCTTGGCGTAATATTGTGTAACCATTAATTCCTTACGCCATTCGGTGCAAACCTTTCCGCTGCAATAAAAACTCTAAATCTATCGCCATTTTCGTCGAACTTTTCTACCGTCAAGATCTCAAAGATTTAAAAAGTTTCCCAAGGTCTCCCATTTTGCCCTACTTCGCATTTCTTCATTGTGAAGAGTATCAGTTATACAATCAAACTATAAATTTTTCTCTTTCCATATATTATTTTAAAATTATTTTATATAATTTTAAAATTAATATTTTATTTTAAAGTTTGAAAAAATATATTTTAAGCCAAGCCCTTTTCATTGTTGAGTCCACTATCCTTCACGTCCCGATCTTCAAACTATCCACCGTAAGCTACATGCCAAGTCACAAGACATGTACACAAGGCTCTAAGAAGAGAATTCACGAGGAAGTTCGAAATAGTGCAATAAGTGCCAATAGAATCGCTATAATAGGGGTATATGTAAAAGTCGAGTTCTATTTCGGGGATTTCGCCATTGGGGATTTGGCCGACGTAGATATTTTAATAACCACTGCTATGTTTCCCCGAAGCCCGAAGTCCCAAAATCGGGGTTCCAGCCTCACGCATAAAACGTCGATGGGTTAAACGTTCCAGCTGTAAAATGAAAACTCTTTCTGTCAAAACAAAAAACTGCCTTGGTAAAACTCAATTTTCTCATTCGTGGAGAGGCCGTTTTACACGCTCAAATAGTTGATTGACATATAGAAGTCATAATCTTTCCAATGGTACTTTCAGATATGCATTTGGAGCTCAGGAAGGCAGCCAAAAGTGTCCCGCAAGATGGTGTTGCGTTTTTGTGCAGACATGGCCCATAAATGTAGGAACGCGCCCAGATTTCAGTTAAACAACTGCCAGTTCGTTTCTCAGTCAGTTTTGAAGTCGTTTCTCATCTGTTATATGCTGAAGGCTAAATATTGTATATCTCTTTGATGAGAAAAAAGATTGAGGGGCAAGGAAGCAAGCATGGGAGTAGTACTCCTGGGACTGTAATCTTTTGCTTTCATGTTTAATAAAAGAGTGTAGAGCCATTTTTGATCTACAACAAAGATTCTTGTGATGTTGGTTACAGTGTTTGTCTATTACTCAGTTGTCATGCTATTCCATTCGCTTTTCTTCCTTATTTGTAACATGTGTTTGTAATGGAATTCATCCGTTTGTTAGATGCTCTATTGCAAGACAGGTTATAGGTTGTTTCTTGCAGAGATTTGAAGGTTCATAATTCATCCATTGATAGATGCTCTATCCCAACCATCTCTTTCCGCTAATTTATGCTTTGAATTCACTCATTGCTAAGTGCTCCTTGCATTTTTTTATGTTTTCTCTCTATTCTGCCGCCATACTTTATTAAATCCTTCTCTCTGTAATCAGCTTCTACCTCGCCTCTGTTCCATGGATTTCCATTGTCGAAACACTCTTATTATTTGCTTGATCATTTGACCCCATGCCCAATGGACTACCTTCCCGGTACAACCCACAAACTTGAAATCCAAACCTTTTAAAACCCACATATCTGTCCACTGTTCGAGCTTTTTGAATATCCTATTGTGACATATTTTCGAGAGATCTCTCTCGGGTTGGAAGGGGCAACTTCCAATCAAAAATTGGTTTGAGGTTATCTCAGGATTTACTTGCATGCAACCCAAGTCAAGTTCCGAGTGATAACATATTATTTCATTTAAAATGTGCTAAGGCTTGTCTCTATTACAACCTAGAGTCAACATAGCATAGAAAAACCTTAGAATAAGTACTCAACGCCTTGAAAAAGAGATAATTTCAGATAATAATCCTCTTCGAGGGGGCAACCTCCTTTTACCCCACATAAATGTTCAAGTACAAGATGACTCCAAATGAAAATGTCTCCTTGGTATATATAGGAGACTAGGAGGTATAATTAAAACTAATGGAATAAAGCCGACATAAATAAAATAA
>ML779205.1:1237582-1251458 GCA_009831015.1 Picea engelmannii | reverse complement strand
GAGATTTATCAATTGGCTAAAGAAGGTATTGCTCCTTGTATCCTCATAGTGTGCTATCATTTCTTCCGTGAAAATTGTGCAAGTGACGAGTGATTTGCGAGAACAAAGCCATCGATACCATACAAATTGATTGGGTTCTAAATGTAAAGAAGCAATTCATACCTTTTGTGTATGTGGCACATTATGTAGATTAAAGAATTGCTCCATCTGAAGTATCCATGTGATTGGGTCCTTGCCATCAAACTTCCTCATATCGATCTGAGGAACATGGTTGGTCTTCAACCCAAAGTTGGAGTTTCTCCATTCTTGATTCACCTTCCTTATGTCCTCATCATGAATTTCATGGGATGCATTTTCACTTTCAGGTGTCTTCTCTATTACGAAATTTTTCAATACTTCCATGATCTCCTCTTTTAAACCATCCATCTTAGTATTTATTGCCTCCAACTTAGCTTCCATCTCTTGTAGTTCATATTTTGTTACTATCTTCTTTTGTAAAGCATTTATGTCCCTAGGCATTTCTTCACCTTCATCAAGAGTCCAAGTAGGATTCTCTGGAGGCTTATTTGGTGTAGAAGTTCTCTTTTTGGGTGGCATGTTGGCCAAGTATCACTTTTGAACCTTGATTTTGAGGTGGTTCTGCTAGACAATATTTCTTCTATTGTATATCCCAAGTTTCGGCCCTTCTGGGTATGAAACTTTCTTTTATGTAGTTCTCTGATATTTCTTCTCTGTAATGCCACAGGTCTGATCAAAATTGGATGTGCTAAGTGGAATTTAAGGTAACTTCCCCACAACTTGCTGATTTTTGGCCTTTCCAAGAGATCTCACTTGTATAGCATGCCCCGCACAAAATAATTGATATAAAATTATGAAACTTGTACCAAAAATACTACAGACTGTCCACTATCCAATGAAACTAGTCTCACTCAATTTGGATACTCTAGGAAGAAGTTATGTTTGTTTTACCTAGAACATCTTCTTGAGACTAGTCAATAGGACTAGTTAGATACCCTATCTTCCACAGGGTGTATCTACAAATGTAAGATGACCCAGAAGATGAAATTTTTATCATAGATACCTTACTAATTTCCGTGAATATCCTTTGGAGTTCAGGGTTTGAAACGTTACAGAAATTTTTTTATAGCGGAAATTCTACAATGACTTAGTTCATGACGATTCCAGAACCCTATCTTGCACAGGCTGTATCTCTGAAAGTATAAGGCCCTAGGAGCTGAAATTTTAACCCAGCATACCTTGATCCATCTACTAAATATCCTCCAAGTCGTTTCTTCTGAAACATTGTAGAAAAAAAGTTATAGCGAAAATTCCAAGGTGTCTCAGATGTAGCAGAAAAACCCCAAGACCTTGAGCTCTGATACCATATGTTAAGAAACAAATATCAATATAGCATAGAAAAACCTCAGAATAAGTACTCAACACTTTGAAAAAGAGATAATTTCAGATAATAAGCCTCTTCGAGGGGGAAACCTCCTTTTACCCCACATAAATGTTCAAGTACAAGATGACTCCAAATGAAAATGTCTCCTTGGTATATATAGGAGACTAGGAGGTATAATTACAACTAATGGAATAAAGCCAACATAAATAAAATAACATTACTAATGTAATATGCCCCAATTAAGGGGTAATGAACCAATATTAGGGCTTAACACGACTCTTGCGACAACAACTTCCATAGGCTATCTTTGGTTAAAATAATCCATAAGGATTTTTCTGCTAGGGTGTGCTCGAAGAGGAAAACGTCCTTTAATCCCCAAGAAACATAAGCCTTAACTAGTAAAAGCTTCTTCCAATTGACCCAATGTGATCCCTTGTAATTAGATCTTCCCTGCCATATAAAATTGAAACAATTTTTTTGAATTTTGTCCACAAATCCTTTTGGAATTAAAGCCAATAGATGACAATATACAAGGATTTCCTTGAGCACCAATTTGATGAGGAAAAGTTTTCCCCTGTAGGAGAGACATCAGTTGCACCAGAGGGAGTTTCATTTTTCGACCTTCTCCAAAAGCCAAAACCAGTAAGATTTGATATATCCATTAGGATTTAAGTTAAAGCCTAAATATTTAAAACCTTCATCAAGGGCATGATGCTAAAAGGGGAAAGTGACATCATTTAAATCCGACAGAAGATCATCACTAACATTGGCTAAGAATAAATATTATTTAATGACATTTACCTCCATCCTAGTTGCTTTGTTAAAGAGTAGCAAAATATCATTAAACAAACGAGAGTCCCTTCCATAAGCCAAGACAAAGCACAACACATCATCCACAAAAAGTAAGTGTGACAGGGAAAGATCTAAGTGTGACAAAGAAAAATCCCTTCCTATCTTAATGCTTAATAACTCCCTCCTTCTTTAAGCATCTTCGATCACTCGACTCATCCCCTTCGCTACAAGGAGGAAGATATATGGAGAAAGAGGGAAATCTTATCTCAGACCTCTATGGGTTTTGAAGAATGTAGAGGCAACCTCATTTATTAACACAAAAAATTTGCAGATCATACACAACCCATTATCCATCGCACCAGAGGTAAGGATATACCAAGATGGAGCAGTCGAAGGTGGAGGTATGACCAGGACACTCTGTCAAATGCTTTTGGGAGATCAATTTTAAGTATTGTTGCATGAATATTCCCACACTTGATGGAGTGAACGCCCTCTTGAGAAGCCCTTATAGCTTCATGAATTTTCCTACCTTCCAAACACCAAATTTGTTCTACAAACACATAATTGGAAAGGATTGGCTTCAACCTTAGAGTGATTATTTTGGAGTATTTTGGAGATAACCTTATACAAGTTGTTGCACAAAGATATGGGATGAAAATTATCAAAAGAGAGAGGGAATTCAACCTTTGTAATATGAGGGCCAAAAATGTTACATTCATAATGCTAGGGACTCCCCCATTGATGCAGGAGCATCGCCAACAAAGCACAAGTGGAAGACAGTTGGGCGCACTAGCGCATATTTTGAAATATTTTGAATTCCAAAGTTGGCGTATTAATGTAATATCTGAAAAGGATTTTGATTCATGGACATCTTTAATGATCGGAGGCTGAGCCATCACATATGGTCGATGAGGGAGTGTATTTTTGTTTAATGTGAAGGATTGCAGTACAGATCTGGAGCTTTCCCTCTTATCTGTTTGATTCAGATATTTATTGTAATGAATGTTAAGTAGTTGAAAGCTTTTATTTCGATAGGATAGCATAGAGTAGTTGGAGGGAAGAGCTCGAAGAGCGCCTCTTGTATAAATGCTTTGTATTTTTTCCTAATAAAGGTTGTTGGCATTCTAATTATCAAGAGTCGTCGCCATTGTAGCAAGGAGCTGAGAGCTACTGAGAAGTAGCGTATGAATATATGTAATTTTTAGTTGAATGAATATAACCGAGGAACATTGTCCCAAATGTATGGTGTTGATGTGTCTATCTTAATGAGTGAATGGTAGACTTTCTATTTTGTTTTCAAGTCTCTGTTATTTCTTATTCTTGTATCTATGCAAATATTTACATGGCGAGATGTATGAATCAGTGAGATTTTAAATAAGTTTCAGTTGTTTCTCTTCTACAAGCGAGTGCATAGTGTCCTAAAGGAGTGCATTGATAGAGTCTGTTTCGACTCGTAAAGCTCAGAAGAGATAGCATGAACTTATATATGCAAGGAGTGCATAGATGTCCGCAAGGAGTGCATGACAGAGTTTCAGACTCGTAAACTTTGGAAGAGTAGCGTGACTTAGTCTCATGGGAGCGGATGAAGAATAGTCATAAAAGGTGCAAAGTCATCCACAAAGAAGTTGAGTGTGGAAGAAAACGTGTTGCAAGGCGGGCACAGGTTGAGATTTCGACTAAGTGTCGAAGGAAGTGTTCTGAAGGACGAAGAAGGTCAAGGAAGAAAAGCTCAGGAGGGAGGGCAGCAAGAAATATTTGAGGAAGAGAATCCTTTGACATTTCGCAAAATCTACGAACGAGATCTGTACTGGAGGGAGGTGAATAACTCCAGACCGTCAGATCTAGAAGAGCTATGCGAAGGTTGGTCGTAAGGTGTTTTTGGCACTTCATGGTTTGGGAATTCTGGAGGTGTTGTAAGGGCGGAGTCGCGAACTCGCGGAGTCACGAAGTAATCGCAACTGTTGGTTGTGTAGAGAACACGTGGCAACAAATTGGAAAATCCGGAAGTTCGGACAAGAGCGCTTTCGGATGAGCTGAAGGTAGAGCCTATGGTATTTCCAAAACCTGAATTTTTGAAGGGTTGGCCCATGGTCATAGCCCATGGTCACCTAAGAAGAAGTTTTAGCTTGGAGTTAGTAATCCCGAAATTGAGTGTTGCCGGGAGTGCCGAAGGACAAAGGCACAGGTAGTTCGACTCTGCGGGTAAAAAAAAAGGGACCTGTGTGTATGTTGAGAAGGTCAGGGTTTGTAGAAGGCCCAAAGAGTCAATCCAACTTAGGAGTTTGAAGATCCAAGACCGAGAGGTCGCATAGTCCCAAGGAGGGAAGGGGATCTTCACCAGAGTGGTATCAGAGCGGATACAAAATTGATTTATGTAGAAAGAGAAGTAGATTGATATCGACGAGAGGTATCAGATACATCAACACAATGCTTCCTAGAAGACGCATTGAGCCACCCGTAGCAAATAGAGCTATGTAAAGGGAAATAAGAGAACTACGTGCAAGGTTGGATGCCATGGAAACAACACAAAGGAGAGCACCTGATGCTGGAGACATCAGTGATGAAGAGAATGAAGAAGTAGAGGTTGACAAAGTTGTAGCAGAGGATGATGCAGAAGAACGCTTGTTGAAATCGATCGTTAAGTTGAGAGCCAGAGAAAATATCGACATCCCAATGTATGAAGGTAATTTAGACACTGAAGAATTGCTTGGTTGGATACGAGAAATGGACAAGTATTTCGACTATGAAGATGTCAAGGAGAAGAAAAAGGTGAGACATGTCGTCACTAGGTTGAAAGAACATGCAACACCATGGTGGGATGAACTACAGGCCGACGAGAGGAGCAAAGGAAAACAAAAGATTAAGAGTTGGAATAGAATGGTAGCCAAGCTAAAGGAAAAATTGATACCCAAAGATTACCAGATAAATCTGTTCAAGAGGATGAAGAACCTAAGACAAAAAGGGATGACTATGAAGGAGTACATAGAGGAGTTCTATAGATTGAACATCAGGGTTGGACAGAGAGAGAGAGAGACAAAGAGAAAGTTGTCAGGTACATAAATGACCCAAGATATGATATCCAAGATGAAATCAACATGGCAACAGTTAGAACGGTAGAGGATGTGTATCAGATTGTGCTGAAAGAAGAAGCGGAGTTGGCCAGGAAGTAGAGTCAACAAAACAGAGGTAGAAGCTTGAACAGAGGCAAAGGAGTTGCCCAGGACAAGGCACAGAAGCCCAAAGGCGAGGTAAAAAAACCACATAGTCACTTTGAGAGAGGAGGAAGTTTCCGAGGAAGGCATAGTGGTGGCATGAACTCTTTTCCCAGACGAAGAGGAAGAGGCAGAGGAGGAGAAGTAAGATGTTATGCCTGTGGAAAAACAGGGCACATTTCTTGGGATTGTCCTGAGAGGAAGAAAGAAGGAGGTGAAGCTCACATTTCGGAAGTGCAGAAGCAAGATGTTGAGGTAGAAGGTGTAGAGGATGGGAGATCTTTGATGATGAAGAAATTTCTCTTAAAGCCAGAGCCAGAAATTGGAAGGCCAACGCAGAGGAACAGTTTGTTCAAGACATCTTGCAAGATGAAGGATAGAGTATGCAAGGTGATAATTGACAGTGGGAGCAATGAAAACTTAGTATCCACAGAGATGGTGGAGAATTTAGAGATGGAGATGTTTGCACATATGATGTCGTATAAAGTCTCATGGTTGCAGAAAGGTCATCAGGTAACAGTAACTAAACAATGCCTTGTTGAATTTAAGATAGGAGGATATAGAGATGAAATCCCGTGTGATGCGATTCCCATGGATGTATGTCATGTTTTGTTGGGAAGACCATGGCAGTATGACAAGAATGTCATTCACGATGGGAGAAGAAACACTTACACCTTAGAGAAGAATGGTATGACACACATGTTACTGCCAATTGAAGAGAAGAAAGTGAAGGATAAAGCCAACACAATCATACTTCTCATGAGTGGAAAGGAACTCCTGAATGAATTTAAGAAGGAAAAAGAGATGTAGTTTGTTGTAGTGAGGAAGTTGAGGGTTATCCTTACAAGTACTTTAGTGGAATATTTTCATGAGGAAATTCAGGAATTGTTAGAGAATTTTGCTGACATATTAGTGGATGAATTGCCAAGCTCATTGTCACCTATCAAAAGTATCAACCATCACATTGACTTGATACCAGGAGAAAACTTGTCGAACAAAGCAACGTACAGGTTGACACCTCAAGAGAATGAGGAGGTGAAAAGACAGGTTCAGGATTTGTTAGACAAAGGATTGGTTAGAGAAAGCTTGAGTCCATGTGCAGTACCAACTGTATTAATTCCAAAGAAGGATGGAGGATGGAGAATGTGTACAGACTCAAGAGCCATAAACAAGATCACCATCAAATACAGATTTCCATTGCCAAGGATGGATGACTTGATGGACTGTTTAAGTGGAGTGAACTATTTTTCAAAGATAGATTTGAAAAGTGGATATCACTAGATAAGAATGAGAGAAGGTGATGAGTGGAAAACAACATTCAAGACAAATGAGGGGTTGTATGAATGGCTTGTTATGCCATTTGGCTTGACAAACGCCTCGAGTACTTTTATGAGGCTGATGAATGAAGTGTTGAAATATTTTAGTGGCAAGATTGTGATTATATATTTGGATGATATACCGGTCTTTAACAAGACAAAAGAGGAGCACTTGAGACATTTAACCTTGGTAATGAGGAGGTTGCAACAAGAGAAGCTATTGATTAATTTGAAAAAGTCCTCTTTCATGAAGACATAACTCATATATTTGGGTTTTGTGATTTATTCAAATGAACTGAAGATGGATCCCAAAAAGTGAAAGCAATCAAAGAATGGTCGTCACCGAGGAATGTCTTTGAGGTGAGAAGCTTCCATGGATTAGCAATTTTTTATCGGGAGTTCATCAGAAATTTTAGTGGGATTAGTGCTCAAATGATGGATACAGTGAAGAAAAGACACAAGTCTTTCAAATGGACAATAGAGGCTGAGAAGAGATTCAACATATTGAAGGAAAAGATAACGGAACAACCGATTCTAGTATTACCGGATTTCGAAAAAAACATTTTAGGTAAGATGTGATGCGAGTGGAGTTGCAATTGGAGCGGTCTTGAGCCAAGATAATAGGCTTGTTGCACATTTTAGTGAGAAGCTGAACGAAGTTAAAAATAAGTACTCCACATATGACAAAGAGTTGTATGCCATAAGTCAAGCCTTGAAGAAATGGAGGCACTATCTCGTACCAAAGGAGTTTGTGTTGTATAGCGACAATCAAGCTTTGCAATTCATAACCAGACAGGAGAAGTTAAACCAGAGACATGCTAAGTGGATAGAGTTTATGCAAAATTTCACTTTTGTCATTAAACACATTTCTGGTAATGCTAACAAAGTTGTTGATGCATTGAGCAAGAGAAATTTGATTCTGCGGGAATTTCAGGTCAAGACCTTGGGGTTTGATCTCCTTAAAGAAATGTACCACATTGATCCATATTTCAGGGAGGCATATGAGGCATGTGAAAATCCTGTACTCAGAGACAGAAGCCAGTGGGCCGAATATCTGATTCAGGATGGGTTGTTGTTTAAGGGATGCCAGTTGTGCATACCAAAGTGTTCGACGAGGGAGAATTTGCTGAAGGAAAAGCATAGTGGAGGTCTAGCCGAAAATTTCAGCCATGACAAAACATTTGCTCAGTTGAACGGTTCATATTATTTTCCAGGTATGAGAGAAAAGGTGAAGAGGCTTGTGAACAAGTGTAAGATTTGTCAGTATGCAAAGGGAAAGAAGCAGAACATTGGGTTGTATCAACCGTTGCCTATTCCAGAAAGGCCTTGGGATGCAATAAGCATGGATTTCATGTTGGGATTTCCAAGGACACAAATAGGAAGTGATTCCATATTTGTGGTAGTCAACAGATTTTTGAAGATGGTACACTTTATCCCATGCCAGAAGATCGGTGATGCAACACACGTTGCAAATTTGTTTTTCAAAGAGATTGTGAGACTCCATGGATTGCCTAGGAGTATAGTTTCAGACAGGGACACCAAATTTATTGGTCATTTATGGAGGACATTGTGGAAGAAGCTGGGGACAGAGCTATCTTTTAGTTCTGCATATCACCCTCAAACCGATGGATAGACCGAAGTGGTGAATCAAAGTTTAGGATATTTGCTAAGGAGTTTGGTCACTGAACACCATAGTCAGTGGGATCATATTCTAGCATAAATAGAGTTTTCTTATAATGACTCAGTGAATAGAAGCACTGTGAAAAGTCCATTTCAGATAGTGTATGGAATGAATCCGAGAGGAGTGTCAGAGTTGAGAGATCTGAAGCAGAGCAAGTTTAGGAGCGCTGGAGCCAAAGACTTCTCCACAGAAATGTAGGAACTTCATAATCAGATCAAGGAGGAGTTGAAGAAGAGTAACAATGAATACAAGTGTAGAGTTGATCAACATAGAAGGAAGCTTGAATTTGAAGTTGGAGATCAAGTTCTAACACATTTGAGGAAGGAAATGTTCCCAAGGGGAACATACAACAAGTTGAAGTTGAAAAATATAGGACCATGTAAAATCCTGAGAAGATTTGGTGAGAATGATTATGAGATAGAACTTCCAGAAGATGTGGGTATATCACCCATATTCAACATTGCAGACATGTATCCTTGCAAGGAAGATGGAGCCAGAGGATCCAGAGATCAAAAGAAGATCCAATGGGGGGAATAGATGTATGTAGCAGAGAATCCGCAGATGGAGAATATCATAGATCAACGAATTGGTAGGAAGACCAGAAGGAAAACATATTTTGAATACTTGGTAAAGTGGAAAGGACGACCAGTAGAAGATGCCAGTTGGGTTGGTGAAGCAGACATCCAGAAGCATGGAAGGTCGGTGCAGGAGCTCATGGAAAGGAGTCCATGAATTTTTCAGCTAGAGGAGTATGATGCAGGAGCATCGCCAACAAAACACAAGTGGAAGACAGTTGGGCACACTAGCGCGTATTTCAAAATATTTTGAATTCCAAAGTTGGCTTATTAATGTAATATATGAAAAGGATTTTGATTCATGAACATCTTTAATGATCGGAGGCTGAGCCATCGCATAAGGTCGATGAGGGAGTGTATTTTGATTTAATGTGAAGGATTGCATTACAGATCTGGAGCTTTCTCTCTTATCTGTCTGACTCATATATTTATTGTATAAATGTTAAGTAGTTGAAAGCTTTTATTTCGATAGGATAGCATAAAGTAGTTGGAGGGAAGAGCTCGAAGAGCACCTCTTGTATACAAGCTTTGTATTGTTTCCCAGTAGAGGTTGTTGGAATTCTAATTATCAAGAGCCATCGCCATTGTAGAAAGGAGCTGAGAGCTACCAAGAAGTAGTGTATGAATGTATGTAATTTTCAGTTGAATGAATATAACATAGGAACATTGTCCCAAATGTATGGTGTTGATGCGTCTATTTGAATGAGTGAATGGTAGACTTTCTATTTTGTTTTCAAGTCTTTGTTATTTCTTGTTCTTGTATCTATGCATGCATTTACATGGTGATATGTATGAATCAATGATATTTTAAATAAGTTTCAGTTGTTTCTCTTCTATGAGTGAGTGCAAGGAGTGCATAGTGTCTGCAAGGAGTGTGTTGACAAAGTCTGTTTCGACTTGTAAAGCTCAGAAGAGATAACATGATCTTATATGTGCAAGGAGTGCATAGATGTCCACAAGGAGTGTGTGACAGAGTTTCAGATTCGTAAGCTTAGGAAGAGTAGCGTGACTTAGTCACAGGGAATTGGTTGAAGAATAGTCGCAAAAGGTGCGAAGTCATCCACAAAGAAGTTGAGTGTGGAAGAAAACCTGTTGCAAAGCAGGAACAGGCCGAGATTTCGACTAAGAGTCGAAGGAAGTGTTCTGAAGGACGAAGAAGGTCAAGGAAGACAAGCTTAGGAGGGAGAGCAGCAAGAAATCTTTTAGGAAGAGAATCCTTTGAGGTTTGACAAAATCTATGAACGAGATCCATTCCAGAGGGAGGTGAATAACTCCATACCATCAGACCTGGAAGAGCTACACGGAGGTTGGTCATAATGTGTTTTCGCCACTTCGTGGTTTGAGAAGTCTGGAGGTGTTGTAAGGGCATAGTCGTGAACTCACGAAGTAATCACAATCGTTGGTTGTGTAGAGAACATGTGGCAGCGGATTGGAAAATACGGATGTTCAGAGAAGAGCACTTCGGGAAGAGCTAAAGGTAGAGCCCGTGGTATTTTCGAAACCCGAATTTACGAAGGGTTGGCCCATGGTCATATCCCATGGTCACCTAAGCGGAAGTTTTAGCGTGGAGTTAGTACTCCCGAAATTGAGTGTTGTTGGGAGCGTCGAAGGGCGAAGGCACGGGTAGTTCGACCATGCGGGTAACACAAAAGGGACCTATGTGTATGTTGAGAAGGTTGGGGTCTGTATAAGGCCCGAAGAGTCAATCTGACTCAGGAGTTTGAAGATCCAAGAATGGGAGGTCGCGTAGTCCCAAGGAGGGAAGGGGGTCTGCGCCACCCACTAAGACAAACCTCATCCACCACGTGAAGCATATCCTCACCTATTAGATTGAAAAATTTAATATAAACTACACCATCCAACTATAAGGGTCTGGAATCCTATATTTTCATAAGGAACCAAGTACAACCAATGGTTTATCCTTTGTCATCAGCTTGAAAATATCCTCACACATCTCCTCAATTACCATTAAAGGGAAATAGGATACCATCCTCAGGATCTCTACAATATTTTCCCTAGCTATCTCTTTAAAGAGAGATTCAAAATGATTCACTGCCAAATTTATCAACCCCTGAAAGTCCTTTACCCATATACCATCCTTCCCCAACATCTCCTAGATTGTATTTTGGATTTTTCTATGCGAGGAAAAGTTGTGAAAAAAATTATTATTGTTTTCCCTTAGGGAGAGCTAGGTTGCTCAACTCTTTATCCTCCAATCTCGTTCCTTGTCCAACAAAAGTTTGAATTTTATAGCCTCTGGGTCACAAATATTTTGCAACTCTTATTCACTCAATATTACTTCCCTTGAGGAAAGGAACAGACTGACCATAAAATCTTCCACTTCTTTAAGTTGTAAGTCTCTTCTTTAGAGTATTAAGGAGGCCCATTGGACTTCCTTTTCCTTTACTTTATTTAAGGATGCTACAAACTTATTGTAAGAAGGTGTGCCAAGCAATGGATTGAAAGAGACCCATTTTGTACTGATTAGGGATTTAAAGTCCTCCTCTAAGGCCTAGCTAGGGTTATACTTGAAAGGGGACCCCAGTTTAGGAATGGGATGATCAATCTCAAGCAATATTGGAAAATGATATGAGAACCTACACAAACAAACCCAAGATTTAACTCTTTGGACCTAGAGTAGAAAGTCTTTATGAATTATAAACCTATCCAATCACTTAGCAATCCCATTTACACCAACTCTGTTATTAGTCCAAGTTGGCTTTACTTCCACTGGCTCTACATCAATAAGATTTGTTGCCTCCAAACAATTAAGAAAAAAGCTAGCTAAATTGTCAACTCTAGCACCCTTTCCCCAAATTTTAGACCAATGCAGGGTGAAGTTCAAGTCCCCCCAAAAAACAAGATGAGAAGACTTATAGATTTGAAGATGAATAAACTAGTCCCAAAAGGATGTCTTATCATCATAAGCATCGTAAATGTTGAGGAGAGTAATCGAGTAACCCAAGATTTTGACAAAGAGTTATGTACAAAGACCAGAGGAAATTGAAAATGAGTTTATCGGAGCAACATTTTGATTCCAAACCACAAGCATTTTTCTATACATGCCATCAGAGTCAATAGACAAAAATTCCCAACCACACAAAACTTTTGACAATGTTGTAACCAAGGGGTCACCCAACCCCATAGTCTCTTATAGCATAATAATATCTAGAAAATCTACTTCTATAAGTCTTTTTAGGGCCAATATTTTGGCTTGGCCCCCATCCCTCTCACATTCAAAATGAGAACCTTCATCGGGGAACAAAGAAAAAGGGCATGGCCTTCTCTAAGGGCCCTTTGTATAGATTTCTGACAACCTTGATTGATTTCTTTCACTTCCCACTCATAGGACAACCTCAAAGCAGACTTCCTATCCACCATCGGTCTACCTAAGTCCTTCAAGGAGTTGAGGCCTAGACCTCCCAAGGGACAAGAAACTAGCACTTGAACACCTCCTCTAGATCGTAGGTTATAGGGTTTTCCCACTCTAGAAGAACTCCCCAAAGAGGCCGAGGCATTATCTTGGGTTAACAAGGGTGATTGGGAATACTAGGGCTCAAAGAAATATTCCAAAATTTTGTAAACAAGAGGGACACCAAAAGAAGAATATGAAGGGAGAGGGTTACAAGGAGAAGGAACCCTACTACGGGCTAACAATCCGAGGATTGTAACCCTCCACCTTCCAAATCCAAAGGAAAATGAACAAGATCCCTAAGAGATGGAGAAGAGGACTTACCAAAAGAAATATGAGCAACCGACCATACATATTGTGGCATAATCTACTCATAGGATGGCAAGAAGGTACCATGAGTAGTGTCTTGAGAAGTCAAACCTCCCTACAAAATACCTCCCCCCCCCGAATAGTCAATCAATGGGATAGAGAGGTTCCATGCCATAAATTCTTATGTAACACTACCAATGCCCTTATTTGAATCCTCCAACACTCCACTAACACCATCCAAAGGAATAAATCTATCAATCAAGCCTTAGGAGGTTTCCATCGCCTAAGAACCTTCTTTTTGCACCTTCCTCCATACTTTTCAAACAAAATATTTATGGAAATCCATCAAAATATGAACATAGACATGGCATTGCATGCAACAAAAAGGGGACATGAGCATAGTTTAAGGGATGTGTATAACAATTGTGTCCCATGACTAGGTCAATTGATTCAAAAGGCCCTTAAATAGGTCCAGATCATCCAATACTTGAGAAACCGATCGTTCTTAGCTATCATCAAAACTCTCTGTTACACATGAAATTTGCACACCTAGGTACCTCGCCCTAAGTGTCGTAAAGTGTCGTAAATTGTCTCATACACCTTGACACCATGGAATAACCTATGTCATAATCCCTAGTCAATGTGGAGGAGGGATATATTACATGAAGGCCAAAATACCAAGTACACATGAATTATTATTAATATTCATGGAAACGGAATTGATTAAGTGTGAGAATCAAGTGCACATGAATTATTATTAATATTCATGAAAAAGAAAGTAATTAAGTGTGAGAATCCACCTCACATTTGGTTTCCTATTTTTTAGGGAAGGTGGAGGATCTCATGGATGGTTGAAATATTTTCTCCTTAAAATCCTTGAGAGACGTTTCCTCCCCAAAATCCTTAAGAGACATTTTCTCCCTAAATATCTTAGAGATCCCTTTCTTAGTGGATCTGATGAGAGATCCTCTCCATGGTGGTTAATCCTCCAAATCCTATATAATGAGGGATTTCCATGGAGGAAGGGGGGAATAGAGATTGAGAATTATACCAAACTTATGATCTCATGAGTGGTATTGAAGGGAGATGGAAAGAATTGTGAAGCATCTAACTTATGATCTCATGAGGAAGATGTCATTTGGAGCATCAACATTCTGTGTGTGGACTGTTTAAGCAA
>ML779205.1:1219199-1237532 GCA_009831015.1 Picea engelmannii | reverse complement strand
TTTCAAACTTGTACTTGTTCCATATAAGTTTGTCTACAGTAGATGGATCTATGTTTTAGCTAATCTCAGTAGAGTAGGAAGTTGTTTGTACTTTTGTTTGTCTTGCAGGATCTACCAAGGAGCTCAAGATCGAAGCACATCCTAGACCTTGCAGGGAAAAATGACGTTCATAAGGTACATGCTTTCCTCCTTCTCTTTTGTTCATCAGCTTGATTAGATCTAAAAGGAAGTCAGTGTCCATGTTAAGCACCTTCTGTCTTAGAGTTAAGAGTCTAGCTCTCAAGAGGAAATCTACCTGTCCGTAGGGAGATTTTCCTACAACACTCTCACCAACCAGAATGGAGACCCCTAGCAGGTTCCCTATTTCGAAAATAACTTTCTCTGACTAGAACTCCGTCGACAACCCTAGAAGCATTACCTAGAGTAGGGATTTCTCCAAAGTTTTGGAGGAGGCATAAAAAAAGCAGATTCCAGGGCTTGAGCGAGAGGGGAGAATTGTCAAGGAATTAGGTACCCTTAAGAATATGGAGGGAAACTTCCCTAGATTTAAAGATAAATTGCACCAACTCCTAGTAAACCCATGGGAAATAGGACTATAACGAATGACTGGCATCCAAACCTAAGAAATCCAAATCTACATAAGATCCATTGAGACACAATGACCGAATAACTTTTCCACCAAAGAGGTTTCAAACTTATCCAAAATAGAATCCAATGACACATCCTTTCTGACTACCAAAGAAACACCACCACCACGACTGTTTCTCTCCTTTCGATGCTTCTTCACCTTGACACTTTCTTTTGGAAAACCCTCGCAACCCTGGAATTAGGCTAACCCTAGTAAGGCTCCAATGAAACCCTCACCATAGTCTGGTAATGGAAGAGTTGAGTTGTCGAAGGGAAAACACAATTGAGAGGAGGGAAGGAATTCAAGAAAAGATTCAATTTGGCAACCATATCCCCAACCCAATACAACGCCAAGCCTTAACTTCTCCTCCACTAGCACCTGGACATTGGCCATCATGACAACTAAAGGGGGATTGGCAATACAGACCTCTAAGAAATATTTAGTCTGAATTATACCTAAGGATATACCCTCTAGTGAGCCAAATTCAGATAAGGAAATAACATTGACTCCTTTCCCTAATTTAGTTTCCTTTTTCAATACAATCCCCTCATCTAGGTGCTTCGAGAACTGATTGATAAGTGGCGCAATACTTGGTGGGGACACAAAGATATGGTCATTTGACATGGTATTGTTAGAGAAGTCTATGAGGGGAGAGTAGGAGTCCAGGTCATCCATTACTGCAAAAACCCTTCTATAACCATCCACATGTTACCAAAACAATTAAAATTATTATTGTACTATAGATAAATATAAAGTGGAATGAGTATCCAATAGATATGTGCAAAAGGAACATATTGTTTAGGAAGAAACATTTGCACATGTAACAAAGATGACAACTATTAGATTAGTGGTAGCATTAGTAGAATAGAATGGATGGATAATTCACAAGTCAAGGGTAATTTTTTTAAAAGTGCATCAATAAAGAAGTGCAGACTAAGAGAAGCCCTAAATTCCCATAACCTAGAAAGGAAAATTTAGTTTATCAATCGTGCAAGGTGCTATATGGAATAAAATAAATCCATAGAGCTTAACATGCACAGGTAGATGAACATTTGAGATAAGATAGATTCAAGAGAGACTCAAATCCTAATCTTTATTTGAATACCACTCAAAGTGGAGATATGCCATTTATGAGATGATAGACTATTATGGGAAGAATAACCAAATAAGAATAAAAATGAACCAATTCAGTAATTGTTGGACAGGCATGATGGAAATAATATTCATAAAAACCCTAAGTCTGGAAGATGTGTGTGGAAGAAGAAGAAGAAGGAAGACAAGGAGGGTTCGAGAGTGCGCAGTTGAGGCACATTCAGGAGTACAATGTGCAGTGAGAAGAATAAAGCAGAAGAATAATGCAGAAGAATAAAGAAAGAGAATAAAGCAGGGAATAAATCAAGAGAAGAAAGTGGGAGAAAAGGAAGGATGATTGCCTGACGTTCTAAAGACAAAAGGATGCACAAAAGTAGGAATAACAACAATCAAAGCACAAAACAACATGCAGATGAAAAAGCAGGTGAAAGTAGCCCAAACAACAAGTCAAATTGAGTCATCATGTATTGTAGTAGGGTTTTGGGATGAGCAAAGTACAAAGCCTGTTGGATAGGCATTATGGAAATAATATTCATAAAAACCCTAATTATGGAAGATGTCCACAAAATAAAGAAGGGAAGGAGGGTTCGAGAGTGCACAATTGAGGCACATTCAGAAGTACAATGCGTAGTGAGAGGAATAACACAAAAGAATAAAGCAGGGAATATAGCAAGAGAAGAGAGCGGGAGAAAAGGAAGGATGACATCCTAACGTGCTAAAGATAGAAGGATGCACAAAAGTAGGAAGAACAATAGTCAAAGCGAAAAAATAACATGAAGATGGAAAACTAGGTGAAAACAACTCGAACAGTAAGTCAACTTGAGTTATCGTGTATTGTAGTAGGGTTTGGGGATGAGAAAAGTAGGGTTTTAAGCCCTAGAAGTCATGTATAAACATGTAATGGGTTGGGAATATAGGGGTTCTCTCTTGTTATGTTCGGTTCTTTATATGCATTGTCGAGAGTTCCAATCTATCGAGAGTTCCTGTTTTGTGAGAAGAGTGATAAAATAGGATGAGAAGGAAAGAGTCTATGTATGAATGTTAAGGAGGTGTTGCAGGGGGAGAGAGGCTTGCACTACAAAGCGACTAGGCTAGGAGAAGGAAAATATAGCATGATGTATCCTTGTAAGCGCAATGCGCAAGCCTGAGACATTTGAATAAAGAATAATAAAGAAGCCAATCATTGTGGATGTAGCCCAAATTTGGGTAAACCACGTTAACTACTGTGTTTATTTGTCTTTTATGTGATTGATCATGGATACTTTTTTGATTCATGTTAGACTAGAATTATTCTCTGTGTGATCATTGCACAATAGTATGAATTTTATAGTTTTTGGGTTCTGTTGTAATCTAAAGTATGATGACAATACATAACTGAAGTCACTAAGTAACCTAAGAAGAGTAAATACAAAATAACGCACACAAAATAGATAAGTAAGAACGACAAAGATAATCACCTCCCATTCCCTCACTACTCCAGAAACTCGGTTCTTGCAGCCCCAATAGATACCTCAGGTGAGACTTCACTTGTATGCAGGTCATGCCAAAAGGGTTGGTATTTGAAGGGTTTTGTTGGTAAGGACAACTCGAACCTACGGTCTTACAACCGCGTGCAGCACCAACAAATGGTTATGTTCTCGGGACCCAAAATCTGTGATTGAGGGAATGTTTTGGAGACCAACTAAGAAAGAGATCTCAGAATGGTTAGAAGGGAAGGAATGAGAGTTTGCTTGAAAAGAGAATAGAAACCCTCGAATGAGCAATGAGCAATGGATGCAAAGGTATGTGTACACAGATCTGCATGAAATTTTCTTTGGCGAATTTCCAATTATTTTGAGTAAGTGGTTGGAAATATTAGTGGATAATACTATAAGGTACCAAACCGCAGCATCGAGGAATTGGAATCCTGAGTTGGTAAGATTGTTGAATTATGTAAGTAATCAAACTTCTCACTTAGTGGATTTCTGGTTAGAAAATATATTAGGAGGATATATTACAGAATTTGTAGTAGATTATACCCAATCATACAATGTTACAGAAAGGGAATTTTTCAAAGGTCCATGTAGAAGGTTCATGAAATCATTTAGTATGTGGATAATTATGTTGTTGTGTGACAAGTGCGTGATGAGCATGGAGTTTGACTTCTAAGGGGCTCGTGCACATAGGGAAACCAGGGAATTACAAGAGGACAGATTGAGGACAAGAGAGAATGAAGGAAGCAATGAAGAAAGAAGGGAGGGACCGAGGATGCAGAGAACTGAAGAAGGTATACCAGAGAAAGAAGACAAGTTTGTAGAACTGCATAGAGGAAGGAGTTACAAGAGGAAAAATATTGGGGCTAAGAAATGAGAGCCGTGCAATGAGCCAGAGGGGAGAGGACCCTGCGCCATAGTCCAAATCGTGGAGATACCACACATAAGAGGAGATGAAGAGGAGTTCTAGTCCAACCCTATAATATAAGAGTTGTTAAGTCCTACTCATACTAGATCTTGTGTCGAATCCATGACCCCATGTATGTCAACCAATTAGAGATAACAATTGAAGACTTATGAAGAACACTCACAGTTAGCAAGGGAGGACAGGGTAGTAGCAATCAGAGTAGTGGAAGTAGTGCATAGAGTCAGAGTCAACCAACATCACCAAGAAGAGGGACTACACAAAGAAACATGTAAGGGGTAGAAAACACCCTCATATTGCCTGAGTTCCAGGGGGTTGGGTCAGAGGACCCATAACAACATCCATTTGTTTGCGAGACAATTTGGGCTGCTAAGAATGTCTAGAATGAGGTCATGAATATTGTGTAGTTGGAAACAACATTTAGAGGCCGTGCATTAGTCTGGTACATGAAGTTGTAGAGTACCACACCTATAGGATAGGCTAGAACTTTGGCAGAGATAAGACAATCATTGTTAAAAGAGTTCAAGAAGACAAAGTTTGAGTCACGATATATTACAGAGGTAAAGGAAATTAAACAGGTGCAAATTGAATCCATCTAGGAATATGACCAATGTTTTAAGGATATGATGGGTAGACTGACTTTCCAGATCCCTGATCAACAACATCAAGAATGGTTTATTGCAGGATTCCTACCAATTGATTCAACAGAAGGTTGCGTCGAAGCTCGAGGCTCTGAAAATTGCAATTAAATTGGAATCATCCCCTGTAGGAGATAGTGGAGGGATAACGCAAGTTCAGACGCAGTTGGATGCATTGAAAATTCAACTGGAAGAACTTACAAAAGGGAAGGATAAAAGAGAACAAGTCCGGTGTACCAAGTGTAGGACTGAAGGCGATCACAAGGAAAAATGCCCAACATTCACGCAGTGTTTGGTGACTGGAGCACCAAATCCATTACCATGAGGGGGGTATTGCGAGATATGTAAGAAATGGGGACATCATTCAACTGGGTGTCCATTATTACACAAGTATCAAAGTACAATGAGGAACTTATTTTGCAATTTTTGCAAGTTAGTTGGACATGAAGAGAAGGATTTTCGTGCATTCGATTTGATGAGGGCGGACACTATGGATATGTACAGAATTCAAGAGGAGAATGTTGCGACAGAAGGTGGTGGTCCATAATATAATAATCAGAGAGGCTTTAATCCAGGAAACTGAGGAAATTTTGGAAGAGGTCGAGGAAGATGAAATTTTGGTAGAGGAGGAAGATAACTAATAATATGTTACAATTGCAATTAATCGAGACACGTATCCCACGACTGTTTGAATCCATGCACAATGTGCACATACTGTAGAGAATTGGACCATGTGACATAATATTGTCCTCAACTAGTTGTGAAATGATAGGCAAGAGGAAATCAAAACTAGAATCCAAATCAGAATGTGCAAAATATGTTAGCCAAAAAACTCAACAAAGGACCTACAATAACAATTGTTACACGTAGAGCAGCTAGAACAAAGGATAATGTGAGGAATGGAGGCAAGCACACTGAGCAATGGGTAAGGAAGTTAACAAGACCTATTCCAACCTTTGATCCTAAAAAATAAAAAAGATGCATATTAGAGGGAAAGAAAAGAGGTACTTGGACAAGATTGGGGAGCATCAACATCATCAACACCTCATGTCGAAGATTGCGTTGTGCCAGAGAGGCCAACTGGGAAGGTAAGCACTCTAAGATAACTCTTGATAAGTTTCGTAGAGCTAATGAAAGATGAAACTGCGTTGAATGCACTATATGAAATGACTGATCACTACATGCAAGGAAGGGAAACTCCCTTCGCATAAAGGGTGGTGAATAGGGTACTGCGTAGAAAGAGGACCAACGAAGAATTCAAATTCAGTGTGAAAATTGGGGAATATGATGTGGATAATGTTATCTTCGATTTGGGATATGATGTGAATTTACTACCAAAGTAGACTTGGGAGATGATGGGAAAACCCATGTTGGTCTGGTCTCCTATTCAATTAAGGCTCGCAAATCAGCAAAAGATAATACCGATTGGTCAATTGACATGAGTACATGTGAACATAGATGGGGTACGCAGTATGGCAGACTTTGAAGTTATTGAGATCGTGGATGATAGTCAACCATATCCAACACTGATGGGACTTGAATGGGACTTTTATAATTAGATGCTCATTAATATGAAGAGGAGGGAAATGATATTTGAAGTCGAAGATTTGAAATTTACCACACCATTGGACCCAACAGAAGGAAAGAGATACATAGAATCAGTAAAAGGAAATGACATTGACAATTTGTATAACATGACTGCGCGGATGGAAGATTATGTTAACCCCACTGTAGATGGCACACTAAGTTGGAGAAGTATCAGTTTGTGTGCATCTGATTCTGAGGAAGGTATGGAGCATTGGAAGTAGAGGATGCATGAAATATCAACTAGACGATGTGCACGCATAACCAGATCCTTCCATTGGATTGGAACAAAATTATGTGACCCGCCTAGGTATGATGGATTGATTGACGTAAGATTGTTTATAAAGTCATTTGAGTTGCAAGTACCCGAACATCAAAGGTTGTTGGCACTATTTATGGCCCTAAAAGCGACTCCATCCAGATGGTGGGTTGTACATAAAGAGAGAATGAAAGATTGGTCGCAATGTAGAAGACTAATGCAAGTAAGGTTTGGTACGAAGGTATAAAATATTGCATAGAAGTATACAGGGGAGAGTAAACTAGTGGATCATGTGGAGAAATGCAGGGACAGATGGAGATCGACACCAAAGGAGGAATGGATACATAGGTTTATACATGCACTGGATACAATTATGAAGAACTAGTATTTGGAACTGGAAATGCGTAGAGAGACAACCAACTAGGACGGGTTGACTCAGAGGTTCAAAGTCACATTTACATTTGAACATAAATCTCCATCAATAGATGCAAAGCTACATGCTATTCTAACTAATATATTCTCGAAATAAGGGTCGATGGAGGTGGTACTAGTTTGCGATGCGCACTGAGCTGCTATGACTGTCCATGAGTTATTAGAGTGTTACAATGTTTCTAAGGAAGAACATGATGAGGAAGATCCCACGAATGTGCAAGTCCCTAAAAACAGAAGGAGAACGGGAAATAGAAGGACCGGAGCTTGAGTCCATTGCATACACACAACCAATAAAGATGCGAAAGGTAAACATTGGGATGACAAAGAATCCAAAGTTTGCGCAGATAAGGGATTACTAGAGTGATGAGACAATAGATAATATTGCAGACTTACTGCACAAATATCAAGATCTATTCCCAACTAAATTTTCATAGATGAAGAGGATAGTTGGGGACTTAGGCGAGATGAAGATTCCTTTGAATTCGGGTGCTAAGCCAGTGTTATAGAGACCTTACAGGCTAAATCTGAAGTATAAGGAAATGGTGAAAGAAAAAATAGAGGGAATGTTGGATGTAGGTGTTAGAACACTTTAGAATTTTTCAAATAAAAATCAAATTTTGAA
Source organism: Picea engelmannii (assembly GCA_009831015.1). Lineage (NCBI taxonomy): Eukaryota > Viridiplantae > Streptophyta > Pinopsida > Pinales > Pinaceae > Picea > Picea engelmannii. Next base: position 1,229,880 of record ML779205.1, on the reverse strand, counting down.
GATGTTTTCAAAATAATTTTTGAAAAACTTAGGAATATCATTTTTTTAGAATAAAATATATTTCTGTTACATCTTGACTAGGTGCATCAAATACCAACCATTAAAAAATTAACAGTCATTTGGATCGACGACTCTTGTGATTTCAGAGTTCTAGAATTGCGTAAGGGTTAAGCAAAATAAAATTACGAAGTTCACTTCGGGACTTCACGATTCAGGAGTTTAAGCTCAAAGTGTTTAAAGCTCTAAAAAAAACCCTGAAGTCGTGAAGCTCCGGAGTCCCAAAGACATGAATTCCCGCGAAAATATTTTAAAATAGATCTACTTATGAGTCATATGCCACCTATCAATCTTTACTTGCGCTAACACATGGCACTCTTTTTTGGGCACCTTAGTCACATCATTCACACGATTTCAGGTGACACGTGTCACTCACATTTTATGACATGTAATCAACAGTGACATCATCACCGACACATCACTCTGGGAGATTTTCCTTCAGGAGATCAATCAAGAACATATTCAAATGAATGTCGGAGCGCCGAAGTGCCAAAGTGCTGAAGCATCCGAATGATCGTAATAATAAATCACTAAAGATTAATGGGTTAAGAAGGTTTAAGTAGGTGTGATTAACGTGAAGTAATCACTCTGCGAATTCAGACTTTGGGGAGACTCTATTCACCACAAATACAAACTCATGAAGCCCTGGAGCTCCGGAGTTCCAGAATTCCGAAATACTTAAATTTAAAGCGACCTTAAGTCTTGATTAATTAAAGCGAAATAATAATTAAGGGTTGACTAATTACTTCGTGAATTTGGCCTTCGGGATATATCCCTTTTTCTACATTCAAAACTCTCGAATGTCAAACTACCGAAGTACTTTATCTTAATTATTATCATTGAAAGTGTATCTAACTAGCTAGGGTAAAAGATTGGGAAATTTTTTGCGACCGTCAGGTAATAAATTTGACATAATTTGGTATGATTACTCTGGCAATAGATTACTGAGAGGATAATTAGTCATTAATATTTCTTTAAATAAAGGTATTTAGAACTTCAAATCATTTTTCCATTAGAATCCAGAACCTTCGCTTTCAGTATTTTTAACTCACAGATTTTTGCTTCTCACAGGAGGGTTAACATCAACATTTGGAAATCATGGCACCGCGTAAAGCATGAAAGAAGCAAGATTCATTTATTGAGGAATCAAATCCAAATGCAAACATTCTTTCAAATACTACCGCTTGATTGACATATGTCATTAAATCATGGAAGAAGGTTTATGAAATTTTAGAGCAGGAAATTTCTCTTTGTTCTGATGATTTAACTGAAGAAGGGGATGAGTCATTTTTAGCCAAGCTAAGTCAAAACTTCAAAGAGTTGCAGCTCAGCCGAAATTAATGCCATATACTAATATGATAAGCCGGGCCTTAGAGAATGTGGATATCTCGATGAGAACCATGTACAGTTATCAAAAACCCATTGTTGGCTCCTTTCGACCCAAGGACATTCAAGTAATGTACAAATTAACCCCCAACCCCAAATATACTTACAATGCATCATTTATAATAAAGTTTGAGGACGATGAATGAAAAAAATATGGCAGAACGTTTCATGATATGGTAAAATCCTGGTGGGGAAATCAAAATAAATTAAAAACTGATAGCCAGGGTATATATTCTATAGCCTCTTGTGATGCCCATATTTTGTACATTGCCATGATGTTTTGTAGAATGTTTAGAAAGAAAAATCCTGCACACTTTACCATAGAGTGGGTTCCTATAATCCATGAAGTTGCTGAGGGATATACTTTTGATTGGGGAAAAATGATATCAGATGACTTAGCTAAGCAAATCGGGGATTACAGAACTCAGAAGTCTAAAGGAGAACATGTTCCTCTCAATGTGTTTGCATATATTTTGGATGCAATTTGTTTCAGAACCCCATTTCCTCTTATGAATTGGAGCTGGATTCCGACTATCACCATGCCCATACATTTCTATCATTCTAAATTATGGGAGGAAAATTCAAAGAATTGTTTTTATGAAATTTGTCACAACGTGGTCATTCCAATTCACAAAATTATCTATGGTCAACCTCCCCCCTAGAATTTCAGAACAAATTATTGGGAATTTAGGTTCCATTCTAGATTGGTACATTGAGGAAAGATTCTCTTACATCAGAGTGTTTGGTTGCTTCACATATCCACATGCTCTTCTTAGATTCTTACAAGACAAACTTGTTTGCAAAGAAGTAGCATATCATACAATTTCAGGAGGAATTACCAAAGAGTTGAAGGCAACACATAAAAGAGTTTGGCCAACCTTTCCCATACAGGTTGGTATATTTTCATTATCTGACTTTGGACACACTAAGGTGGAGGCTTCAGCCTTAGAAGATATTAAATTGGTTGACATTGAATACAAAAGGCATGATCCACATTGAAAATCATTTAGCTCATGTAATATCCCAAGACCCACCCCCAGTTGTAATTGTAAATGTAACATATGTTATAGGTTGGTGAGCCAAGTTAAAATAAGCTAGGAGGATTATATGATGATCAAGCCAGACAGCCTAGATGTTAAAGGTCAATGAGCCTGTTTTTGTATATGTAAACACTCATATCAATAATATAAATACATCGTTGTGTGTAGACTGACCATGAAGAATGAGTTATGGTGGACTAGGCTCCACTAGTTAGGGAAAGGGATGGGGCTATGAGACTAGGGAAAGGGCTAAGCTTGAGGGCTTATCTCTATCGGAATAATTTTATATTATTATTTCCTAAAAACTAAGGTTGGAAATAACCTATGTTATCCTAATTTCTTGTGGAAAGGGAACGAATGTTAAGTGGAGCTCATGCAGCTTCATGAAGCCAGGTGTCAATCTTGACACATGCAGTTTTATGTGGGAAAACTTGTCATTCTTGAGGGTTCACAGCCATTCTGGGAGGCTCCCCATTCATGAAACCATCTACTACCACCATTGTTGACCTCTTCCATTATTTCCATTCTTCCCATGCATGCACACACTCAAGAGTTGAGCCATGATCTCCATTATCGACCTCTGAGCATGCACACACCTCTGGAACCCAGAGTTATTCTTGAGTTATCTTGTGTATTTCCTATAAATGCCAACACACCTATATTTTTCTGAGCCTGTGATGTGTCTTAACGTTTGGTTGTTTTTTCCAATGCAGTTCATGGAATGAGCGTGGCTTGATTCCATGGTCTATGTCCATACCTAGTATTGTTGTTGCCATCACCTGTGCGTTAGTTGAATGTTGTGGTTATTCTCACCTGAGCATGTTACTGGTTATCTAGGAGCGAGAGTGAAGAGGCGGGTTTTCAAGCCCATGGAATGAAGAGACAGGTTGTCAGGGGAGAGAGTTTGCTGGGGAAGTTATTTCTCCTGGAGGGATCCCAACAAAAACTATAGTACTCTAGGAATTCTTGTCCGACCTGTTGCTGAATCCCTGGAAGGGAAGTGGAGCAGCCGATGGAATGTCGAGCAGTGAAGGTGTATACTTCCCAAGGTGGGACATTCATGTGGGGAATGAGAGGTTGTCAGCTGTGTGCGTAAGTTGGCTCCTGGGAGAGAATCCTTCCTAGCTGACTATGTCGCAACCCATTGTCTTAGCCTATCCTAGGAATCCCTTTACCTAGGTGGAGTTTAGTCCCAACTCGGGGGTGACCCACTACTGAGAGTGATGAGAAGAATGGTCTATGGATGGGAGATTTGTGGAAGGTCTGCATGCAGTTGATGGTCATATATAAAAGATAAGTACCATTTCTATGTTCATTTACATGTTTATATTGATGAGTATTGCCTGTATATGTTGTATGTATAGGCTTATTGTTATTTCCACATTAATCTGTGTATCAGAGCAAAATATGTTGTCTATTTCATGTTATATATATATAAAGATGGTATTGTTATTTTTATGGAGTTGGCATGACCATCCTGTAAGGTCGGGTATGTTACAATGTATGATGTTTTGCAAGAGTCTCTGTGTGCCATAGCCTAATAGGTCTATGGATGGTTATGTCACTTTTTGGTTTCAGAGCTCAATTTCAGTAGTTAGGTGGTAGCATTCCCCGACTTGGGTGGCTGGGGGTGTTACAAATTGGTATCAGAGCTTAAAAAGAGTGGCGTTTCCTAGATTTGGCAGCCCAGTACGCTGCAAATTGGTATCAAAGCTCGGTTTTTTACACTGAGCTTGAATTGGGCCACATAAGTGGTTATGGAAGCAAAATCTCAGAGGGAATTGTTGTTGAGAGAGAAAAAATTTGAATTTCAGAGCATTCCTGAGTGCCAAGAGAACACCTTGGCCATGCTTAGAAGCTTAGGAGGTATAGCGGTTCAAGAAAGTCAACAGAGGAAAGAGACTGCAGTAACCATGGGTTTGGAACCACAAAAAATAAATTTGGGCCATTGATTTGTTCGGGAAGGGACATAACCCTCACAACTGTCGGATCCAGAGTTTCAACAATCCATGGGTTGTGCGGTGTTTCAGCAAGGAAGTCCTCCAAAGTCCCGGAGCCTGAAGCCCCGAAGCTCCGAAGTCCCGGAGTGATTCTCATCCGTAGATCAGTCGGGAGAAGGCGAACCATTGGATTTCCCAAGTGGTTCGATGGTTCGGTGTTCAGGGAAATTCGTTTGAGATTTCTCAGAGTAGAGTTTCACCGAAGTCCCGAAGCTACGGGAAGCAATTTTTCGACAGTCGACAGTTCGATAGTTTTGAAAATGTGCCGATGAGAAGAAATTGTCGAAGTGCCGAAGCTACGGGAAGCAATTGTTCGATAGTCGACATTTGAGAGTTAACAAGTTGTGGATGTAAAAAATTAAGAATCCCGAAGTGCCAAAGTTCCAAAGCACCAATGTGACGTGGCATGATGACATCACCTAGGGTGACATGGACTTATTCTATGCTTGTGATGTGTCACTTTATTTTGTACCTTTGACAAGCCTTATGTACCAATTGTGACCTGACATGTGTCACTCGATGGTGGGGCCACATGTCACCACCTTAATTAATGAAAAATGTACTAAGTGGACCCTAGAAGGTTCAAAAGTTTAGAAATGCCAGATCGACAATGATTTAATCGTGACCGTTGGATCTACGAGGAATAGATCAACAGACAGGAACAATTGTGAAAGTCCAAAGGGAAATTAACACGGGAGCTATTTCACATTTCGTAATCAACCGAGATCGTAGATCTCCATCGGGAGGAAGATAAAAGGTGGACGTTGACTTCCACTCCATTGCACATCTTTCCATTGTGGAAGATGAGGTTGTTATTAAACCAAGCACATGTTTGAGTTTCACAATCATCCAGGACCGTCGATCTGAAAGTGATCGACAAATCAACGGTTTTTCCCCTAATGGGATTGGATCATGCATAATATTGTGGTCATAGCACTTAGTAAGATATTTAAGCCCTTGGTTATGAGCTTAAACACATGGAACTTATAATAAGGTCTCGAGGGTGTACTGCACAATGAGTTCGCTCATTCGGCGGTCCGTGGGTTTTGTGATGTGCAGAAGGAGAAAAATGTTGAAGCCTGAAGCTCCGAAGAGTGGAGTAAATCCTCACCATTGATCGGGAGAGGACACACGACAGTATATCCCGCAGTCAGGATGCTTGTCACTCTGAAGGATTCAAAGTATAAGTAGTTGGGGTCGAGGAATCCCAAAGGCCTGAAGGCCGGAGTCCATCTCAGCCATTGATTACAGTGGACACATGGCGCCAGATCCCAAGGTCCGTAGACTTGGTACTCTAGAGGAATTGAGTTGCAGATGGATTTGAGTCAAGAACTCCCGATAGCCAAAGTTAATATCGACTGTTGATCAGGAGATGATACGTGGAGGAAGGAGAGGACCTTTTGTAAGTCAGAACTCCTGAAGCTCGGAGTTCTGGAGCTCATGTTGACCATAGATCTAAACAGAGAATGAGGATTGTCGATCAATGCATCCTCCGAGTATTCAAAGTGTGAAGCTTTGGAGAGCCAGTCCGGGAGCTCGCCAGTTCGGTGTTTGGGAGAAGTCAATGTGGAAGTTGAGAGAACCTATGAAGTTCTGGAGCCTCAAAGTTCCCTAGGTTCTGGATAAGCACCTATCAGTCAGCGTTTGGTCACTGTTATCGCTCAGTTTGTAGTTAGGTCAAGTAGCTGAAGGATAAGGGTCAAACTGGCGAAACAAACCGGGGGCTCCTGTTATGCCAGTTTTACCCTTACCCTTTAGTTGCTTGACCTAAACTACAAACTGAGCGATAACAGTCACATCCCATGGTCACATGAGATTGGGGTCCAAAGAAAAGGGTATTGTTCCAAAAAACTATTCTAAAGAAAGAAAAAGACTTAGGAAGGAATCCCGTGGGGTTTTTATTGTTTAGACCTGCATCAAAAGTGATAAATAAGGTATGTGAACCCCACGAGTGAATCCAACAAAGGTCCAATAGCTATTTTGGCTATGAGATAGGAGAATATTTGCACATGGATTGCATCATTGAAAGAAAAATTCTCAATTGTTCATAACTTTCTCCTCAGAACTCAGAGTTGAGCAAGGAATTAGTCAATGGAAAGGTCTTGGAAAGAGGATTCTAGGTATTCCATCATAATTGAGGATTGGTTGAATATGAACCAGAAACAATTCATAATCCATGTGTATATTATTGTAAGCATTAGATGCAAAGAGAGGTGGCCAATTGAATGCTAACCAGGCCAAGAGATTGAAAGTGGCCAAACAAATGTTAATCAGACCAATAGAATGAGGATTGTAGTTTGTTGATTTAATCTAAAATGAAGGAAGGTCTGAGAGCCTGTGTAATTGTACGTAAACACAAGTATATGAAAGAAAAGGAAAATACTCTATTTCGAGTATTCTGGAGGCCTCTGTAAGTATGTCTATTTATTTGTGTATCGTATGCCTTTGTGAGGAAGAAGTGTATGTCTCTACATACAGTTGAGTTTGTGTAGCTCAGGTATAGGGCTTGTGTTGCAGGACAAGAAGGAGTACTTAGGAGAGGAATCCTGGTATAATTATATATTCATATCGAGATAGAGAATGATTATTCCATTGATCATCAATCACGAGTAGGATCGATGATCCTACTGAACGATAGAAGAGAAAAAAAGACCAGTCCTACAGATTGAAGGCAACACCTCCCTTATTGCTAACCGAGTGTGCAGTGGAAGCATGGTATGAAGATCATCAAATATGGTATGAAAGAAGTTGATTATGCATGTCGAAAGGAAATCAGATGGGTCAAGACAAGAGAAAGTAATAATTCAGTAAGCTAATCCAAGTGTTGATATGATCAGTCATGGAAAGGAAAAATTAAGTACCTCAAGAAAGAAGTTGGTGTAACATGACCAAGGTTACTCAGAGACCGTGACTGGAATATAACTCGGTCATGTAGGAGATGGATAAGAGGAATCCAAGTAATAATGGAATGCTGAAAGTTAATATCAACAAATTATGTGGTTGCAAGTATGAAAAGTAGATAAGGAAAGATTCCTTGTTGGAGTCAAGTCCTGGAAGAAGAGATCATGAGGTAGATATAAAGCTAATAGGAATGCATGAAAACACTCCAAGAGGGACAACAAAAATAATATAGGATTTTTGATGCATTCTGAAAGTATTGAAGATATTTCCACAATAGCATGGAGATGTCAAATCCAAGAAGGACTTCAGAAAGAAATGAATCTCTGTAGATAATCAGTAAGGAACCGTGAAGAAGAAAGGATTCTATGAATGGTTTTGAATGCAAAGGAGATGGTACTTGATAATAATACATCGTAAGTGTCATAGAGCCATGAGTGACATTCCCATAGGTTGGAGGTATCACTTAAATTACAATGGTAAAGTAAAAGCAATGTTGAGTACTTTTAATTAATTTTGTGCAGTCAACGAAGGAGGCACATGTGCATCTTTACAATATGATAGAGACTGGCTATGCAAGCCAAGTTTGAGGCTAGTTGGTAAGGAGAAGAGAAGGGTGCAAGAAACCTCAAGTACTAAAGCCTTTAGTCAGGAAAGGGCTGAAGTAGTTCAGTCTCAAAAGTAACTGGATGTTGAATACCCAAAGTCTATAAGACAATATGTTTGGAATTGTAATTCGTCCAAGGATTAGTTGGATTAGTTGGATCCAAGAAATAAATAAAAGTTGAAGGTTAATATCAACATTAGCATTTGGCTAGAAAAGCAAAGGCAGCCAAGAGTATTTGGCTAGAAAATGCTCAGGTCAGAAATAATCTTGTATAGTGATTACAGTGCAAGCACAAGAAGATTCAGGAATTCGAGAAGGATTGAATACTTATAGGATAAAAAAGAAAAGTGTTACAAGGAGATAGAAGCTGCTGCAATTTCTGTGGTAGCAAGTATGTTATGGTTGGTTGGGACAACCATAAAGAGAGAATGTTTGCATTCTTGCAAGTGTTGCTGATGATGTCATTTCAAATGGAAGGAAGCAACATAAATCTAAAATGTTGGTTATAAGTCTGATAAAGAGGCATGAAAGCTTCTACTATCATCGACTAATCAGGTAGCATCAAATTTATTTAATGGCAACTATGCCGGTAAATATTTATTTGGAAATTACGTTGCATAATTGTTGAGGGAGAATTTAGGTGATAATTTCCCCAGATAGAATTTTATAATACACAATATGGTATTATTTAAATTCATTAACATGAATAAAATACCACTAGGTGTGGTAAAGGCTAGATGCCTGTTATAGATATCGAATCTTTTTATCTTTAGAATGCGCACACTGACATAGTAACATGTCATGTTATTTTGGTTATGAGGTAATAACTAAAGAAATAAAAGATAAGAACTTGTTATAGGAATGATGCCAGGAAAAATAGTTATGCATGAGACCAAGACATGGTTGGAAATTGCAAGGTATGGATATGGAAAGGTTATATACCACACAAATACCCAAAAGCTTCCTATCTTTAAAATAATGCTTGGACTGCAACCTTTTTTCTAACACTAATGCACACCACAGAATTATATTCTTGGTGTAGTGTTCGGGTCAGAAAGGAAGACATCCAAATAATCGAGAAGACAATGGGAAGTGTGTGGAGAAGGTGTCAATACATTGGCCATATTTCCAATTTATGGATGGTGAGATACATGACTTAGATAAGGATCATTCTGAAAAATCAATGCAAAGGTGTTGTTAGCACTCTGTAACTTTCCTAAGGCTGAGGAGGCAATCACTGAGGTAACATCAAACCACTTGGAGTCTAGGATCTAGCCCTCCTAGAATCAGAGAGGGATATCTCTATTAGATTTAGCTTTGTTTGAAGGGGATGTTAGGCTAGTTATGAAGTATAAGGTTTGTTTTTGGATTTGTTATATTTGGGAAATTGAAAACTTGGATTTACATTGGGCCATGTGGTCTGCCTTTCTGAACTTAGATCTATCTCAAGTTTTATAAGGTTGTCTCCATAGGGTAGGATAGTAAGACTGTTGGATCTAATTGAATCAAATGAAAGTGAAGGAGAGGAAAAGAAGGGAAAGTCCATCAAGTAGAGGAGCAACTAATAATTCATTTACTTAACTTCAAATGAAAACATGCAAATCATTAAAAAACCATAGACATAGTATGGGACATATATTTTGTTCTTAATCTTTCTTTTAATGATTAGATCAGAGAATACATGAAATGGATCTACAGAGTAAGAAAAAAATTAACTAGAGAGGAAAAATGTCACCAAGGAGTCTGAAACAAGAATCCTTCAGATACAACTTCTTTATTTCAGGAAGATCATCTAGAAATTTACAAAGTATCCCCTGTGGGGCATGAATCAAATGATCAACAATCAACCTTCAACACTTTGAATTCATAAGTATTTATACAATTTATTTCCAAAGATATGGTTATCAATGACCATGATATTACTCGAGAAAATATAAACTGACAGTATTTTTGACCACAAGAATATAGAACTGTCTCGGATCCATCTCAGATTTCCTGGTGTAGAACTGGTTTCAACTGCTAATGATTTGTCTTCGACCTCTGCTTGTGGATGTTTATGAGAGATTCATGCCATAATATTTGGAGATTATTGGGTGCATGATGATTCTCTGTTGATAGGTGTCTCGTATTATCTGACATCTGGAGTGACGTTGAAACTGTGCCTACGAACTCTGCCACCTGTAAGTTCACTGCTTCTCGAAATTTTGAAAAAATAGGGTCAACGAAAGTGTCCTTTTCTCACACTATCAGATATCTGTGTAAAAATGGGAAGTGTTTTTTGTATATGAGTCTATGATGAACAAAAACCTCTTTCATTTTTTCCAAATTCATCTCCATCTCGCCAAAACAACCACAACAAAGATCATGACCAAAACCGGAAAAAATGGAAGCCTGACAAATAGGGCTCAGAGATGGCTTCGATTATCCAAACTGTTGACACCTGTGTAAATTATGGGAGAGGTTATTGTTCTTCATCTCGTTCTGAACAAAAACCTCTCTTGGATTTTCAAAATTCCTTCTTGTTTTCCCAGAATTGCTCTCGATAGCGGACTGGTAAAACTGGCGAAAACACGGTTTTAATTTGGGGAAGGTGGTTTACAGACCCCCCTGGGGTGGTAAGTGGTATTAGGGGGGGTCCGAGTTAACCAGATAGTGACATGTGTCCTTTGGTAAACCACTTACTCGGACCCCCC
>ML779205.1:1100443-1218813 GCA_009831015.1 Picea engelmannii | reverse complement strand
ACTAACATTATTAACCTATTGTTTTTTTTTTAGCCCAAGCTTGTTTATTCATGAAGGGATAAAATTGGCGAAGGGGTGAAGAAGTGAAGGGTGAGGGAATGAAGGGTGCAATAGGGTGACGAAGGATCGGGAAAAATGGATGGAAAGAGAAGAGAAATCAACTGAGAGACCAACAAGCTAGGAACTTCATCATGAGACCCACAAATGATATCTGAATCATCAGATCTCCTATAATTATAAGACCCTAACATAGGCTCCACCTAGGGATGGCAGCTCTTGAGGAGGTTTCAAGAATCTCAGAACTTTGAGTACGTAGACCAGTGCCTTATCCATTGGGTTGATCCCAAACTGAAACCTTTTCTTTCATGAATCCTCTGTAACTGAAAATCAATTGATCACCTGTTCCAAACTTGATTGAATCTTAAAAGCAACACTGAAATGAAATGAAAAGCATGCTTTCCCAACAAGCTTATTTGCACACTGTAAATTTGATTATTTAAAGGATTCTGATCTGACGATCTTATTTATGTACATATATCCTATTCTAAGCTTAGAATGATTGGACTTAATCAATATGAAATATCCAATATAACCAATCAAATATTGGTTTTGATACCTTAATTCTTTCACTAATTTTTACCAAACTTAGAAATGAATCTATTAAGGGTACTTGAAAATGATTGTGAGCCTGGTCTTCATCATAGGGAGCTTGGTAACCCTCCAAAACATCAGAAATGTTGGAAATGGATTGTTGCTCTATGATGAAAAATTTATCCATATAGATATCTATAGGATCAAGATAGAATTGACCTATTTCTTGGTATTCCAATTTAACCAACACAACTTCATGATTTGATGTTGTATTTATGCTATTTACATCCTCATGCACTTCCTGACATGGATTCAACTTTTCTGATGGGCTTTGAAATGATACTTCTATTGAACACAATGATGAAGCTGACTATCTGATCATATCAATATCATAAATGTTTTTCAGCCCATGACTAGCAAATGAAACAAGACTCTGTCTGCATATGTCAACCAATACCTCTGCTATTGGATCCTGTAGCAAATGAGGTAGTTGTTGCATTGGCTCTAGTGAAACTTTATAATCTTTCCTGTATTCATCATTCAGAATGTGATCGAAATTCCCTTTCAAAATATGAAATGAATTAGAGCATAATGGTTTAGAATCAAAATGGATCAATTCATCATATGTTACCGACTTTGAGATTGCATCTTAGATTTGACATTCAAGATGACTCAAGGGCTGCACCTCTGGATATAAAACATGTTCTTTATCATCCATGATTTCCTCATCTGATTGGTAAGAGAGTTCTCCATTCCTACTCTTGACAACTTGCTTATAATTTTCTCTCAAAATGAGGCAAAATATAAGGGCAAGGATTTTGCATTTACTTGAAAACTTTCTGCAATGTCCTCCTTGTTGTCATGATTAATATGTAAATGTTGATTTTCATCCTTGAGTTGTAACTCAACTTCTTCCTCCCAACCATGTGCTTTGAACATTCAACATCAATTTCAACTATATCCTCTACATTGAATCAATTAATTGTTCCTCTACAAGATGATTTTGAGCTTCATCTTTGACCATATTATGAATCGAGTACATGAAAAAATCCTCTTCTGTTTTAGGATGCCAACGATGACCTGCAAACTGTTTGAGCACAATGAGATTTTTATTTTCTGGAACTAATGAAACATGTGATCTTTGAAAAACAAGTTCATCTTTTCTACTAATCTTCTGCATCATCTCTTTTACAATGTTTTCCAGAACATCTAGTTTCACATATGAAGATGTCATATATTCCTTTTCTGTTCTATCTTTCTCTTCTGCCCTTAGCTTGGAATTTTTGTTCAACAAATTAGCTTCCATATCCACTGCAATGTTATGCATTTATTCAAGGGTTGCAATGTCCCTTTCTCTCAATCAGAATGCCATCTCTGGATCAAAGGCATTTGGGTAGTGCAAGAGAGCTAAACCTGGGGGTGGCCTTATATTAGCATGCATTGAATGATACACCTTATTGAACCTGGATGAAAAGTGTTGTACTGTCTCCTCTGGTTGTCTTTTTAAATGTTCATATTCTTCTAAGATGAGAAAGACATTTCCCCTAGTCACCCATCTATCCAGGAAAATTTTCACAAATTGATGAAAATTATCAATGCTTGCAGTTGGCAAATTTCTGAACCATTCTTTAACTTTTCCTTGCAAAGATAGAGCAAACATCCTGATACAGAAGTCATCTTCTTCCACTTCAAACAGATCAAGAAAATCCTCAAGACTTTGAATGTGATTTTCCGCAGTGATATTAGCATTTTCTCCATCAAACCTGGGAAGATTATCGCTATAATTTGCAGGGAAACCATGGAGAATAAGAGGTAAAACTAGAGGCTTGTATCTGTCTGGGATTTTAACAAGAATAGGAGATAAAGCACGAGGCTTGTGCCTAACTGGGATTTCTACGGGTGTATATGGGATGTGAACAGGTGTATGAGTATGTACATGATCTACAACTTTGGGCTTAGTCTTTTGAGGCTCATCAATTTTCAAATGATCAATGTAAACTTCGGTAATGTACTCTTGACCAGGATCATAATAAGAGAGAAAATAACGTCTTGAATACAATTAGAGCTTGAATACCTAATCTTCCCAGATTGCTTTGTCATGTCATATTCTTCCTCCAGTGGAGTCTTTGAGTTGGCACTGTCTTGGAGTTGGTTGGAGTCGCCAGGTAGATGATTCATCTTTCTCATGTCTGATCACTGTCTACCATCAGTAATCAGCTCTGGAACCTGATATGATTTTATGAGGAAGATATAAATTCTTCCCCAGTATGGTCACCATTATGTTAGCACTCTGTAATTTGCCTAAGGCTGAGGATGCAATCACTGAGGTAACATCAAACCACTTGGAGTCTAGGATCTAGCCCTCCTAGAATCAGAGAGGGATCTCTCTATCAGATTTAGCTTTGTTTGAAGGGGATGTTAGGCTAGTTATGAAGTATAAGGTTTGTTTTTGGATTTGGTATATTTGGGAGATTGAAAACTTGGATTTACATTGGGCCATGGGGGCTGCCTTTTTGAACATAGATCTATCTCAGGTTTTATAAGGTTGTCTCCACGGGGAAGGATATTAAGACTGCTGGATCACTGATAACTTAGTATCCACGAAGATGGTGGAGAAATTGGAGCTAGAGACAACTACACACCCGAAGCCATATAAAGTCTCATGGTTGTAGAAAGGACACCAGGTATTGGTTACTAAACAATGTTTGGTTGAATTTAAGATAGGGGGATATAGAGATGAAATTATGTGTGATGTAATTCCCATGGATGTATGCCATATTTTGTTGGGAAGACCATGGTTGTTTGACAAGAATATCATTCATGATGGGAGGAAAAATACATACACCTTGGAGAAGAATGGTAGAACACACATGTTGCTACCAATAGAGGAGAAGAAAGTGAAAGGGGAAGCCAACACAAGCATACTCCTCATGAGTGGGAAGGAACTCCTGAAAGAAGTAAAAAAAGAACAGGAGATGCAGTTTGTTGTGGTGAGGAAACCCAGAGTTATCCTTACAAGTACTTCAATGGATGATTTGCCTGAAGAAGTTCAGGAATTATTGGATAATTTTGCTGACATAGTGGTGGATGAGATGCCTAACTCATTGCCACCCATCAACAGTATCAATCATCATATCGATTTGATACCAGGAACAAGTATGTCGAACAAAGCATCATATAGACTGACACCTCGAGAGAATGAGGAGGTGAAGAACCAAGTCCAGGAATTGTTAGACAAGGGTTTGGTCAGAGAGATCTTGAGTCCATGCGTAGTGCCAACTATGTTGAGTCCAAAGAAATATGGAGGATGGAGAATGTATATAGACTCGAGAACCATCAATAAGATCACTATCAGGTATAGATTCCCTTTGCCAAGAATAGATGATTTGATGGACCGTTTAAGTGGAGAAAATTTCTTTTCTAAGATAGATTTGAAAAGTGGATATCACCAAATCAGAATGAGGGAAGGTGATGAGTGGAAGACAACCTTTAAGACAAATGAAGGTTTGTATGAGTGGATTGTTATTCCATTTGGCTTAAACAATGCCCTGAGTACTTTTATGAGGTTGATGAATGAAATACTAAAACATTTCATTGGCAAGTTCATGGTTGTGTATCTAGATGATATACTGATCTTTAGCAAGACTAAGGAGGAGCATTTGAGGCACCTGACATTAGTGATGAGGATACTACAACAAGATAAGCTGTTGATAAACCTGAAGAAGTCTTCTTTTATGAAGACAAAACTCATTTACTTGGGTTTTGTGATCTCTTCAAACGAACTGAAGATGGATCCAGAGAAGGTGAAAGCAATCAAAGAATGGTCGTCAACAAAGAGCATGTTTGAGCTAAGAAGCTTCCATGGATTAGCGAGTTTCTATAGGAAGTTCATCAGAGATTTCAGTGGAATTTGTGCACCAATGATGCATACAATGAAGAAGAGGCACAAGTCTTTTAAATGGACAGAAGAGGCCGAGAAGAGATTCAATACACTGAAGGAGAAAGTAATGGAGTGACCAATTCTGGTCTTGCCAAATTTTGAGAAGACGTTTCAGGTAAGGTGTGATGCAAGTGGCGTTGCAATTAGAGGAGTTTTGAGCCAAGACAATAGACCTTTTGCTTACTTCAACGAGAAGCTGAATGAGACTAAGAGAAAATATTCCACCTATGACAAGGAGTTTTATTCCATAATCCAAGCCTTGGAGAAATGAAGACATTACCTTTTCCCACAATAATTTGTCTTGTATAGTGATAACCAAGCTTTACAATTCATAACTAGACATGAAAAATTGAATCAGAGGCATGCAAAGTGGACTGAGTATATGCATAATTTTACTTTTTTCATAAAACATATTGTTGCGAATGTTAACAAAGTTGTTGATGCATTGAACATGAGATGTTTGACTCTGCAGGAATTTTAGGTAAAGACCTTAGGTTTTGAACACCTTGAGGAAATGTACAGTGATGATCCAGACTTCAAGGAAGCATATGAAGCATGCACAAATCCTGTGCTGAGAGATAGGAACTAGTGGACAGAGTATATGATTCAAGAGGGATTGTTGTTCAAGGGAAATCAATTGTGCATACCAAAATGCTCAATGAGGGATAACCTTTTGAAGGAAAAACATAGTGGGGGATTGGCTAGACATTTCGGCCATGATAAGACATTTGCGCAGTTGAGAAGTTCATACTATTGACCAGGTATGAGAACAAATGTAATAAAATTTGTGAACAGATGCATAATCTGCCAACATGCAAAAGGTAAAAGACAAAACACTGGATTGTATCAACCATTTCCCATACCAGAGAGGCCTTGGGATGCAATAAGCATGGATTTTGTGTTGGGATTGCCAAGAACACAAAGAGGATGCGATTCCATATTTGTGGTGATGGATAGATTTTCCAAGATGGCACACTTTATCCCATGTCATAAGACCAGTGATGCAACACATGTTGTAAACCTATTTTTCAAGGAAGTTGTGAGACTTCACGGCCTACCCAGAAGCATTGTCTCGGACAGAGACATGAAATTTGTTGGTCATTTTTGGAGAGCATTGTGGAAGAAGTTGGGGACAAATTTGTCCTTCATCTCAACTTATCACCCTCAGACAGATGGGCAGACTGAGGTGGTAAACAAAAGTTTGGGAAACTTATTGAGGAGTCTGGTCACTGAGCACCATAATCAATTGGATCAGATTCTGCCACAAGCAGAATTTGCATACAATGACTCACCAAACATGAGCAATGGGAAGAGCCCGTTCCAAATATTGTATGGAATGCAACCCAAGGGAGTATCTGAGTTGAGAGACTTGGAATAGAGTGAGATCAGAAGTGCTGGAGCAGAATATTTTGCTGTAGAAATGCAGAAGATCCATAGCTAGATCAAGGGGCAGTTGTAGAATTCTAGCCAAGAGTACAAACGCAGAGCTGATCAAAATCACAAAGAACTCCAATTTGAAATAGGATATTAGGTTCTAGCACATCTCAGGAAGGAAAGGTTCCTTAGGGGGGACATATAACAAGCTAAAGATGAAGAAGATAGGACCATGTAAGATCTTGAGGAAGTTTGATGCCAACGCCTATGAGATTGAGCTACCAGATGATGTGGACATATCGCCCATATTCAACGTCTCAAACCTGTATCCTTACAGGAAGGATGACACAGAGGGATCAATAGATCAAGGGAAGATTTAGTGGGAGAAACAAATGCCTGTAGAAGAAAAACCATAGATGGAAAAGATCGTTGATCAAAGGATTAGTAAGAAGACCAAGAGGAAGACCTATTTTGAATATTTGGTCAAGTGGAAGGGACACCCAATAGAAGATGCCAGTTGGGAAAGTGAAGTTGATATCCAGAAGCATTGAAAGTCGGTATAGGAGCTCATGGACATGAGTCCATGAATTTTTGTCCAGGGGGAGTATGATGCAAGAGCATCGTCAACAAGTACATGTGTTAGGACAACTCAGTGCCTGAGAGCCAATCTGGAGTCTCGAACGCTAGCCAGTACTGTAAATATTTTGAAGTGATATAAAACAAAAGAAGAAAGATCACACACGTGGAGACAAAATGAGTACACGTGACTTGGGAGCTTAACCCTAGTCTCAATGTAACCGCAATTAGTTTGTTCCATTTGTATAAAGAGAGATTTTGTACACCCAAAAGAGGGGTTACGAGAATTATGAGCACGTAGGAATCTCAGAGCAATAGTTGTTTCTTTGATTTTAGCTGTAACCATTTTCTTGAGTTTAAATGAAGATAACAGAGAAAATTGATCCAATGTATAGTGTGAATAGTGTTTGAAATTTCTCTGTTGTTGTCTTAATATTTTCAAGAATTAATGAATCTTTCTACTAGTGTATGTAGCTTTGAAATGATTGCATAAGAATTTAAATCATTTTTCTTCGTGAGCTGGTGCAAGGTGTGCACACAGTCCGCAATGGTTGCGTTGACAGGGTATGTTTCGACTCGTAAATCTTAGAAGAAATAGCATAAGAATTTCTTTGCAGGAAGTATAAAGCGACTGCCACAAGGAGTGCATAGTCGTCACAAGAACTTGAATATTATGTAAAGATCTATTGCAAAGAGTGAACAGAACTAGAATCCGACGAAGAGTTGAAGTGACTCCGTAAAGAAGTTGAAGTTTGAGAGCGAAAGAACGCTAGGAAGGCAAGAAAGGATTATTTTCAAGAACGTTTGGATCTGAGTTTGACGAATTTCCCAGAAAAGAAAGAAGTGCTTGGGAGATCGAAATCTTTGGAGAGATCAAGATAAGGAGGAGTACCACTTTCCAAGAAGCGCGAACAAGATCCAATAAATGGACTCACAGGAAGGATAAAGGTCAAAGCCTTTAAATCCTTTCGAAAATATTCTAAGTCCAAAGAAAGATTTATCTCAGAGGGAAGATCTGGACCATTCGATTAGCGTCCAGACAATGAGGAGCAAGTGCAGAGGAGGAAAGATCTCAACCATTCGATCTAAGTGCAAACGGATCGTAGCCATCTGATCAAGGTAATTGCACTGACGTTAAGGATTTGAAGGTGAGCGGGAGGATCAAACTTACGGGGTTTCAAAATCATCGGAGTCATCCATTGTCAAAGAAGACACGTGGCGATTGATCTGCATTTTGCAAACTCGGGATTCAGGAAATCAGAGGCAAGAGTTCCGAGAACTTGCGATACACGAAATCGCGATTTGATCTAAGCTGTCAGATCGAGGAGGATCTGGACCATTGAATTTCTAGGGAGATGATTCACAAAGCGCGAACTCTCGAAATGATCACAACCATTGATTGAAGGGGGGAGCAGAGCCGTGGATTTGACTCTGTCAAAATTTCGCGATTCTAGAAATCCGAAGTAAGAGTCCCGAGAACTCGCGAAACAAGAAATCACGATTTGATCATAGTCATTGATCAAAGGAAGGATCTGAACCGTTGATCCAATGCCATCAGAATTTTGACTATCGGGAGAACAGAGGCACAAAGATTTCCAAAGTTGTGAAACGTGAAATGTCGATTTGATCGCAGTCGTCGATCAAAGAAAGATCTAGACCGTCGATCCAGCATCACCAGAATTTCGGGTATTGGGGGAACGAAAGTAACAATACTCCCAGAGTCGCGACACGTGAAATCATGACATGCCTTTCACTTAAGCGTGTGGTCATCGCCAATGGTCATGTGAGGGAAGGGGATTATCTAGAGGAGAGATAGAGCCTAATTACGCTGAAGCTTTAAAGCGTTAAGGAGAAGCCTGTGGGTTCCATAGAACCTGTGCCTTAAGAAGAAGGGGGCCTATTTAGTTAATTGAGGTTCCCGAGGGGACAAAGAGTCAATTAGACTTAGGTTATTGATCGATCCTAGACCGGGAGGTCACGCAACCCTTAGGGGAGAAGGGGGCTCTGCATCAACCACCATGGGACTGATCCATTCAGATTCTTCCACTAGCTATATGATTCCAACTTCTAACATTCTATCCAGTTTTGATTTCAGTTTTTTCTTATAAACTAGATTAAGCTTGTAAGGTCTTTGTGTGACTAGTCTCACATATGGTTTTAGGGGTATCTTCATCTCTCCCATCTCACCTGCTATTCCCTTCACCTCTGTAAAGGTTGTTGGAAACAGGTCATTGTATTCGTGCAATAATTTTGTTATCCTCTCTAGTGTATGCTCATCCTAGTAGTCTCCAATACTTTCCATTTTAGGGTTTTATTCTGTCCCAATGTTGACTTTCTTGACCTTAATTGGTGCAAAAAATGCCTATGATTCCAATGATGGACTTTCCACCTCTCTTTCCCCTTCAATCTATGTTATCTGGATGTTGCATGGATCTTCTTCTTATGGTGTTTCCTTTGCGACATGATAACAAGAGAGGAAGTCATTGACTGTATTTTTGTTGTACTATTGATTTTCTGTTCTAATTTCCACTTCAGGTTACTCAAAAAATATTATTCCTTGTATCAACTTCAGGGATGAATCAATCATAGGGTTCTCATGCTCAAATGAGAAAGTTATCACAAAATTTTGTTGTAACTTTGTCCATTATGTAGTCCCTTTGTGCAGTTCCTTTTCAGTATACTAGTTCCCTGGTATCCCCTCCAATGTATGAATAAAGTAATGGGGCCATTCTTATGGTGGTATTAGCCTCCACTAAGTTATGCATTTCTCCATGTGCTCAATTGGTCTTCCTCTCCCATCATATTTATGCAATGTATTGTTCCCTTGTTATGTGTCAAATCTAATGCGTAGTAACCTTTTACACTGATACTAGTCTTGAATCGTTCCCTTGTGCGCACCCCACCATCTTGCAGGTGTTTCTTTTAGTGAAACATCTAGGGCTAACAACCTCTGATTTTCCAAGACTTCTTCTTCATAGTTTGTCAAAAATTCTTCCAGGTCATTCAAACCATGAAAAGTGGGAGGTTCCCTTACCTCTATACCAACCCACCTTACTGCACACTCTATTCTTGTGCATCTCCCTGTGGAGACTTCATGTAGCATTTGCTGCCAATTTTCTAGACCTGTATCTGAGTCCGAGGGACACAAAGTAATGCTTCTCCATCTGATTACCCCATCCATAGTTGGTTTGACATAATATCATTCTTGTGCGGTATTCCTATATAGCTGATTTATTTCTTCCAAGTCCAAACACATCGCCTCTACACGCCTTTCTCCTTCAGAGGGGTCCATTGGTGCAATTACTCTATACTCACTGGATTCAAATATCATTTTCCATGACTTTAGGTTGATCACATCTTGGTTATCAAATTCCTAGTCCAGCCCTAGTAATGCTAGGTAGGGTGTTGTTCCATCTACTATTTCTATAAATTTGAAATCTGCTACAGTGTGCACTCCATCCAAGGCTACTGTTACACCTTTTAGTCTTCCAATTGGTAATACTCTATGATGATTTTCCAATTTTAACTAAATAGGTGAATACCCTAATGTGGGTTCCCCCATACACTTCCATGTGTTCTTAGGTAAGACATTCACTTCAAGCCTAAATCAAGTATGACATCGCCCATATTGAAATCCCCAATGTTGGAATTTAACCTGAATTCCCTACTTGTTCTTCTTCTCATATGGAGACGATTACCTGTCTTCTATTCTAACTTCCCTTCTACTTCTGTGTTGCATCTCTCTAGCAAGTTCTGTAAGACCTTAATAGATAATGGATCATTCTATAGATTTACACATGATTGCAGAAAAGTCTTTAGGTTACTTACTTGCTCTGAAGGTTGTCCTTTGCTGATGTGATCCATTGAAGGTGGCATCTCATACATTTGACGATCATGATTTTGCTATGAAATTTATGTAGACACAATGTTCTCCTTTAGAATACCCTTTCTGGCCTCCTTAAACATCTCCTTTTCTTTCCGCACTTCAAAATTCTTCTATGGTGCAGTGTTCTTCTTTACCCACTAGTGTTGGGATGGATCCTGTTTCACTGCATCGACTCCCGTCTTGGATACCCCTCGAGTAACTATGTTAATGTTCTTCTCATCATACTTGGCTTATGTAGAAATCCAATGTACGTTCTGATTGTTCTAGTTCCTTTTTTCCTGTATTTTTCCCAATAACGTCAAACAATCTTCTGTCTCATGGTTTGTTGCACGATAATAGATACATGTCATAGGTGGAAGTGGAAATTATCTGACATAATGGCATGGTTGTTGAAAATTATGGTAGAATATTGGCCCTCCACCTCATCCAAATCCTCCTCTACCCCATCCTCAACCTCTATCTCTACACAGTGCATTATACTAGGGTATCTGGTTATACTGCACATTATTATACCGAGCGCGCATTATTGTGCTATGGCTGCGTGATATTGAATTTTCCTGGTACATTATTGAACTATGGTGCAACTTGCCCTATCATCATCTCTGCTTGTACCCTGTAGGTGTTTGAATTTATCTCTCTCATCAATTCTAGTGTTCTATAGTCCTTGTCATCGTGACCCACTAATTTACAAAAATTGCAGTAAGAACTTTTTGGCATTGTCTTATACTTGTGCATCATGGGACAATGATATGGATCATGCCCATGTGTCTTACAAATTTCACACCACGGTCCTCATGTAGGAAAGGGGTTTCACACCCCTCTGGCCAAGTGTTGTGCACAGGTTGTGTTGTAACCTAGGTATGCACCCTTGCCTCTCCTCCCTCTTTTCCCTATGCCTTCATCAATTTTTCCTCTTCTGGTTGGTTAAGTCAGTTTCCCATCACTGAGTGACTTGGTTATTATTCATTTCTTTATTGATTGAGTCTTTGCACATTTTTGTTTCTATTGTTTCTTGAAGGATAATTACATGTTGTATTTGGTTCATAATGCTTGTCATCATGTTTGCCATTGGTTGAGCTCATAGTAGGTCGAACAAGCCTTTTTGTATGCACAAGAAACACCCAGAGCAATCATTTTGGGCTCAGATTATGGGAACAGACAGGTTAAATTTCGACGGTGGTGATCCATCAGGCCAATCAGATCGACAATTTTCGCGCGGGGTTTAACATCAAGAATTACCCGAAGAGCCGAGGAGTCAAAGAGCCAAAGTCTCGAAGACCCAAAGAGCTGAAGAACTGAAGTTTCAATTTTCTGAAGTCCCGAAGTAACGAGACACTGCCACGTCACTTCAGGCTCGTACTACTTCGGGAGAACTTCATGCCTCACAGTCCAAAACTCCCGAAGCCTGAAGTGTCGAAGCACGTGGCACTCATCAATCATGACATGTGGCACTCATAAGTCATGACACATGGCACTCATAAGTTATGACACATGGCACTCATCAGTCATGACACGTGGCACACTAATCAGTCATGACACGTGGCACTCATTCCAGGTCATTTGGTTGTGTCATTCTCCCATTTCCACGTGACACATGTCACCCTTCTTTCCATGACACATCAGCAGCCGTGACATCATATGACTTTAGGCCACCACATCACTTTGCAGCCTGTACCACTCTGGGATATTTTCGAGCACAACATTCATAAACTCCCGAAGTGCTGAAAACCCGAAGTTCCGAAGTGAATCTGGACCGTTCATCAACAATGACATGTGGAGGTAGATCATTCACTTCAACAATTTTCCTTTGGGAGAATTCCAACCACAACCTTCGAAAACTCCCAAAGCCTAAAATCCCTAAGTGAATCTGGACCATCCATCAGCAAGGACATGTGGAGGCAAATCATTCACTTTGACGATTTTCCTACGGGAGAATTCCAAGCACAACATTCAAAACTCCTGAAGCCCGAACTTCTGAAGTGAATATGGACCATCCATCAGCAAGGACACGTGGAGGCATATCATTCACTTTGGATATTTTCCTTCGAGATATTTCCAAGCACAACATTCAAAAACTCCTGAAGCCCAAACTCCCGAAGTGAATCTGGACTGTTGATCTCAAATCAACAAGATCCATTGATCCTTGCAGTAGGTAAATATCACCCGGATCACAAATTGTAATTAGATCGACATACACACTTCATTGCGGGGCTGTAAAATGCGTGGACGTTAATTTTCTAGAGTGGTCCCACAATTGGAACCATGGTATTGTTGGAAGGGTACGTGGAAGCTTATGGGGGATTGCGGGCCCAAAAGCAGTGAGGACCCAAACCACCCTCAAAAAATTCCGCAATCACATGCTTAAATGACATCAGGTCATTGTGTCACCTCCATTCATTCCACTCACTACTCTCACTCCTCTCACCACCCGACACTTTTCCTCCACTCACTTCCATGTAATACAAATCCACTCATATCACCTATCACCTCCATGCACCCTGTCTTCCTATTGGACACTCGTCTCCACGTCTTGCTGTTCATGACCAACTCATCATAGAGGAAGAGAGAAGAAGGGCCAGTTACATTCGAGACATAGTGTGCTTAGCTTCCGAAAGCTCAGACACAGACAAAGAGTTAAGTCTCAGTCACAGGTCGACGCAGATTGATTCCAGAACACTTCTGCAGACTTTGCTCATGCAACCAGTTGTCTCCAGTGGCCTCAAATAGCTTGTAAGCATGCCATTACTCAACAAAGAGCTATGTTCTGTCACTCCGAGGCCTATTTTCGGCCAATTTAGTTCCTCCAGTGCATGGATCAGTTCTGTCTCAGAGACCATAGTAGGTTTTAATTGATTAATTCCAACATTTTCTTAGATTAGATACAAGAGTGGTCTTCTGTGTGTGATAAGAACCAATCTTGTTGATTAATTCCAGTGTCACAGTCAAGTTAATAATTTGTTTTACAAACAATCACCTAAAATTAGGTCTCAGTCCCCTAAGGACGAGAACCTCTGCAACTCTGTTAAATAGGGGGTCTTTGAATGTTTTGAGGGTCGAATTTTTGGGAAAGAATAGCACTACATCATATTGGTTGGATCCGTTCTATGCATGGATTAAAACTCTCTACCTAGTGACCATACTCTTGATGATAGTGTTTCGTTCAAATCTTCATGTGTTTTTGTTCTTATCTTGAATACAGTTTTTGATTTTTGCAACGTACATTTCATTTCCTTTCAGATATTGTATAACTTGTTTTTACTCATATGCAACCTATCAAACAACTAATGCTTTGGTGTAGATTTGTTTTTATTGCAACCTGTGGGATTAATTGTGTTTTTGATACATGTTTAATGCCTTGTGTTAGCACATAATCATGTAGGGGGTGCTCTCCTGAAAGAAGCGTCCCCTTGGGCCAAGAAAGAGCTTCGGAAAGCCCCTTCTTTCCAAAGTTTAGAGGGAGGGTGCATCATTTTAATGAGCAGGCAGTTTCGGACGACCGAGATCTGCCTGCCCAGATCTGCGGCTGAGGTTTCATTCTGGAGCCCCCTTGTCATTCTACCTTTAATGGGGGGGGGGAGGCGGAATCGGGCGTGCATCTCTCAAATAGTCAAGATCGAGGTGCCCAGATCAACGGTGCTCAAGCGACTCCGAACCCCCTCTGCCATTTTGCCTTTAATAGAGGGGGGGGGGGTCCATAATGGTGTGGTATTGGCGTGGGGCCCCCTTCCTGTCGTGTCACCTTCTCTACCGCTTCCTCCCCTTCCATATGTTCTCCACTTGACTGCGTGACGGGGCCCGTTCCCTTTGGCCCCTCTTTGTCCTCCAACATCTGTCCCGCTCCCCTCCACATCAGCCTCCCATAAATAATGTGTCCCCCATTACCATTATATCCCGTCACCTTCCCCCCTTCTTCTTGCCATGTGTCTCACCCCTATCGTTTCCGTGATCACTCCCTTCCCCCTTTCCACGCCAAGCATGCTAGATCCTCCACGACCTATCCATTAGACCGTTCAACTGATCCAGGTGGCATCATGAGAAGACCTCCACTTCCCAAAGGGAAAAATTGACCCGGATTGTTCCTGATCCCAAGGAAGCAGTTATTGAAGTTGTTGAAGGTGGTTAACATCGTCTCTGCCATAAATGGAAAGTCTGGCAAAAGGATTAAAAGCATGTTGATTCATCTGCAGGATAGTCAGGAGTCTGATTTTGTCTGTTATAAGTGCACGATCATCCAGAGTCTGCATGCGCAGACTACCAGAAGACATGCAGACGAAATGTTTTAAATGCAGTGTCTCATTTTCGCTGTTGTTGTTTTGTTTTGAGTATATGTAGGTGTTTTTTCCATTTTCTAATCTATGGATGGTTGAGCTAGGCTCTTGATTGTAAAGTTTTAACAAAGCACTGGTTTCTCTGGTTATGTATTGGCACTTGAGACTTCTTGCCTTATGAATGTCAGCTTCTGTCCATCTCTTTGTTTACACTGTGTTAGAAAAGATCGAAATTGGAGGATCCAGTCGAGTTGCGTTGTTATAGGATGATGTAGGTTGGATCACTGTAATAGTTGCATTGTTTCTAATCGGTTCTTGTATTTTCTCAACGCTGAATGATTTGGAATTGGAGGATCTAGTCAAGTCACCCTTCAGTTCCATGAAGCTCAGAACCAAGAGGATCTTGTATTCTGAGATTTTCTTCCTCAAGCTATTGAAATCCCTGATGCCCGAGGCAGTATTTCTCACTCATCTCACCAAGTCTTCCCCCTGCTCATTTTACAATCAACTCACTGACGGAAGTTAGATCAAGACCTCCTTTGTTTTTACATACCAGGCCTGGTCCCTGAGTTAGAGTGATACCTTCCTGGGTCTCTACCCATTTGATCACCCATTAAATTTATTTGTGACATAAACTGATGGGCGTTGGGCTCTGCTCCTGTCGCAATCCAGGAGTGACTTCAAATGCTAACATTTCTGGCGCCATTGCCAGGGACGAAGTTGAATATCTTCCCCGGGATTGAATGACAATGATTAACTGATTCTGAAGGTGCATCAGATATCAGAACTATCAAGATTGCTACTATGCACTTGGTGACTCCACTGACGCGACTCCGCTGGGCGACCCCACTGGTTCCAACCCATAAGCGACTCCATTGTTTCAGCCGTGGCTTCTAGAGGCAGACACACAAGGTCTACTCCTCAGCTGCTGTTAGTGCCACCTAAAGCTGACCCAGAGAAGATTATCAGAAAGGGAAATTCCTCTGAAGGCGGTACTTCTACTGCTAAAACAATATTTCTGGTAATTTTCAAGATTTTGTAGAAACTCCAACCCCTTCATTTCATCCTGTTTTATTACCTTCTGTCGGAGTTTCTCGTAGTCTAAATTTTGGGAGTGTTCCTACTGGATTTTCTCCTCCTGGTCTCGAATTAGTAGGAGAAACTCTTGTCACTCCCCTCTCCCTTGAAGTGGTACCATGGTTCAGACCCAACACCTATGAACATTCTCCTACCCCGGGTTTTACTACCCCTCCTCCTGTTATTACTGTTGTTGAGGGAAGGGAAATTTTTGTGCCTTTAAGCCCACAAGCCTGTTCTCCAGATTCTTTGCAGTTCCCCTCCCATTCTGTAAGCTCAACTCCTGTCTTTCCGCTTCAAACCTCATCTCCTCCTGGTTCCCCCACACTTGTTGTTCCTATGGCTGGTGCTAATCCCCCTCTAAATAAAATGGATGCTATAGTAGCTGCCAGATATGCTCCCTTAATCCTACCCCAACTTGTGAATCCTCTCCCTGCTGGAGATTACTTGAAATATATGCCCAAGTTCACTGGGGAAGAGGACATAACTGCGGAAGAACACTTGGATGCTTTCTACAGTTATGCAGACAACCTGAACATTGAAAATGAATATGTCTGGATGAGAGTCTTCGTCCAGAGCCTGGACGGCGAGGTGAGGAAGTGGTTTAGGAGATTGGACCCCGGATCTATTGCTGGGATTGAAGCTCTAGATAGTGCTTTTCTGAGGCAGTGGGGAGATAAGAAGGATTTCATGTATTGCATGACATAGTTTAGGTCTTTGAAGAAAATGGAAGGAGAGTCTGTCTCAGACTTCTCCAAAATATTCAATAAGATGTATAATAAGATCCCTGCTGAGATAAAACCCACAGAGGCCTCTACAAAAATTTCTTATGCTAGTGCATTCAACCCTGACTTCTGTTTTCTATTGAGAGAAAGAAGAGCTACCTCCCTAGCTCAAATGAAAGATACATCCATAGAGGTGGAATCTAATGTATTGGCAGTTGACAGACTGAGGAATAAGACTGTTGCAGACAGAAGAAAGGGAATATCCGAAGCCTCAAATTCTAGCACCTCTGTGCCTCACCCTCAAGTGGATGAACTGACCAAGATAGTGAAGTCTCTGTCTGCAGAGATGGAGAAAATGAAGGTGGAGGGGAAGCAAGCATACAAAAATCCTCAAAATGCCGAAAACAAAGGAAGCTTCAAAAGGCCAAACAATATTGCTCCCCTGACTATGCAAAGAGACCAGAGAGGAAGAGATAGAGAAGACCAAAAAATTCAGGCCCCCCTTCAAAATAATTTTGTGGCTGACGAGGAAGAAGGGGAAACAAACAACCTTGATCCTGAAATCCACTGCTTCGGTGAAATTTCTCCTTTTCCTCATCTCACTCAATCAACATACGAGGAATCTCTCATGGAAAGTCGGCTATATGAACTTAGCAAGGGAGACAAGGCTAGTAGCAGCCAAAGAAGGTATAACCCGAGGTCCAAGAAAAGGGTAGGAGAACCTGATGTTCCTAAGCAGTTCATTAGAACAGAGAAACCAACTAATGAAGTAGTAGACAACAACGAAGGTAAGAAGGCTCAACCCCTCTCTCCAATAGTCCAAAGTCATGTTCCTGAAGTAAGAGAAATCCCAAAGCTTACATCTTCTTTTAACTTTGAGCATGAAATTCAAAAAATTAGAATCCCTGTGCCCCTCTCCGAACTAATCAAACATGAAGTGTTCAAAAAATGCCTCTTCGAGCTATTACAGTCTGAAGCCTCATGATTTCCAACAGACTCCATCAATTTGCAAGAAGAAAAGCCTCAGTCATTCTAGGTCCTATGGTAGAAGACAGGAACGATTCATCCCCTCCCTTCTACACATCCTTGAACATACATGACAAGGTTCTGCACAATTGTTTGATGGATTCAGGGGCTTCCCATAACCTCATTCCCAAAACTGTCATGGAAGAATTAGGACTAGAGGTCACCAGAGCCTACCATGACCTCTATTCCTTTGACTTCGGGAAAGTTCAATGCATAGGAGTCATCAAAGACCTGGTTGTGACTTTGTTTGAATTGCCCATGAAAAGCGTGGTCATGGACATTGTAGTGGCTGATGTCCCCCCCAAGTTTGGTATGTTGTTATCAAGATCTTGGATAAAAAGACTGGGGGGAACTTTACAGATGGACCTAACCTATGCTACTATTCCTGTGTTCGGAGGGGAACATAGAAGACTATACAAAAAAGCCCAGCTGGCCTATACAATCAGTGACAAAGCCAATCCTACCAACCATCCTATCTTTTCCCTTGATACTGATTTAGGTTCCAGTCTGCTACAACTCACTAATGCCCCCAAGCCTCTTCTAAAACTCAGAAAGAAGCCCACCACTTCTCATGAATTTTCTTCCCCCATCACCTTCATCTGGAAAATGTTTTTTGATGGAGCCTCTTCCAGGGAAGGTGCTGGTGCTGGAATATTTTTTGTGTCACCTACTCAGGAAACCGTATCTCTGTCATACAAGCTAGAATTTGAAACAACCAACAATGTGGCAAAATATGAAGCTCTTGTTCTAGGATTAAGAGCTGCGAAGGAAATGGGAATTCAGGAGCTAGCAGTGTTAGGAGATGCGGAATTGATAGTCTAGCAGATCATAAACGCTTATCAGGCCAAGCACCCTCGACTCAGGAGTTACAGAAATGAGGTATGGGACCTAATCGACAGTTTCTTCTCAGCGTTTAACATTTCTTTCGTCCCAAGAGAGAAAAACATAGTAGCAGATTCCTTGGATACATCAACAAGAAATTTCAAAGTGCCCTTGCCACCCAAATTCAGATATGATGTAGAAGTAAAATACAGGCCCTCCATACCTGACAATGTCAAACATTGGAAGGTGTTTGAGGATGATCTGGAGATCAAAAGATTCTTGGAGACTGTTGAAGAATTTTCAGAGATGCATATTGACCAAGACTCTGTTTCTGAAGAAAAGCTTGATGGTGGTAATTTTTTGAGTAAGATTGCAGAGCGTGACATTGTGCAGTTGCCCAACAATCATATTACAAGGGGAATGGTTCCTTTGGAAAGGCTTTTTGATAGGAATGATGTGGCATTATAAGGGAAAATCTCAGAGGATGATGCTGATACAAATCAGTGCAACATTGGCACCAAGAATGAACCCAAGTTTGTTAGATTGTCAAGGAGTCTGACAAAGGAACAAAGGGCTGAATACGCTGCACTATTGAGGGAGTTTGCTGATGTTTTCTCCTGGACCTATGAAGATCTCAAAACTTATGACACTTCTGTCATTGAACATAAAATCTCATTGAAAAAGGAGGCAAATCCATTTAGGCAGAAGCTAAAATAGATCAATCCTATGTTGCTGCCTATCATGGAGAGAGAAGTGAAGAAGATGCTACATGCCCAGATCATCGTGCCATTGAGATATTCAGAGTGGGTGGCCAACTTGGTCACTGCGAGGAAGAAGGATGGAGAAATTAGACTCTGTGTAGATTTTAGAAACCTGAACAGGAACTCACGAAAGGACAATTACTCCTTACCAAAGATGGAGCATATATTGCAAAGGGTAATAGGAGCATTCAGGATTTCCATGATTAATGGCTTCTCTGGCTACAATCAAATCTCTGTTCTGCCTGAGGACAGGGAAAATACGACATTTACCACTCCACGGGGAACATTCAAGTATGATAAAATGCCTTTTGGGTTGATGAATGCAGGGGCAACGTTTCAACGAGCCATGGACATAGCTTTCATTGGGGAAAATGATATATTTGTAGTCATCTATCTGGATGACATAACAGTCTTTTCCAAATCTGATAAAGAACATTGTTGTCATCTTAGGAAGGTTTTTCTGAAATGCAGGAGTTTTGGCCTTTCATTGAATCCCAAAAAATATCTGTTCGCCATGAAGGAAGGAAAGTTACTGGGCCACATAGTATCATCGGAAGGAGTCAAAATTGATCCTAGTAGAGTTGAAGCAATCCAAGCATTAGCAATCCCAAGATACAAGAAAGAAGTCCAGTCTTTCCTTGGTAAGATTAATTTTCTAAGGAGGTTTGTTTTTAACTTTGCTGAGGTGGTAAAGCTTATAACAACCATGTTGAGAAAGGAAAATGAAGTGAGGTGGACCGCTGAAGCTCGAAATTCCTTTGAGCAGATAAAGAAGGCCTTGACAGAAGCTCCTATGCTTATCAGTCCCAATTACTCAAAGGATTTCCTTATTTTCTCCTTTGCCTCATCTGACACGGTGGTTGTTGTTTTATTACAGACAAACAATGTTGGGCAAGAGCAACCTATTGCCTATTTTAGCAGAGCTCTAAGGGATGCCGAGGTCAGGTATGACATTATGGAGAAGCAGGCCTATGCCCTGGTAAAGGCTCTCAAATCTTTTAGAACCTATGTCCTGCAGTCGAAGATCATTGCCTATGTCCCCTAGGCCGCTGTTAAGGACATTCTTATTCAACCTGATATAGATGGGAGGAGGAGTAAGTGGATAGCCAAGATCCTTGAGTTTGACTTGGAAATAAGGCCTACCAAATTAATCAAAGGTCAAGGTTTAGCCAAGTTGTTGGTTGAAGAAAATTGAAAAGCTTTGGGGTTAGGTTTCATCAATGAATGCTCAGGAAATCAACAGGATCAACTACCTGATGTAGACCCTCAAGCAGAACCCCCGTTGGCTCGATGTCCTTGGTATAAGGATTTCATATATTTTCTGCAAGAGTTGCAGCCTCCAGATGGCCTGCAAAGAAACAAGGCAAGAGCTCTGAAGCTCAAAGCAGTCATATACTTCCTTGTCAATCAAGTTTTATATTGGAAAGACTCCCTGGGGGTGCTTTTGAAATGTATGAATCCACAAGAGGCTGACAAGATCATTGTTGAATTTCACAGCAGCCTTTGTGGAGGGCATCATTTCTGGAAGACCAAAGCCTACAAAATCCTCAGGGCTGGGTACTACTGGCCCACCTTATTCACTGACGTATGCAGAAAGGTCAGAGCCTGCATCAAATGCCAAAGATTTTCAGGCAAGCAACAACTTAAATCTCTGCCTTTAAAGCCTGTAGTTGTTTCAGGACCCTTCTAGCAATGGGGCCTAGATTTTATTGGAGAAATCCACCTTGCTTCCAGTGGGAAACATAGATGGATCATAACTGCCACAGATTTCTTTACTAAGTGGATAGAAGCTATTCCCACCAGGAGTGCTTCCCACAAGGTAATCATTGGATTCTTGGAAGACCTCATCACAAGATTCGGCTGCCCAAGCCAAATTGTCACTAATAACGCAACCTCTTTCAAGGCTGAGCCGTTAGCCAAGTTCTTTGAGCAATTCGGGATCAAACTGATTCATTCCACCCCATACTATCCCCGGGGCAATGGTTTAGTAGAGTCCTCCAACAAAAACCTGATAAGGATCATCAAAAAACTATTGGAGGACAACAAAAAGGCCTGGGATTCAAAATTGAAATTTGCTCTATGGGCCGATCGAGTGACCACAAAGAGATCTATAGGCATCTCCCCTTTCCAATTGGTTTATGGAGCATAAGCTATTTTCCCTTCTCAGCTAGCCATTCCTATAGCAAAGTTCTTCCAAGATTATCAAGAAGAGCCTGATGATATGATCAGAAGAATTCATCAACTGGTAGAGGTCCAACAGGCCAGAGAGTAGGTAATAAATAGAATTCAGGACCATCAGCAGAAGATCAAGCAGGTTTTTGATAAGAAGGCCAAGAAGGAAGAGTTCCAGATAGGAGACCTGGTACTGAAATGGGATGCTCCTAAACAAGACAAGGGCAAACACGACAAATTTGAAGCCCTATGGGTTGGGCCCTTCAAAATCTCTAAAGTATTTTCAAATAATACCTATAGGTTGCGAGATTTGAAGGATCAAGAAGCTTTCAATGGCCTTGTGAATGGGCATTTCCTAAAAATATGTTTTTCTTGAGCCGCACGTGGCTCATCTACGATTGTATATAATGTTTTTCTTTTATCTTTAAGTTTTAATAATGACTCCATAGCCCAACAACAAGGCACTGAAGCTACAAAATAGTTCTTGGTAGCCCGCAGGGGGCGTGCCGTCCCCCATGGAGCCTAATGTTAGTACATAATCATGTAGGGGGTGCTCTCCTGAAAGAAGCATCCCCTTGGGCCAAGAAAGAGCTTCGGAAAGCCCCTTCTTTCCAAAGTTTAGAGGGAGGGTGCATCATTTTAATGAGCAGGCAGTTTCGGACGGTAGAGATCTTCCCGCCCAGATTTGCGGCTGAGGTTTCATTCTGGAGCCCCCTCGTCATTCTGCCTTTAACGGGGGGGGGGGGTCCGGAATCAGGCATGCATCTCTCAAACGGTCAAGATCGAGGCGCCCAAATCAACGACGCTCAAGCGATTCTGGACCCACTCTGCCATTCTGACTTTAATAGAGGGGGGGGGGGTCCAGAATGGTGTGGTATTGGCATGGGGCCCCCTTCCTGTCATGTCGCCTTCTCTATTGCTTCCTCCCCTGCCATCTGTTCTCCACTTGACCATGTGATGGGGCCCGTTCCCTTTGGACCCTCTTCATCCTTCGACATCTATCCCGCTCCCCTCCACGTCAACCTCCCATAAATAATGTGTCCCCCATTACCATTATATCCCGTCACCTTCCCCCCTTCTTCTTGCCATGTGTCTCACCCCTGTCATTTCCGTGATCACTCCCTTCCCCCTTTCCATGCCAAGCATGCCAGATCCTCCACAACCTATCCATTAGACCGTTCAGTTGATCTAGGTGGCACCATGAGAAGACCTCCACGTCCCAGAGGGTAGAATTGACCCGGATTGTTCTTGATCCCAAGGAAGCAGTTATTGAAGTTGTTGAAGGTGGTTAGACATCGTCTCTGCCATAAATGGAAAGTCCAACAAAAGGATTAAAAGCATGTCGATTCATCTGCAGGACAGTCAGGAGTCTGATTGCGTCTGTCATAAGTGCACAATCGTCCAGAGTCTGCATGCGCAGACTACCAGAAGACATGCAGACGAAATGTTTTAAATGCAGTGTCTCGTTTTCGTTGTTGTTGTTTTGTTTTGAGTATATGTAGGCATTTTCTCCATTTTGTAATCTATCGATGGTTGAGCTAGGCTCTCGAATGTAAAGTTTTAATGAAGCACTAGTTTCTCTGGTTATGTATTGGCACTTGAGACTTCTTGCCTTATGAATGTTAGTTTCTGTCCATCTCTTTGTTTACACTGTGTTAGAACAACTCAGAATTGGAGGATCCAATCAAGTTGCGCTATTATAGGATGATGTAGGTTGGATCACTGTAATAGTTGCATTGTTTCTAATTGGTTCTTGTATTTTCTCAACGCTGAATGATATGGAATTGGAGGATCCATTCAAGTCACCCTTCAGTTCCCCGAGCTCAGAACCAAGAGGATCTTATATTCTGAGATTTTCTTCCTCAAGCTGTTGAAAGGCCTGATACCCGAGGCAGTCTTGCTCACTCATCTCACCAAGTCTTCCCCCTGCTCATTTTACAATCAACTCACCGACGAAAGTTAGATCAAGACCTCCTTTGTTTTTACATACCAGGCTTGGTCCCTAAGTTAGAGTGATACCTTCCTGGGTCTCTACCCATTTGATCACCCATTAAATTTATTCGTGACATAAACTGATGGGCGTTGGGATCTACTCCTGTCACAATCTAGGAGTGACTTCTAACGCTAACACCTTTAAATGATATTTTAAATATTTAACTTCTTGTAGCAGATTATTCATTGAGTAGTCTGTTGTTTCCCTTTGTTTTCTATTATTTCACTGGTCTGTCATTAGTGTTCCACCAACCAAGGAGGACCCTCATCCATATCCTTTTGCCAACCCAACCTTTCTTTTGTCTTGATAGAATAACCCTCTGACCAACGAACACAAATTAAAAGAAACAATCATTCTAAACTAATAGGTGGCCTAGCTTTTCCCTTTAGCAGTCAGGTGTAGACTTTAGGACCAACATCTTCTGGCGTCGCTGTCAGGGAATGGAGTAACGAAATATCTTTCCCTGGGAGAAAGACAATGATCAGATTTGATCTTTGATGTTGCAAAAATACCAAACACACATATGACTGCAATCTTTCACCTGTCGATGCCATAATAAAAAAACTCCAATGGAGGATGAGCCCAACCGATAGAGAATGGAAAGATGGAAGGGACATACCAGGTACCAAGCTGTCAGTTTTTTCAAAGAGATCATATTTTTCTTCATCATTTAATTCCTGTCTTTTCCTTTGCATGTCAAAATAATTATCTTATTCTTTGTTTACTCAGATGATTATAATCCTACAGTGGTCAATCCATCCTTGAGAAGAGAACATCTTCCCTCTTTCATTATCGATCTTAATCTCATTTCTTCATTTGAACCTACTAACCATAATGTTGATCATATCCAAACTTCTCCAGATCATGACCAGTCATGTAAGCCTGTGAATTATACATCCAATTCACCACTTATTGAAATCATTGTTCCCCCTTGTAATCAACTTACCAAAATTCAGTCCAGGATCCAGGAGTACTACAAACCCCTAAAACTACCACTTGTCCTTCATGCATATCCTCCCCATTTTATTGATTACCTTCCTCTGTTCAATGGAGGAGACCATGTTGCAGCTAAGAAGCACCTGGAAGCTTTTCAAAATTTCATTGATAATTTTCAAATTATGCATGATGATGTAGTTACAAGGATATTCCGCAAATCTTTATTTGGAGATGCATCAGTCTGGTTCAGAAATTTGGAAGTTGATTCTATTAGTTCATGGAATGATTTGCATAATGTGTTTTCGAGGTATTAGGGTGAGAACAAATCCTTTGAACAATACCTTTCAAAGTTCTACGACTTGAGAAGGGAGCAGGATGGAGTTGTTATCGCATTCAATAGAAGGTTTCATAATTTTTATCTTAATATGCCCATGGAAATTCAACCTACTGAAGTTGTTGCCATGGTGCAATATACAATTACACAACACCCTGATCTATTTCTTTTTCTCATAGAGAGAAGGTCATCATCATTGCAACAGATGTTCACTAATGCAGAGGAGATTGAGGACAATATCCAAGCTTGTGGAAGGCTCTCAAATCGAGTTTGGGACGAAAATTTGGAACATGAACGAGTTTATGAGAAAAATAAATCATATTTGGATACAGAGGAATCCAAGGAAGGATATGGACACCGGAAATCTGACCCGAGTTCTTATTTTCAGCGTACTAATGCATCACTTTTATATTTTTATTCTTCCTGGGATCTTGAAGCTAATAAATTAGTTTTTTCTATTCTTGAAACTAAGTATATTGATGATTATCACAAGGATGGATTTACATGTACATGTGAACCTTTTCTTAGTTATGAGTAGAGGGATGAGTTTGCTAATGATGACTTTCATGAAGTTTTTGTAGAGAATGATGATCAATTTTCCAAACAACAAGTTGCTTCCCCTCACCATCTGATTGTAAATATCGGGGATCAGCTCATATTCTTGACTTATGATGACTTTCATAATTATGTGTTTAAATTTTGGTCAAGAAAAAGAGAAGGAGCTACAGGAGCAGTTGAACATGTTTTCTTTCTCATCAAATGATGCCCTCACTACACCAGTTTTTCTTACTCCTAGAATAAATGGAAGTAACCGACTTCCCTCCGATTTTTACGATGCCTTTTCTTTGAAAGCTACCGAAGACAATTATGCACAAGAAAATAATCAACAACTGCAAGGTAAATTTGCTGCTCAAATTTTTTATGAAGATCAGGATGCTTGTGACAACATAACTGTAGATGTTGGCAACAATACTATAGCTGAATTTTCCATTGCCTCAAATGCTTCTAGTAGTGATGGAATTGCCACTCTAAACTTAAAAGGAGAAATTGATAGTGGAAACAGATTGCAACATTTTCCGGTTCCATTTTCGGGTCTCAAAAATGAGGATGTCAAGGTTTCTATGGAAGCGATTTTTTCACAAGGGCAGTCTGTCCATTTGGAGCAGAAAGCACATGAGTTTACTATCAATACAGAGGTAACTGGTCATGATTTTTATGATCCGATGGATGTATACTTAGAGTATTTTATTATTTTTAATCCTCTATCATGGTTTCACTCCAAGTGTGGAGTTTGTATTCAGAACAAGTTGTCACTCCATTTTCAAATTTTTATTTCCACCAAGAAGGTTCAAGAAATCCAGTTGGTAGATCAATTGCTTGAATGGTTATTATGGAAATCTGCCTATACCTGAGTAGAAAATTTTAACAAATTACGAGTCAGAGAATAAGCTCGTAGTTAGAGCATTTAATTTTTAGTTCGCAGATTGTTTTTTAGTATGTTGTTTTTCAGTAGCTTGTTTGAATAAGAGACTCCATAGCCCAACAAAGGCACTGGGGTTTAGCTATAGTTTCAAGTTTCAGTAAAGACTCCATATCCCAACAAGGGCACTAGGGTGTAGTCTCAGTTTTTAATTCAATAAAATGCATGGCTGAGACATAGTAGCAGATAACACAGGGATGGCAGACAAACAAAGGTAAGAAATGGAAGGTAAGAGCAATTATTTGATCTCAAGGCAACGATCTATAGTCATTAGCACCTCACAGGGACGAGCTATCCCTAGTTGGAGCCAATGTTGTAACCTAGGTCTGCACCCCTGCCTCTCCTCCCTATTTTCCCTATGCCTTCATTAAATTTTCATCTTCTGGTTGGTTAAGTCAGTTTCCCATCACTGAGTGACTTGGTTCTTATTCGTTTCTTTCTTGATTGAGTCTTTGTGCATTTCTGTTTCTCTTGTTTCTTAAAGGATAATTACATGTCGTATTTGGTTCAGAATGCTTGTCATCATGTTTTCCATTGGTTGAGCTCACAATAGGTCGACCAAGCCTTTTTGTATGCACAGAAAATGCCCGTAGAAAAGCGCAACAATCCAGAGCAGTCATTTTGGGCTCAGATTGTAGGAACGTACAAGTTAACTTTCGACGGTGGTGATCCATCAGGCTAATCAGATCGACGATTTTCACGTATTCAGAGCGTCGAAATCGCGCGGGGTTTAACATAAAGAATTACCTGAAGAATCAAAGAGCCAAAGAGATGAAGTCTCGAAGACCCAAAGATCCGAAGAGCTGAAGTTTCGAACTGCCAAAATCTTGAAGTAACGAGAGACTTCCACGTCACTTCGGGCCCGTACTACTTCAGGAGAACTTCATGCCTCATAATCCAAAAATACCGAAGCCCGAAGTGTTGAAGCACATGACACTCATCATTCATGAGATGTGGCACTCATCAGTCATGAGATGTAGCACTCATTAGTCATGAAACATGGCACTTATCAGTCATGACACATGGCACACCCATCAATCATGACACATGGCACTCAATCCAGATCATTTGGTTGTGTCATTTGCCCATTTCCACGTGACATGTGTCACCCTTCTTTCCATGACACATCAACAGCCTTGACATCATATGACATCGGGGCACCACGTCACTTTGCAACCTATACCACTCCAAGATATTTCCGAGCACAACATTCATAAACTCCCAAAGTGATGAACAACTGATGTCCCGAAGTGAATCTGGACTGTTCATCAACAAGGACACATGGAGGTAGATCATTGACTTCAGCAATTTTACTATAGGAGAATTCCAAGCAAAAAATTTGAAAACTCCTGAAGCCCAAAATCCTAAAGTGAATATGGACCATCCATCAACAAGGACATGTGGAGGTAAATCATTCACTTCGATGATTTTCCTCTGGGAGAATTCCAAGTACAACATTCGAAACTCCCGAAGCTCAAACTTCCAAAGTGAATCTAGACCATCCATCAACAAGGACACGTGGAGGCAGATCATTCAATTCGACGATTTTCCTCTAGGATATTTCCAAGAACAACATTCGAAAACTCCCAAATACCAAACTCCTGAAGTGAATCTGGACCATTGATCTCAAATTAACAATAACCGTTGATCCTTGTAGTAGGTAAATATCACCTAGATCACAGATTGTAATCAGATCGATGACCACACTTCATTTTGGAGAAGTAAATTTCTCGGACGTTAATTTTCTAGAGCAGTCCCGCAATTGGAACCATGGTATTGTTGGAAGGGTACATGGCAGCTTGTGGGGGATTGCGGTCCCAAAAGCAGTGATGACCCAAACCACCCTCAACAAATTCTTCTATCATGTTCTTAAATGACATCAGGTCACTGTGCCACCTCCACGTCACCTGATCCAGATTATTTTCGTCACGAAATGAGAGCGGAGATATAATAAAGAAATGCACAGAGATATTGCGTATATCTAATAATATAATAGAAATATATCAGAGATGAAACCATAAACACAGAGATACAATAATACATGATTTCTATTAATGAAAGAAATGTACAGAGACTGTAAAAATACAGAGTGAAAGACTCCCTAGAATGGTGGCAGCTTATCTCTGAGAAGAGATGTGATGGCTACTCGAATTCACAAGAAGATGGTTACAATGAGGCTCTCAAGGAATTTTTACAATAAGTAGGAATGTCAAAAACCCTAGACATCCAAAAACCTAACCCTAGGAGATGAAGCGCCAAAAGTCACGTGGGCCCCGTTTGGGTAAGTTAGTACATCAACTTCCTGGGGTCGTAACTTTTGCATATGATCTCCGTTTTAGGCGTGTGATAGCCCATTGGAAAGGTATCATCAAGGAGATTAATTTTGGGGGCTCAATTATTCCTTCAACTATAATTGAGGAGATCTATCCCAAAAAACCTTCATTTAGGCCCTCAAAATGGCCCCAAAAGTTAAAAACTGCTAAAAATAGTAAATTGCCAAAGTTGCCAGAAAACTGTTTTGAGCCAGTCGGGAAAAGTGGGTGGCCACCGATATCCACCTAGATCATCACCTCCACTCATTCCACTCACTACTCTCTCTCCTCTCACCACCTGACACTTGTCCTCCACTCACCTCCACGTAATACAAATCCGCTCATATCACCTATCACCTCCACGCATCCTACCTTCCTATTGGATGGTCTCCTCCACGTCTTCCTTTTTGTGACCAACTCATCAGAGAGGAAGCGAGAAGAAGGGATAGTTACAGTCGATATAGAGTGCTCTTAGCTTCCAAAAGATCAGACACAGACAAATAGTTAAGTCTCAGTCACAGGTCAATGCAGATTGGTTCTAGAACACTTTAGCAGACTCTGCTCATGCAACCAGTTGTCTCCAATGGCCTCCAACAACTCGTAGGCATTCCATTACTCAATAAAGAGATCTGTTCTTTCACTCCGAGTCCTATTTTCTGCCAATTCAGTTCCTCCAGTGCATGCATCAGTTCTGTCTCAGAGACAGTAGTAGTTTTTAATTGATTAATTCCATCATTTTCTTAGATTATATATAAGAGTGGTATTCTGTGTGTGATAAAAAACACTCTTGTTGATTAAGTCCAGTGTCACAGTCAAGTTAATAATTTGTTTTACAAACAATCACCTAAAATTAGGACTCAGTCCCCTAAGGACGAGTACTTCTGCAACTCTGTTAAATAGGGGGTCTTTGAATGTTTTGAGGGTCAGATTTTTGGGAAAGAATAACACTACATCATACTGGTTGGACTCGTTCTATGCATGGTTTAAATCTCTTTACATGGTGAACATACTCTTGATGATAGTTTTTTGTTCAAATCTTCATGTGTTTTTGTTCTTATCTTGAATACAGTTTTTGATTTGTGCAACGTACATTTCATTTCCTTTCAACTATTGTATAACTTATTTTTACTGATATGCGACCTGTCAAACAACTAATGCTTTGGTGAAGATTTGTTTTTATTGCAACATGTGGGAGTAATTATGTTTTTGATGCATGTTTAATTCCTTGAAATGATATTTTAAGTATTGAACTTCTTGTAGTAGATTATTCATTGAGTAGTTTGTTGTTTCCCTTTGTTTTCTATTATTTCACTGGTCTGTCATTAGTGTGCCACCAGCCAAGGAGGACCCTCATCCATATAATTTTTCCAACCCAACCTTTCTTTTGTATTGATAGAATAACCCTCTGACCAACCAACAAAAATTAAAAGAAACAATCATTCTAAACTGATAGTTGGCCTATCTTTTCCCTTTAGCAGTTAGGTGTAGACTTTAGGTCCAACAGGTTGGACATTCATTCTTATGGTGTCCTTCTTCCCTGCATAACATGCACTAGATAACTTCTCTCTTCTCCTTCCCCTTATTCTGGTTCAACTATAATGTCAGGTTCTTCAGATCCTCTTTCAGTTCTTCTATTACTGGATCTGTCTGTTGATGCTAGTTTTCTTCCAACTGCAGGGATGATTGCAGAGCCTCTCTTGAGTTTGGAACTTTTGTTGTCTCAAAGGATACTTCAAGTGTGGTAATAGTGATTTCACTAACAACTACCTATGTTTCATGTCAGTAATAGAGTACTTCAACTTACCTTCTAGACGTTTAAACCTTTGATCAATATCCTAGACAAACTCACCTGGTTTTTTCCTAATCTCAATCATTTTGTTCATATAATGGTATTGTGAACTTGGCTTATGAAATTAATTTATCAATATCGTTTTTACCTCCGTGACAATATTTGGTGCTCTTGCTCC
The DNA here is from genome assembly GCA_009831015.1 of Picea engelmannii. Classification (NCBI taxonomy): domain Eukaryota; kingdom Viridiplantae; phylum Streptophyta; class Pinopsida; order Pinales; family Pinaceae; genus Picea; species Picea engelmannii. Next base: position 1,188,573 of record ML779205.1, on the reverse strand, counting down.
TTGTTGATTATTTACATCAAGGCTCATGTACCAGTCTAGCACGCGGTCTATGAATGTTATAGCCAAATGCGCCACTTTTGTATCCTTGTCCGTGATCTGATTTTCCTCCCATATCTTTTCACATTGGAATAAATGATTCTCAATATCCTCTAATGTCTCACCATGAAACTCTGGTAATATGATAGTGGGATCTACTCCCGCCATTTTGAAACTTGTTGAACTACTGCTTCCACGCAGTGTAAATAGTTGACTGCTACTTCCTGAAATTTTACCCCCAATTGATTTTCCACTATTGTTCCCCTTACCTACTGTATGTCTTCTACTAAAAATTGGTTGTCTAAAAGCTCGTTTTCCTTGAGGTGTATTAGTCGCACATGGGGTTGTAGGTTCCACACTAACTGTGATCTGGACTAGAGTTATGCCTTCTATTCCTGACCCTATACCTCTTATTTTAATTTCATATGTTGTGCACAATATTTCCTCAATCCTCTCCACATCCTGAAGATCCTCTACCTCTTCTTCGTCACTCTCCAATCCCTCTCTGTCGGCTATGGCCCTCTTTTTGTTATTCATCTTATACTGGTAAGGCCTACCGTTGCGTGTCGTTCCAGATTTTTCCATTTATGCTTTATCTGGTCCTCCTCCATCATGATTGGGTCCATTGCTTCCTTATGCTTCCCATTATCCATATTCCTATCCATATCTCAGAACCTTGTCAATGTTTCCCCCCCTTTCCCCATGTGCTCGAAGAAATTTAGTTGTCTGACTCCATGGTCATCACACCTTTGTCATATAATAAAATATTGATGGAAGTATATAGTGATATTATGTACCTACCTATGGGTCCCTTCAGAAAATTATGCTCTGTAGCAGTGTATGACTTCGTAGTATCAACTGCAAATTTAGTGATAAACCCTGCAATAATACTGTCTAACCAAAAATCTACCGCGCGCGTGAATTTATTACCGACTTGTTGCAACTGCGCGATCTCCAAAGGATGCCACTCTAGTTGTCTTATCTGATTAGTAGGATGGTTTTACTTGAACCTCAATAACCACTCTTGTAACAGATGCGGAAATTCACAGAAAAATACTTCATGCAATTCGCTAAACACATATCAGTCTAGATATTTGCGCGGTGTATATTTAGGGTTACTGTTGTCCTTCTGTGCAAACACAAGTTCCTTTGTCCTTAACCATCTTTCAATTTCTACCTTTTTTGGATTCCATAGCCTGCACATTCCCTTCTAATTTTTCATTCTCTACATTGTTCTTCAACAGATCCCTTCCAATCTATCGTGTGTAGTTCCAGCCAACAATGGAACCATTTGTTGGACGTTGTTGCTGACCCAGGTTCTGATCTCAAAGGTTTCCAACAAAACCCTCAAACTATTGGCCCTCCTGGTAAACCATAAGGCAACACTACACACCGAGTGCACAACACAGTCTCACATGAGATAACTTATGGGGGACTGCAAGACTCATATGTTTGCAGTCAGGGAAGGGATTAGGAATGTGAAGTGTGTCTTTTTCTTATCCTTCATATTTATTACTCATTCACCTAGATCTATTATTCATTCATTAGGGAACCCATGCATTCATGCTGTAATAATCTAAGCTAAACATCCATTCCTTAACTAATAAATAACAAAAACAATAAAATAACCATTCACACACATTAACACAGCATGGCTACCATGGTTCACCCCCCTGGGGCTACGTACACAAATATTTGTCTCTTCTACTTTTTTATTCCTCATTCTTCAAATACAACACTGCGTGCATTACATTCTCCATGATTACAACCAAAAAAATTGACAAGTTTAATCTGTGAGGCAGACTACACCACACAAGGATCCATAGCCTGTGACCTAACCCTTAAAACCCCACTCTCCTCAACCCTTTTCTCCTACTCTATAACTCATTAACCAATCTCTACTAGACCTCCTAGGCCTTTATTTATACTACTCTATTGGATCATATCCATTACAATCATATAAAAAACCCTAACCCTAACATGGCTAGGTTTGTTTGCATGTGTGCCGTGCTGCTTTTCCTCAATCTTTGGCATGCTTCTTTTCCTCCATATTCGACATGCTTCTTTTCCTCCATATATGGCACACGCTCCAAAATTGGATTTTCTCCCCAAAATAGGCCTGTGCCAACAATCCTTATACCAAAGTGAATCATTCATTCATAAATTTATTTGATGTACTAGGGTCTCATTGTAGCTTCTATATGAGCTTCCATGTCTTATAGTCTTGCTACCATTCTATCCTTGCATCTTCCACTTAATCAACTTGTAGAATATAAATAACGCAAATTATGGCCTTGGTGTCTTCTTATTTCTTCGAAAGTGCATCCACCACCACATTTTGCCCCCCCTCTTTTGTACATAATTTCAAAATCATACCTAGCATCTTCATAACACATTTTTGTTTCTCTTATGAAGATAGTCTTTGTTCTAAGAAGTATTTCATATTATCATGCTCTGTTTTTAATTTGAAGTGTCTTCCTATTAGGTAAGGCCGCCATTACTTAACTACATGTAGTATGACCAACATTTCCTTCTCATAAATGTGTTTGAGTAAGTTATTTCCTTTAAGTTGGTCCCTTTCAAAGGCAAGGGGTCTTCCTTCTTGCATTTAAACTACACCAATGCCATGCCTTGATGCATCACACTTCACAATATAGGTTTTTGTGAAGTTTGGTGTGGCCAAGATAAGTGTTCTACATATAGCCTTATTAAAGTTTCAAAACTTGGGTTTTAATAATTCTATTGGAGGTGATACTATTTGACCTAAGTTCTTGAAAAAATTGTGATACTAGCCTGCCAATCCGAACAATCCTCTAATATTCTTCAAGGTTTTGGGATTGGCCATTCCACCATAGTTTTAATTTTGTTAGGGTCCAATTTGACGCCCTCATGAGTATAATATGATCCAAATATTCCACTTCTTGAACCCCAAACGTGAACTTGGAAGGATTTGCATATATTTGTTTCTCCTCCAATAGTTTTAATACCATGTCAACATTTTGTACACACTCTTCCCAATATTTGTTGTAAATTAGTATGTCATCAAAAAATAATAACACAATATTTTTGAGGAACGTGTTGAAAATAGAATTCATCAAGATTTCAAATGTGGAAGGTGCATTAGTAAAGCCAAAAGGCATGATCATAAACCCATAATGACCTTCATATTTTCTAAAATTTATTTTGGGATGTCTTGTTCCCTCATTCTAATATGATAATATCCTAAAAAAAATCCAAATTTGTAAACAAAATTTCTCCCTGCAATTCATCTAATAATTCATCAATGACATGAATATGAATCTTATCTTTAATGGCGATCTTCTCTATAATCTAGACAAATACACCATAAGCAACATTTTTTGTCAACCATCACCACTAGTGTAGAGAAAGCACTTTGGATAGGTTGAATGATGCTAGTCTCTAGCATTTCTTGAACCATACACTCAATATCACTCTTCTTGGAAAATGTGTATCTATAAGGTATGATGATAGAAGTCTCCCCTGGATCAAGTGAATAGCTTGATCATTCTCTTAAGTGGGTGGAATACCTATGGGTATCTTTGAAAATAACTTGGAATGATTAGTGATAAATATTTGGAGATCCAATGGAACAAAAGGATTATATGTTTGAACACCTTGTTATCACTCCAAGAGTCACTCTAGGTTGAAGGTTGAGTGAGATTGGTAACTTAATCAAATGCTCAAATAAATGTATGAAAATGGATCAAAAAATGAATAACTTATTCAATAACTCCCTCACTCAAGACACACTTGAACATATCCAGACAATATAAGGCCCTCAAAAGTAATTATCATATGGTTTATAACTGAGATGGATGAAGAACACTCACTATACCAACATGATCATATACATTAAAAACATACATGAAAGGATGACTATAACAAGGAAAAGTACTTATGTTTTTGTCCACCAATGCAATGATTAAAGGACTTCAATCAATCACTGTATAAAAAAAAAAAATGAACATATCATTCGACCATAGGTATAGGAAAAGACGAATGAAAATAAATCTGAACAAGAACTGAGAGAAGTGCTTATATTCCAGTGTATATATCAAAAGGTATTTACAAAAAGAGTATATCAAAGTCTTTAGTTTCGAACCATTACAATGTAAAATTCATGGGCTAAATAGCCTTTACAATCCTTAACTAAGATCCTCTAAATATGGATCGAATAGCTACATATCAAAACAACTTTAGTCTAGTTACAAGATAGTAGGGCTAGATCCTATTTGTAAGGGATAATAATCCCTATTAGAGTTCGAGTCTTCAGCTGCCACCAGGCTTCCCTTGAGGATGGAAGAGTCTTCTTCGAACTATCATCAATAGTTGGGTCATGAATCATCACTTTCTCAACTGAAAAAGAAGTCAAATTTGACTTTTCTTGCTCCTCATTGAAGACAAGCGAGTTTGCAATGCATTGTATAGGAAACAGACTGCTGGTGCTATAAACTCCTGTAGATAATTGTTTTCCAAAAATTATATCAAAATTCTTTGGAAAAAAACTTGGAGGCTGGAAGCCTGCTTCAACTAAGCACATACCACCATAGCTCATTACTCATATTGATATTACTCAGGCTTCATCTTAGATGCATGCACTTATACCTCCTCAGGATCAAAATTCATAGCTTCATATAAGAAAAAAGGAAAAATCTTTGTTCAACAACTTGAAAGAAGAATGTGAACAGTGCAGATCTTAAACTATACCATGTGATGAGTGATAAAACTTGAGCTGCAAACTTGCATATTTTACTTAGGAGAACTAGTTGAAGTAATCTCCTTAAGGAAAATAGCTAAATTCTTCTTACTCAACATGTTTTTGGCCAAATATAGGTCCTTAGTGAGCTTTCTGTTGTCTTCTCTCAGATGAAGGTTTTTCTTGTACATATTAATCAATTGTTTCCTATGACTATCCTTTTTTCTGATGTTTCTCTTGAGCTGATTACACTCCTCTACTAGTTCATACATCTGACTTGAAAGCTGTTGGCTGAGTGTAACATTCTCTTGATGTAATTTTTGGTTCTTTTCCTGAACTTCTTTGAGTTGTCTATCTACATTCTTGAGTAGTTGAGCCCTATTAATTTTAGGCCCTTGAACTATCTCTGGGGCTGACTCTGATGGAGATTCTCTTAATTGGACTATGGCCTCTAGTGCTTCCTTTTCAAGAGGAGAAACTTTCAATTTTGACAACCTAGTTCTAGGCTTGATAACGTCAATCTTTTGATGAGATTCCTCTGCTAGTACAAATTTTCTCCTAGATGACCTTCTGAGGACTGGTGTACCAATTTTAACTTGAATAGTCTAGGCATTATCTTCAATTTCCATTTGAGGAAGCTCCATAGGAGGCTCTAGTTGTTCTTCAATAAATACCTCTTTAGCCTTTCCTTTTCTCTTATCTCTCTTAGACACTTGGACAAGTGAAGGTTCTTAAGGAATGGGGTCTTGAGAGGACTATGGTACTTCAGATGAGGGATCAGATGAAGGTATTACAATCTTCTTCCTAGGAGTCTTAGATTTTGAAGGAGAAATAGGCAAGTCAACTTGATATTTAGACATGAACAGGAAGGTGAGCCATTCCTTGCCCTCTTTCTTCAATTGTTCAATTACTATCAACTTAATCAAAGCATAATAGAAGATGGACTTTTGAAGTTTATCAGGCTTTCTTTAAGCAAGTAAAATCATCCTTTGTAAGCTCATAAACATGAAATATGGAAGGTTGATTTCCCTCTTACCAGTGAAGTGAAGAAGCAGCTTGAATTGATACTGTAAAACTCTACTATACCTCCCTTCACATGTAAAAAATCTCTGTATGATTAATAACAGCTTGTCATAGGCTTCCAAAGGCCAATTTCTGGGTATACCCTTCACTAGATTATCTCCTTGATGCTCTGGCTTTAACATGTCTTGACACTAGTCTTCTTTTTCCAATTTCTTAGCTTTAAACCAAAGTTCCCATGTTCTTGGTATCTCTGTAGCTTCAATGACCATATCCACGTTCAAATTGATCTCAAGAGGACCCACCTTAGTCTTGCCTTTGCTGTAGTTCTTCAAAAAATATGTGCTAACCTCTAGATGATGACCTTCAAGCTTCTGACAGTATCTCCAACATCCCATACGTTTGAAAGAGTTCACATGGTTAGGGTTTTGCTCAATCAAACTTGTATGAGAGGGTTCAAACTTGTATAAATACCCTGATCTTCTTCTGGGTGTAACACCTTATTTTGGAGCCATCATATGGTTAAATTCTTGCAACAAACACTTCTGAATACAAGGAATACCAGAGCGCAAAAACTTAGAGATATAAACTACCTTTGCATGCATAATCCCTTAGCAATTTTGAATTTGAAGATTGGCTAAGCATTTGGAGGGAGTTTTAAACTCTTGCTGATGTGTAAGAAACCTTCCAGGGCCTTCCTTAAAGTCACTTCAACAAGTATTTGTACGCATTTGATGAGATAGAGCCACCTTGACGAGTTTGCAGTGCGCCAAACAGTTTAATAATGAAATGCACTAAAAACTCAGACTTAGTTGTTAGCACAATGTGTAAAAAGATGCCATGCACTAAAAAATTGTCCTTGAATGAGTTATGATGATTTTTTAAACTCAAAAGGTGACAATATTTAAAATCATGCTTAAAATGTGACTTTTTACATCACATACTCCTCTTGAAACCATAATGAGTCAGACTTACACTTGATTTTGACATACAAGACTTAGGATAAAGATCATCATGACCCCTTAGTCACCACCTTCATGACTAGAATTTTGATGAATAGACTCAATAATGGACTTATTTATTGAATGAATCAGAAAAATAAAGACTCAATTAACCACCTAAGACTTAAATAAAATGAAAATTTATTTGGGAGATAACATCTGGCTCTAATTGGGGATGGAAACCTCCCTTTGAGGTTCCAAGAAATCATAAGGCTAGTTTCCTTTCCTATCACCTACAAAACTTATATTGAAAAAAATGAACTTGCTGTTCCATTGGGCATGGAGTTATTTATGAAACTAAACTGAAAAAAAGAAACTAATGAAATGATATTTACAATGGAGAAGGCTTGAAAATCCTTAATAGAGATAGGTCTTGAGAAAACTCCCATTGATTGGGCCACCAAAGACTTCATTACCATCCAGTTTCTGTAAGAGGAAAGTATTGTTTTTCAACACTTGAGAGATGATGAAAGGACCAGTCCACAAAGTATCAAATTTTACATGCTTCCCCTTATCCTGTCTGTAAACATCCCACTTCAAAACAAGATCCCATGTTTGGAAAATATAGTATTTAGCCTTCTTTTCAAAGATTTCTTTCATCTTCTTCTGATGTAACTCTGTATTCTCAAGTAACTTCTCCCTTACCTACTAAAGTTCAACAAGATGAAGAATCCTTCTAGCCAAATCATTTGGTTCCCCTTCTACTTCTTGGAAAAAACTTTGCAATAGGTAATGCAAGTTGGATAGGAAAAATGGCTTCAGTTACATACACTAACTTTAATGGAGAAGTATCAATGGACTTCTTATTTGTCACTCTATCAGCCTAGAGTGAAAATTTTAACTTAGAATCCCAACTCCTTTGGTTTTCTTCGAGCAACTTTCTAATAATCCTCACTAGGATTTTGTTTGATGATTTAGCAAGGCCGTTGCCTTGAGGATAGTAGGAAGTTGAGTGAACAATATGAATACTCATTTCATCACATAACTTCACCAAATCATCAACTTTGAATGCAGCTGCATTATCAGTAACAAGTCTCTTGGGGCAGCCAAATCTAGCAAAAATATGATCATACAAAAAGTTTATGATTATAGAATGAGTGACATTCCTAGAAGGAATAGCCTCAATCCATTTGGTAAAGTAATCGGTTGCTACCAGAATCCACCTATGCTAGCCACTTGAAGGTGGATGTATCTCTCCAATGAAGTCCAACCCCCATCGATGTAAGGGTCCAGTGACTACAATATGCTTCAATGGGAGAGATTTTAGCTGCTGCTTTCCAGTGAAACTTTGGAACTTGTCACATGTCTTTACATAAGAGAAAACATCAGTAAACAAATATGGCCAATAGCAACCAACCCTGAAAATATTATGGGCTATGGTTTTCCAGTAGTTATGGACACCACAATTGTTTCTATGAAATTGATGCATAACCTGAATTAATTCTTCTTTATCAAGACACCTCAACAACATCCCAGAGGGGTCTTTCCAATAGAGCATATTTTCATTGATACAAAACTTGATTTCCTTGAGTTTTAGTGCTCTTACCTGTGTTTGATTCATCTCTGGAGGGGCTGCAAGGTTCTGCAAAAAAAATACTATACTACTATACCATTCACAAGAAGACAAATGGACTAAAACTTGCTGATCATGATTGTACCTTTCAACTGAGATTTCAGATTGTGCATTCTCTGCATTTATGCCAATGAAATTAATACCCAAAAACTCACAATTCTCTTCAACAAGAAGTTTTTCCAAACCTTGACCCTTCAACAATTTGGTTGGATTAATATCAATGTCAAAATCAATGAGTTTGGCAATCCACTTGGCTCTTTTCCCATCTATATCTGGTTGTATAAGTACATCTCTGACTGAACTAGATGGTACATAAGATATAACTTTTGCACACAAAATATAGATTCTAAAAACCTTAAGTGACTTGATCAAAGCATAAGCTTTTTTTTCAATGGGATCATACTTTACCTCAGCATCTCTTAATGTCTTGCTAAACAATTCTACGGTCTGTTCCTCCTCTTGATCATTTCTCTAAAGTAACATTGTTGCAATTGTGTCATTAGATGCAAATGAAAAGATGTAGAAATATTTACAATAGTCTGGGTTAATCAAAGTAGGAGCTGACATAAGAGATTTCTTAATAGCTTCAATAGAATCACTTGCTACATCATTCCATTTAATTTATGAATACTTCCTTAGCATACAAGTGATGTGCTTAAGCAATTTTACAAAATTGGGAATAAATCTCCTAATGAATTTAATCTTTCCAAGAAATGATTGAATGTCTTTCTTAGATCTAGGAATAGATATCTTCTGAATATATTCCACTCTTGTAGGGTCAATCTTTACTCCTTCAACAATCACTATGTGCCCCAAAAGTTTACCTTCTTTCAATGCAAAATGAGACTTCTTTGGATTGAGTGAAATCCCATACCTTCTGCACTTCAAGAACACCTTCCTCAAATGATGCAAATGTTCTTTATGGCTGTGAGAAAACATTGTTACATCATCCAAATATATCAAAACAAACTTATCTTTCTCACCTACAAAGGAAATATCCATGGCCCTCTGAAAGGTGGCCCCAACATTCATAAGCCCGAAATGAATCTTGGCATACATGAAATTCGTTGTGATGGTTGTCTTTTCTCTATCATTTGGATGTACTGAGATTTGGTTGTATCCTGAAAAACCATCAATAAAAGACATGACACTAGCTCTGGACACTCTTTGCAAGATATGATCCATCTTTGACAAAGGGTAGTTATCTTTCTTGGAAAACTTGTTCAAGTTCCCGAAGTCAACACATAGCCTAATTTCCCCATTTTTCTTCCTAATAGGGACTAAATTAACAACCCAATCATAATATCTTAGTGGAATAATAATTCAGGCATCTAGTAACTTTTTAATTTCCTTTTCCATTATGGGCAGAAGAAGAGGGCTAATAGATCTTAGTTTTTTCTTGAATGGGGTGGCTTCTTTCTTCAAAGGGATTCTATGTTCAATCACTTGAGTGTCATAGTTTTTTAAGTCAATGTAGTCCCATGCAAAAACATCTGAAAAATATTTCATCAGGCTGCCATAATCATATCTATGTTTTGCAGTCAATTATGTGGACAAATTTATGGTTTTTGGACACTGTTCATCTCCTAAATTGTACTTAAAGACAACAGGGTATTCTTCTTTCTTATCAAGATTCAAAGGAACATCATTTTGGTCAAAGAGTTTCTCAAGTGGTACTAATCCTCTTGGGATTTGATTATTGGGGAGCTGAATAATGTCATGGCGTCCAATTTTATTTTTCAATCTAGGGTTTTTGACCTTTTCATCATTTTTATTTTCTTGATCTACGTGGAGAGCAGAAAATTCATCTATAACTTCCATAAATCTAACCAAATCCTCATCATCTTCAAACACTTTCCAAAACTTTACATTGTCTGGCAAGGAAGGTCTATATTTCACTTGAATTTCATAGTTAAGCTTTGGTGGCAATGGTGGATTGAAGGTACTAGCTGAAACAACTAATGAATCAACAAGTTGATTCATTTCTCTAGGACTATATGAAATATTGAATGCTAGAAAAGAATCAATGAGGTTCCATACCTCATCTCTATATGCCTTAAGCCTGACATGTTTGGCTTGCAATTTTTCTTAATTTGTTGAATTATCAGATCAACATCTCCATATACCTTCAACCCCTGAATTTTCATGTCCTTGGTGGCATTTAATCCCAAGACTAAATCTTCATATTCTGCTATGTTATTTGTCACCTTAAAATCAAGCTTGAAATACAATTGATTTGTTTCTTTGGAAGGTGAAATAAAAACAACACATGCTTCTACATATTCTCTTGAACATGCACCATCAAAGAACATACTCCATATAGGAGTGCTTTCCACTTCTGAAGATTGGAAAATAGGCTTTCTAAGTTTCAAAGATGATGAATGAGTGTCATCAATCTGAAGCATACAAGCTACCAAATCTGTATCAACTGAGTAGATTGGATGATTTGTAGGATTCTTCTCATCACTAATAATATAGGCTAGTTGTGCTTCCCTATACAATCTCTTGTGTTCCCCTCCAAAGACTAGAACAATTGCATAAGAAAGGTCCATTTGCAAGGTGCCTCCTAGCCTTTTGATCCATGCTCTAGATAAGAGAATACCAAATTTTGGTGGCACATCATCTACCACAATGTCCATTACCATGCTCCTCATAGGTAACTGAGATAAGGAAACTACTAGATATTTAATCAATCCAACACACTTAACCTTCCTAGAATCAAATGAGAATAAATCATGATAAGATTTAGTAATTTCTAAACCCAACTCATCCATGACTGCTTTTGGCATAAGGTTATGAGAAGCTCCTATGTCCAAAAGGAAATTATGCAAAATTTTATCATGGATATTCAAGGAGACATAATAAGGTGGAGAGGCTTCCTCACGGTCTTCAATCATTGGGCTAAGAAAAACAATAGGCTTATCATCTTGGAGGTTGACAAAATCAGCAACAACTTGTATGGATTTAGGCTCAAGGGCTTTAAGGATGGTTTGTTTGAAGGTGTCATTCTTCATTAATTCAATGAGCGATATGAGAATCTTAACTTTTTGAATTTCTGATTCAAAGCTGAATGAAAAAGGAACTTTGTAAGGGTTTCTTACCTCATGCAGAGGAGCTTTAAGAAGTACTTGATCATTTATTTGAGATTGATCTTTGTTTGGTTGTTGTTTTGCAGGGGCAACAACGTTTTTGGGAGGATCTTTCACAACTTTCTTACTATTATTTTGTTTTGATCTCAAATTGTACTTATTCTAATCATCATCTTGAAAAACAGATTCATCATTTGATTCTTGATTAGTCTGATGACTAATCAAAGCTTCCTCATAAGCAGTTTGAGTAAAGAAAGATGCATTACCTTTATCCTCCAAACAATGAATCTCATCATCCTCTTCTGGCTGATCTCCCTCCATCACTGTGTTATGAAAATGGGCTTTAATTTTCTGATACTCATTAGCATTTCTATTCCTTTGTAAAATATGAAGTTTCTCATTATTTCTTCTATAAGGATTTGGATTTCGAGGAATAAAAGCATTAGGATCTCTACCTTTTCCAGGCTGCTTGTTTTCTATCTTCATTTTGGACAATTCAGAAGTCAAAGATTCTATCATCTTAGCCATTTTTTCAATCTTGGGATCTACACTTGATGATGAGGCTTCTCCTTTTTGTCTCCTTCTATCAGCTCTACCTTTCAATTTTTCTGCAGCAAGGATGTTAGATTCCACTTCAAGTGCTGCATCCTGCATATCAACCAATGTAACACATCTCCTTTCTCTTAACAACAAACAAAATTCAGAATCAAAGGCATTAACATATGTGATTTTTGCAGATGTAGCAGTAGGCTTGATTTTAGATGGGATCTTGCTATACATCCGGTTAAACTTTTTAGTAAAGTCTGAGACTGATTCACCACTTTCCCTTCTCAAATTCACAAACTCTGTAATGTATTAAAGAAAATCCTTCTTATCTCCCCATTGTTTAAGGAAATCATCATCTAAAACTTCAATACCCATTATAGTTCCCAGTGTTAATTCTCTAAACCATTTCCTAGCTTCTCCATCTAAAATTTGAACAAAAAATATCATCCATACATCCTCCTCAATGATATTCAAGTTATCAACATAACTATAAAATAATTCAAGATTCTCTTGAACTGTAATATCTTCTGTCCCTGAAAATTTAGGCATGTACTTTTGATAATCTCCAGTAGGAATTGCATTCAGAGGATTAGGCAGTATTAATGGTGCATATCTAGCAGCTATGATTCTTTCCATCTTAGTAGTATTTTGAGGTACTCCTGCCATGGTAGTAGTAGATGTATATGTACTAGAAGTTTGGATAACTAGGGACTGAAATGAGGCTGATAAAGAGGATGATAATGAGACTGATACAGATAAGGAAGCTGAGTCAATGAGAGGAAAATATATTTCTGAAATTGCAATGGAAGAAGGAAAATAAGAAGGAAAATAAGAAGCTCTATAGAATTCATACAATAACTTGGCAAGGTTTTCTTCTCCTTTTATCAACAATTCATGTAATACAAACTCAACAACAGGAAGATTGGTATGAATGTAAGCTGAATTTTGTTCAGTTTCAGACTGAGAAGATTCTATAGATGATGAGCATATGTCTTCTTCAGTTGGATCTAGAGGGTTTTTATCTAAAATAGAAATATAAATTTCTTCAACAATTGATAAACTACCTTCTTGAGTAAGATCAAAAGATTCTTGAACTTCTGAAACTAGTTTTTCACTATTAGTCTTTGAGCTTACAATTTCAACAAGTGTTGGTCTTATTAATGGATTTTCTAGAAAAGACACAGAGGGATTTCTAGAGATACCTGAACTTGAATATCCCTTCTGTAATGCCTTTCTTTCTTTGATGATCCTCTCAGGATCATATACTGGATTGATTAGTGGCTGCTGAGGATTTTCTCGAGTATGTGCTTTCTTAGGAGCCACTATGCACCAATGGAGTCACCAGATAGAAAATTACAACCAAACTAATGCCCTGCCTTTGTCTATCATCAAAAGCTAGGACTATGTCGTCTCCCAGGGAAGCTTACTTCACACTCCTCTCCTCGGCAATGACGCCGATTTTTTATCACTCCAAGAGTCACTCTAGGTTGTAGGTCGAGTGAGATTGGTAACTTAATCAAATGCTCAATGAAATGTATGAAAATGGATCAAAAAATGAATAACTCATTCAATAACTCCCTCACTCAAGACACACTTGAACATATCCAGACAAGATAAGGCCCTAAAAAGTATTGATCAGATGGTTTATAACTGAGATGGATGAAGAACACTCACTATACCAACAAGATCATATACATTAAAAACATACATGAAAGGCTGACTATAACAAGGAAAAGTGCTTATGTTTTTGTCCACCAATGCAATGATTAAAGGATTTCAATCAATCGTTGTATAAAAAAAATAAATGAACATATCATTCGACCATAGGTACAAGAAAAGATGAATGAAAATAAATCTGAACAAGAACTAAGAGAAGTGCTTATATTCAAGTATATATATCAAAAGGTATTTACAAAAAGAGTATATCAAAATATTCAGTTTCGAACCATTACAATGTAGAATTCATGGGCTAAATAGCCTTTACAATTCTTAACTAAGATCCTCTAAATATGGATCAAATAGCTACATATCAAAACAACTTTGGTCTAGTTACAATATAGTAGGGCTAGATCCTATTTCTAAGGGATAAGAATCCCTATCAGAGTTCGAGTCTTCAACTGCCACTAGGCTTCCCTTGAGGGTGGAAGAGTCTTTTTTGAACTGTCATCAATAGTTGGGTCATGAATCATCATTTTCTCAAATGAAAAAGAAGTCAAATTTGACTTTTCTTGCTCCTTGTTGAAGACAAGCGAGTTTGCAACGCACTGTATAGGAAACAGATTGTTGGCGCTACAAACTCTTGTAGATAACTATTTTCCAAAAATTACATCAGAATTATTTGGAAAACAAATTGGAGGCTGGAAGGATGCTTCAGCTAAGAATATACCACCATAGCTCATTACTCATACTCAGATTACTAAGGCTTCATCTCAGATACATGCACTTATACCTCCTCAGGATCAAAATTCATAGCTTAATATAGGCAAAAAGGAAAAATCTCTGTTAAACAACTTGAAAGTAGAATGTGAACAATGCATATCTTAAACTATACCATATGATGAGTGATAAAATTTGATCTGAAAACTTTGAAGAGACACCTGCATATTTTACTTAGGAGAACTAGTTGAAGTAATCTCCTTAAGGAAAATAGCTAAATTCTTCTTACTCAACATGTTTTTGGCCAAATACAGCTCCTTAGTGAGCTTTCTGTTCTCTTCTCTCAGATGAAGGTTTTTCTTGTACATATTAATCAATTGTTTCCTCTGAATCACCTTTTTCTAGATGTTTCTCTTGAGCTTATTAAACTCCTCTACTAGTTCATCCATATGACTTGAAAGTTGTTGGATGAGTGTAACATTCTCTTGATGTAAGTTTTGGTTCTTCTTCTGAAATTATTTGAGTTGTCTATCTGCATTCTTGAGTATTTGAGCCCTATTAGTTTTAGGCCCTTGAACTGTCTCTGGGGCTAGCTCTGATGAAGATTCTCTTAATTGGACTATGGCGTCTAGTGCTTCCTTTTCAAGAGGATAAAATTTCAATCTTGACAACCTAGTTCTAGGCTTGATAACCTCAGTCTTTTGATGAGATTCCTCTGCTAGTACATTTTTTCTCCTAGATGACCTTCTGAGGGATGGTGTACCAATTTTAACTTGAATAGTTTGGGCATTATATTCAATTTCCATTTGAGGAAGCTCCATAGGAGGCTCTAGTTGTTCTTCAATAACTACCTCTTTAGCCTTTCCTTTTCTCTTATCTCTCTTAGACACTTGGAAAGGTGAAAGTTCTTGAGGAATGGGGTCTTGAGAGGACTGTGGCACTTCACATGAGGGAGCAGAGGAAGGTATTACAATCTTATTCCTAGGAGTCTTGGATTTTGAAGGAGAAATAGGCAAGTCAACTTGATATTTAGACAGGAACAGGAAGGTGAGCCATTCCCTGCCCTCTTTCTTCAATTGTTCAATTACTATCAAATTAATCAAAGGATGATGGAAGATGAATTTATGAAGTTTATCTGGATTTTTTTTGCAAGTAAAATCATCCTTTGTAAGCTCATAAACATGAAATATGGTAAGTCGATTTCGCTCTTACCAGTGAAGTGAATAAGCAGCTTGAAATGATACTGTAAAACTCTACTATACCTCCCTTCACATGTAAAAAATCTCTGTATGATTAATACCAGCTTGTCATAGGCTTCTAAAAGCCAATTTCTGGGTATACCCTTCACTAGATTAGTTCCCTGGTGCTCTGGCTTTAACATGTCTTGACACCAGTCTTCTTTTTCCAATTTCTTGGCCTTAAACCAAAGTTCCCATGTTCTTGGTATCTCTGTAGCTTCAACAACCATATCCACGTTCAAATTGATCTCTAGAGGACCCACCTTAGTCTTTCCTTTGCTATAGTTCTTCACAAAATCTCTGCTAACCTCTAGATGATGACATTCAAGCTTCTAACAGTTTCTACAACATCTCATATGCTTGAAAGAGTTCACATGGTTAGGGTTTTGCTCAATCAAACTTGTATCAGAGGGTTCAAACCTATATAAAGACCCTGATATTCTTATGGGTCTAACACCTTGTTTTGGAGTCATCATATGGTTAACTTCGTCCATTAAACACTTCTGCATACAAGGAATATCAGAGCACAAAAAATCAGAGATATAAACTACCTTTGCATGCAAAATCCCTTAGCAATTTTGAATTTGAAGATTGGCTGAGCATTTGGAGGGAGTTTTAAACTCTTGCTGACGTGTAAGAAACCTTCCAGATCCTTCCTTAAATTCAATTCAACAAGTATTTGTACGCATTTGATGAGACAGAGCCACCTTGACGAGTTTGCAGCGCGCCAAACTGTTTAATAACGAAATGTGTTGACAAATCAGACTTAGTTGTTAGCGCAATGTGTGTAAAAGGATACCACGCGCTAAAAACTTGTACTTGAATGAGTTATGATGCTTTTTTAAACTCAAAAGGTGACAATCTTTACAATCATGCTTAAAACTTGACTTTTTACATCACATGCTCCTCTTGAAACCATAATGAGTCGGACTTACACTTGATTTTGACATACAAGACTTAGGATAAAGATCATCATGACCCCTTAGTCACCACCTTCATGACTAATTTTTTTATGAATAGACTCAATAATGGACTTATTTATTGAATGAATCAGGGAAATAAAGACTCAATTAACCATCTAAGTCTTAAATAAAATGAAAATTTATTTGGGAGATAACACACCTAGTGAGCACAATTGTGCAATTACACCATGGTGTCCTTTTTTAATAATTTTGTCATGCTGTTAGAACTTAAAATTTTATATAGTTTCCCTTGGATACCTCTGAGTTTATTTTTTTTCCTTCTAAGGAAAATCTCATGAGAAGTTTCTAAAAATCAAAGGAAACTACTTCCAATGATTGTAACCATTGGACCCTTAAGACCACATTAACATCACCCATTTGTATTGAAATCATTGGGATATCTAAGAAATAATTCCTCGTAGTGAGCTTATTACTATGGAACTTCCCTGAACAATTTATGGTACCTCTGTCTACAATCATTACTTTAAAATTTTGTGCTAAATATATAAAGGAATTGGGAATTTTGGGTCATTTGCAGTTAATGAAGTTATGGGTACTACCAGAATCAATCAACATCATTACCTGTTTTTTTTTTATATATCCTTTTATCTTAAGAGTTTGAGGCCGTTGCTAATGCTAGTTGAAGAATGACAATATATGGTTGGATAAGTTTCTTCTAGTTCTAGATCTTTATAATGTTCCACTTCTTGTTCTTCTTCTTCACAATCTATGTAGAATAATTTGTTCTCACCACACTTATGCCCCTTAGTGTACTTATTGTCACAATTGAATCATAGTTTGTTTTCTGTTCTTTCATCCAATAATTGAGGTGTTAACCTTGTAGGTTGAGTAAGGTTAAGAGTGGGAATATTGTACTGTCTATAGGTGTTAGTTGCAACTCTTATATTAGCCATATTTTTACTTTCATATTTCCTTGCCATATCAAAATAATTCTCCAAGGATTTATAATCCAAGAGATGAAACTCATGTTGAATGATTTGCTTTAGAGTTCCCATAAATATATCCAACAAATTATCCTTGGAATGTTCTTCATTACTCGACTTTGAAATTGTTGAATGTGATTTGTGATTGAACCTCTTTATCTAAGATTTATCACTTGGCTAAACAAGGTGTTTCTCTTAATATCCCCATAATGTGCTATCAACTCATTTGTAAATATGAACCAAGAGACATGAGATTCCTTTTTGAAGTCATGGAACCATTAGTACCACACAAATTGATCAATTTCTAAATACAAGGATGCAATAGCTACCTTTTGTAAAGATGAAATTTGGTGTAGATTAAAGAATTTGTCCATTTGGAATATCCATGTTATGAGATCATTACCATTGAACTTTCTCATATCAATCTTGTGTAACCCACGATGATGTGGAATTTGGGTTGATGAATGATCAGGTGTCTAGGACTCAATATTCTTGTTCTCTATATGTTATTAGGACTCAACCATCTTGTTCTTCTTATCTTCCTCTTGAGGAGGTGAATTCAAGGTAAGGAGGTATCTTAGCTCCTTAAAAAGGTCCTCCCTCATGACTTTGAGAATCAATTTGAGGTCATATTTGCTTTCCATCTCTTTGATATCATCTTTAAAAGTTTGGAATTCTAGTTTAGTTACAATATTTAGGATGCCAACCTTATTTTACCATTGTAGCTTATATGCTTTCTATTTTCTCTTCCAACTTGGAAACCTTAAATTCCACATCTTCCTTCTCTTCTTGTGTTAGGGATAAGCCTTCAAAATCCTTTGTAGGAGTCACATTTGGATTATTATGTCTAAATATGACAGGATTACATCGTTTGGGAAAGGGAGTGTTAGGATTTATAGTTCTTTTATATACCATTAGGTGTCCAACAGTAGTACTTGGCCGATATTTCACAACTTTAAGGAGGATGGACCATACCCTTAGTCATACTACTTTATTCTTCAGTACATGAGAGTGATCTCTATGAGTCTTGTGCTTACTGTATTTTAGATAGACATGATCAAAAGGATATATAATTATGGTGGGGTATACCTATGGGGATTTTGGTATACCCTAGGGTACATGGAAGATCAAAATTGTATAAATATTATTTTTAATGCAATACTACTCTCTAAGTACCAACATAGGTGTACAAGGGAATCCAAATATGATCCCACATCTATTCTTTGTGTGTATGCTTCCAGGCCACAATTTTACCCATTCAATGACATATATTTATGTTTAAAGACATTGATACACATCTCTAGCTTTAAAAATTCGATTGTTACAAAAATAAAGAGAAACGAAATAAGGGTCTCTTCAAAACCCTTGTAAATCCCTAATTTTGGGGACTACGCTACTAGCCAAACTTACAACTATTACAACAATTTTAATCCTTTGTCGATGTATATTATGAGCTTGGCATTCTCAAATGCAATAATTTTTTTGGGTTTAGATGGTTGATCAATTCAACCTTTTTCTTCATTTAATTATTTGAGATCGAGGCAATTGTCATATGGGTATTGTGTTCGAGGTACTTGCACCACATGGAAGTTTTTGAGGTATATGAATTAGGTTGTTCCTTTTCTTTGGTGTGAAGATAGTTTGAGTCTTGATTTTAGGCAGGGGTGTTTCTATCACCCAATCACTTGTTACATTTTTGTTGGAGACTTGGGATTTAGGTTGATTAGGTTTTATTTTTCCCATAACCTATTTGATGTATAAATTTTCAATGTGAAGGAGGTGTTAAATGTGTTGGGGAAAAGGGTGGAACATGACATGAAACAGAAAACAGAGTACTGCAGATAATCAAAGAGTGACAAAAAATTTTCAAAGACAAAAGGTGGTGTCTAAAGACATTGTTATATCACTTAAGTAGGGAGAACTGTGATTAGAACGCCACAATGCATATTTCACATATTTATCTGCATGATCCTTTTTTTTGCATGATGATAATGACCCAAGGGGTATGCTTTTTATAGTCTCAAAATATAGCCAACTTCTATAGAATTCAAAAGATCTTGTCGACATGTAACCATCAGTTGTTAGAGTTGACTTTTCCAAATCCACACTATTTATTTGACTCGTTAAGGATGCTTGACCCGATCGACTATCCGTCTAGCTCATAGTCGATTGTTGGGATGCTTGATCCACTGCCCAACTATATTTTACTGTTGGTCGACTATCTGAAAAAAAATCACATCAACTACTTGACCGACTAATGTAGTGTAGTGGCCGATCACTTGACCAACTATATCCATATGTAGGTCGATCATTTGAGCGACTAAATTTAGGATATGTGTGATGAACCATCAATGCTCGATGTTCCAACACCCCCCATCAACACACATATTTGGAGATTAAGGATGTGAAATTACATCATTATGACATCCCCCCATAATTTCAACTTCCTGAAGCTCAAGCATCATATGGATATTGATAAATATGGATTCATCTAAAGGTTTGGTGAAGATATCAACAAATCAATCATCTATTTTTCTATATTCAAGAGAGAGACAAGATTCTCATGAACCGACTGTCTCAAATAGTGAGCATGGAGCTCAACATGCTTCATCTTACTGTGGAAAATAAGGATGTCAGCAACCTGTATAGCATTATGGTTATCATATTACATTTTAGTCGAGGTCTGAATAGGAAGTCCAAGTTCTCCCAAAAGTTGGCGGGTCCATACTACTTTAGTACCTGCTTGAACTAAGTCATGATATTTTTCTTTTGTAGTCAACAAAGAGACTACATTTTTTTTCTTGCAAGACCACATGACCAATTTTCCAGTGCTAAAGTGAAACACATAGCCAAAATTCAACTTTTTAATCATCACTATCACCATCCCAGTCATATTCTTTGAAGTCAACCAACGAATATGAAATTTGGCAATACTTGATACCAAAATGAGTGGCACCCTTGAGATAGAGGACAATTCATTTGAGTACTTTCCAATGGATTTATTTAGGGTCCTGCATAAACCAAGAAACCACACCAACAATAAATGAAATGTCAGGTCGACTATGAGTAATATAAATACGACTTTCGACTAATTGTCGATAAAGGGTAGCATTGATTGTAGGGGTTTGACAAGTTTTGGTAAGATTTACTCTAGAATGAAAAGGAGTAGCACAAGGCTTGCAATAAGCCATCTTAAAACATGTCAATAAATCCATCACATATTTAGACTAAGAAATGAAAATACATCACATAGTGGTAATACTTGAAGACCTAAAAAATAATGCAGAGTGCCAAGATCTGTCATGTCAAAGGAGTCAACAAGTTGTTTCTTCAATCTAAGGATGAAATCGTTATTTTTTTATAGTAATGATTAAGTCATATACATATACATAAAAAATCAAGGTGTCTCCATTAGTATGGAGAACATAATGGTTTTGATCAGATTCACAAAGTTTGAAACTAATTTGAAGAAATAAATTATCTATCTCAACATACCAAGCTTGGGGAACCTGCTTCAAACCATAGAGAGACTTCTTGAGTCAACAAACCAAATTATAATCTATCACAAAACTAGGTGGTTGTTCCATGAAAATTTATTTATATAGGTCTCCATGAGGAAAGGTTCTCTTCACATCCATCTGATGGAGTTTCCATCCAAAACAAGAAGCAAGGGAAATAATCAATTGAACAGAGTTCATCTTTGCAATAGGGGCAAAGGTCTTAGTGTAGTCGATGCCTTATTTTTGAGAGAATCCCTTCACAACTAGGTGTGATTTATATCATTCAAAAATACCTTCAAAGATAAATTTGGTCTTATAGACCCATCAAAACTTCACATGTTCTTTCCTTGCGGTTGGGGAACTAAGTCCCAAGTGTGATTCTTCGACAAAAAATCATGATTTGTCTGAAGAGATTGCCCCCATTTAGGTTTTACTTTAGCATATGAGTAGGCAATAGGATCATAAGTTTCAAGTATACAAGTCATCAATAAAATGCTGACATGTTACTTCTGACTTGAAGTTTGTCGTTCGGAGGAAGCATCCCCAACATCATCTCTTGCAACTTCAATTGTCTTGGTAGCCCATCCGGGTAGACAAGAAACAAGTGAACTATGGTTCATTATAACAAGTCGATTAGAAGTCATAGGGTCTTCAGTCCATGGACCAGTTGAAATATAGGACGATGGATTAGTTGACTTAGAGGTCGACAGTTGAGTCAAAACAAGAACAATGTTTGACTGTCTAGTCGAAGGACTGAAGTATGGAACCAGAGAACCAGTTTCAGAGAAAAAATAAAAGCGATCATCCTCTAGAAATTAAAAAGAGGAATTCAACAAGTTTATTCCAAAAGGCTTCTCATCCAACCATACATTTCATATGATAATGATTTGTTGTTTGACATGGTCAAATAGTGAATAGGATTTCAACTCTTCAAAGTATCCCATCATGATTCAAACATGACTCTTTGTATCCAACTTCTTTCTACAATCATAAAAAATGTGAGCCTAGGAAACACATCCAAACATACAGGGATGGTTGACTGAAGGATTCTTTCCACACCATCGTTTGAATGGAGTCATGGAAGGAACAACTCAAGTTGATATGTGATTGAGTAGATAGTTTGCATAATACATCTCTTTAGCCCAAAAGTGAGGAGGTAGATATTTATCCTGCAAAATACATCTAGCCATTTCAACTAATGTTCGATTCTTTCATTCTACGATGCCATTCTGATGAGGTGTGTGATGAATCGACCAATTCTAGTCAATACCAGATCAAACCAGGTATTCTTCAAATGGTCAATTTAAATACTCACCACCATTTATGATCTCAAGAACTTGATGGGTCAACCACATTTCTTTTCAGCAAAATATCTAAACTCCTTGAACTTTTCAAAGACAAGGTTCTTGTTCTTTAGAAAATAAATCCATGTAAAGAGAGAAAAATCATCAATGAAGGTCAAAACATCCCTTGAACTTGCCAATGTAGGTAGATTAATGCAATAAATATCACTATGAACCAACTCCATTAGGTTTTATGCTCGCCAATATTTTCTAGAGTCGATTGTTTCCTGATGATGCTTCCCAAGCACGCAACCCTTACAAACTCCTTTAGGGGGAAATAACTTAGGTAAACCAACAACCATTTTCTAAGTTTCTAGTTCCTGTAGACTTCAAAAATTCAGGTGTTCTAATCATTCCTGCCAAATTTGACTTATCTCATTAGTGTGAGCAACAAGTGCAGTTGGTTCAGTGTTAGGTCGAGTCGTATCACATAATTTGTACAAACTATTTATCGATTTGAGAAGCCCATCGACAACAATCGACTTGCCTTTCTTTAAATCATGAGCATAGAACCGATTTGGCCAAAATTCCAAAATATTACCTGTCTATGTTAACTGAGAAGCATATAACAGATTGACACTGAGGTTTGGCACATGATAGTTGTCAACAATCTTCCCATGTCGATAGGTAACACCACCCTGGACAACAACATCCACAACAAAATCACCAGTAATGCATATTTTCCTCTCCTAAGATTCATATAACCGCATGAATAAGGATGCATCCTTATCCATGTGATGAGTGCACATAGAGTTAACTACCCATTTGTTATGCGCAGAATGAGACAAAAAGGCTTGCAAAGTTTTGACTTGGAAGGTGAACTTATTAGCGGGTCGGGGTAAAACATACACGTATCCTTCAAGGAATTTAACCTTCTCCTTTAATTCATCTCTCTTCTTAAAGTAGACATTTTCCACATGTCCAATATTTCCACAGTAATAACATGTATTCTTCTTCTTCTGACTTCCCTGTGGTGCATCTTTTTGTCTTTGTGGTTTCTAGTCGTGGTATGCAGGTTTATGTGTAGAGGCATTGAACCATACTCTATCCCTGGGATCCATCTTGCTCTTTCCATAGAGTAAGTGGGCTTGGTGTTTTCCACCAATGTTACCTTCTTCAAGAAGTATGTGTTTATCAGTAATTAAAAGACCACATAAAGCTTCAAAGGTGTAATCCTTACCATGTTCCTTGCATGCTTTCCAGTTAGTGTGAAAAATCAACACAAACAAGTTGAATGGTGTTCTCAAGTTCATTAGGACCAACTCGATGAGTTATCCATCCTTCTTCTAATATTTCTTTCCACATTCACCCAATTTTAATTGGATTTATTTGATACATTCCAAATAGTCCTCTATTATGTCAAGGGAATGGGGATCAAGACAAATCAACTCTTTCTCCAACTGCATGACCTAGATCTCATCGATTCGGTCGAACAACGAATTCAATTTCTTCCAGAATTGATGATGGAAGTCGATTCCACTGAGGTGCAATAGAATATCCTACGAGATGTAGGTCATGATGACCCCCATAGCCTCATCCTTCTTTCCATTAACATCGAACTTCGCCTAGTCATTTGTTGGATCTAGAATCACAATATTCATATACTTCCATAATCCTTTTCTCTTCAGTTGGGTTTCCATATATGGTGCCCATACTGCATAATTTGATTCATTCAAAACAACAAGATCAATCTTCAGATCCATCTTCGATATCTATACAAAAACCATTATGTTTCAATAAGTTCCAATCAACAAACCATTGGCCCAGAGTCAATCACACAACATATTCGACTCAACAAGGTTTGCAGATAATGGGTCAAGGTTTTAAACCATCGACTTTGATACCATGTTGGGGAATAGGGTGGAACACGACATGGAACAAAAAATATAGTATTGCAGATAATCAAAGAGGGAATTTTTTTTTGAAGACAAAATGTGGTGTCTAAATACACCGTTACAACACTTAAGTAGGGTACACTATGATCAAAACATCAAAGTGCATATTGCACATATTGATCCACATGATCCTTTTTTTTGCATGATGATAATGACCCAAGGGGTATTCTATTTATAGTCTCAATATCTAACCAAATTCCACAGAATCCAAAAGATCTTGTCCACATGTAACCGTCTATTGTTAGAGTTGACTCTGCCAAATCTGCGCTATCGAGTTGGCTCGACAAGGATGCTTGACCCGACCGACTATTTGTCCAACTTGTAGTCGATTGTTGGGCTGGTAAATCCACCTCCCGACTATCTTCAAGTGTTGGTTGAGTGTTCGATAAACAAGCACATCAAATACTCAACCCACTGATGTAGTGTGCTGGTCGATGCTTGACTGGCTGTATCGAGATGTCGGTCAACCATATGACTGAATCAAATCAAGATATGTGTGATGAACCATCAATGCTTAATGTTCCAACACACTGGCCCCTTTACTTGATTTTGGGTCTTCTAATAATATTTTGGCTCTACTTTCTTGGTTCAGGGCTCTTGTGAAGATATCATAAAGGGTATTTTTAGGGTTTTTTGGTGTAATATTATGCAAAACCTTACACCATCGATGTATGGATTTTGAAAAATATTTCTTATATTCTTTCTTAATTTCCATGAGTGTGAACATAAAAGAGTCACTTGATCTAGGCATGTCAAAGTGTTGGATGAATTGGTCTACTAATAACTGTAGGTCATAGACCAACCCTTCATGGAGACAATGGAACCAGTGAAGGGCATCTCCTATTAGGGATCACAAAAAGAGATCCATTGAGACATTGTTATTTCCAATGAACTTGAAATGAACCATGCCAAAAGCCTCTAGATGGATCTTAGGATATTCAAAAAAGGCTGCATTGAACTTATATTATTCATGTATATTTGGAGGAATCCATGTATATGTAATCCTAGGGGAAAAATATTTTCTAAATATATGGTGAAAATAAGGCCTTATTATCATGTCTTATTTTACCACTTAGGTCATGATTTTGACTAGGATATCCTATAAAGGGGTGCATTATGTTAATATAATATTGTGCCCTGTCAACACTCCCCATAATCAATGTAGGAAAAGGAATTGAGTTGATATAAGGAGGTTTGTAGTTCAAGATCATGCTTGGGATCCACCTTTATTGGAATGTTATTGTAGAGGATTGTGACATTTTTGGCATAAATACTTGTCAATATGATTGGGGTTGATCGGTTTGAGTGTTAAAAAAAAATTGTACCTTGGACAAGTGTTTCTCACATAGCCCAGGTGCCTAGTATGTGGGAAAGTGTCTAAAGTAGTCCCTAGTACATTAACTTTATGAGATATAAAGTTAAAAGTGACTTTGAGAATATTTCATGAAAAGGGTGACTAAAGAGACATTTAACACCACTGTTGATCTTGATGGCCCAAGATCAAATCTCATCCATTATATCAAGTGACTCTTCATTGAGAATATCAAAAGACAACCCTAGGTATTGAGGCACACCATTGTTGTCATTCATGAGCATTTGAATGAGGAGAGAGAGAAAAGGAGAAGAGATGAGAAAAAGAGGGTGAGTTTACTGCTAGGGAACACATTCCAAGACAAGATTTATGGCATGCAAATTGAGGAGAAGCTTCATCATTTATTGAAGACCATACAATACAAATTTATGAGGGTCGTACAATATATTATTGGCATAGAAATCAAGGAGTTTGAAAAAATGATTTCTGAGGCAATTTGACACACATTTCTAGGTAGCCATACAACATATTTGACATAGAAATTGAGGAAGATATTGGGCAAAAATTTCTAAGCATAAATCCATATAGTTCATACAACAATTAGCACAGAAAATGAGGGTCGTACAACACTAAAATTACAGGAATATTTATCGAGGAGTTTTGGCTCTACTTTTTGAGGAAATTGCTTGGCACAAATATTGAGATAAGTTCGTGTATTTTTGATGAATATTTTCATCTTTAAAAATAATTTATCCTCTAAGCTCGTAATAATAAAATCTCCCCTCTCTCACTGGTTTTCCCCTTGTAGGTTTTTCCAGGGTTGATTTGACCAAAAATATATGTGTTTAATTTTCTGGATTTGTGCATTTATTTCTGGTTCAGTTTGCTGTAAAAAGAATCTTGTGTTTCCAGTTATA
The DNA here is from genome assembly GCA_009831015.1 of Picea engelmannii. NCBI lineage: Eukaryota > Viridiplantae > Streptophyta > Pinopsida > Pinales > Pinaceae > Picea > Picea engelmannii. The sequence continues at coordinate 1,162,104 of ML779205.1, read as the reverse complement.
ATTTTATGTTTATGCTAATATAATTTACAACAAAGAATTAAATGTGTTGGGCATTAAACAATGAAAATGATTGAGACTTGAAACTTGGTTGGGGTCTAAGAAAAAAATACATGGTATTAGAGCTGCAAAAGAACTGAGAAGGGGAATATATCAAAAAATATAAACAAAGATTTTGTTGAGGGGGATAAGTACTTCACCAGAACAGAGAGTTGGACTTGGATATCAGTTGTGAAGTTCAATGACCACAGGTTTTAGGGCTGACGACAGATTGGATGGGTCTGCAAAATTCAGCCGATGGAAGGATAAGATAGTGTTGCTTCTGCAAGAGTGTGAGTTGTGGGACATTGTGAACAACACACAAACAAATCATGTGATGATTCCTACATATGATACTCTTTTGGCCGCTTACACCAAGAATAATATCAAGGCTAAAAGAATCATCCTTGATGCCATAAAATACCATGTGATAGGTAAATCCAATGCCTATGAGATGTGGGAGTCCTTAACTAAACTTTACCAAAGTTCTAATGAAAACCTGAAAATGGTATTGAGGGAAAAACTCAAAGGCATAAAATTGACCAAGACTAAAAATGTTGCCACACATATATGTTGATGGGTCTTAAATCCCTTGATTCAATAGTAGGAACCAAACCCACCACCGAGGGCCAATTAGAATCTGCAACGTTTAAATATGGAATGGTTCTCTAGATCCTACAATCCGACCAAATTATTGATGGGCTTTGTGTTTTCTTGTGAAGGCTCTTCCTTCAGTTAGGACTATTCTCTTCTATATTTTCTCTTGGGTGGGACTGGTATGAGAGATGCAAGCCAGTGTCAACCGACTTGACAACAAACATGATTAAGTTTTAACTACTGGGGAAGAGGTTGAGCTTGGGATAACCCGCTGCTCAACATGCAGGCAATGATTCTATAGCACAGGCCTAGTACTAATACATCAATAGTGTGAGCATCCAATTACTATCTGAGAAACTAATTATCATAAAGAAAGAGAAAATGTAATAAGATAATGGCAAGCAAAATAATTCATCTACCATAACCATTCATCACATAATAGCACAACGATTCAATTTCATCATTATAGCAAAGAACATCAAAACATTGCACCAGATAACTTGACAACAAAATTAATTGCTCTTACTCATTACTGCATCATTCATGAAGCATGATAGGAAGTAGTTCTTCTCCAAGTCCAATCACATGCATTTGATGAAAATAACTTGTCTTTGGTCCAGACGGGCTTCTCAATTCATAACATCTTCAAAATAATTCTTAACAACCAAAAAGAAAGAGTTCTTACAACAACCATCGACCTTTGAATAATTGGTCGATGCCTTTATTTATAATATAAAGTTTAACTGAAATTAATGGCTAAGTGCAGTTTAAGAAAACCAAAATCGCCATGTGGCGTTATCTTCTAACAGTTTCTTTAACAATCAACCTGAGATATTTCTTGAAAAGGGTGAGTTCTCTCATATTCAGACCAACTGATAAACAATTCTTCACAAGTTTTGGCCCATGGAAATTTGTTCTGTTCCATCGGAGCTGCACATATCCCCTTGATTTCCACTGCATGCATCCGGTACTTTACTCGACTGGAGTTCAACTGCTGTAGCATGGTTCGGGCTCTGATTAGATGTTCTACAAATTGTTTCACTTTCCCTAGTCTTGCGTCGATCACCTTTGCGAGTTCTTCGGTCCATAGCGAATCTTGTTTGGCATGTGACTCAACTATGTTGCTCAGGTCATTCGGGGGTACCAAACTCGCGGAGTCCGATATCTTTCATTACTTTATTAATTTTCTCCCAATGCTTCTTGCATCTGATCCGCTACTCTTGGATTTCTCAGTGTGGGTCCCGAGACATCTTAGCCCAGTACTCAACTGACCTCTTTATGCGATTAAGACTACTTTTTCTCATCGTCCGAATTCCACGTTCTTCCTTGTCTCGGCCTTGCTGGATTGCCTTAATGTACTCGAGAATTTCTACTGCTTGCTGCGCCCTTTCATACCATTGCTCCATATCCTTGCATGTTGCGAGTGCCATGAGAGTGCCCTCCTGGAACTCAACTATTTTCACAGTTAACAGGTATCTTTCTTTCTTGAATTTGTTGTAAACTTCTTCGAACTCACCTTTTAGGTACGCAATGGTCTACGTGGTGCCTTTGTAGTATTTGGCTAGATGACGCAAGTGTTTGAGCTCCTTTAGGGAAGCAACTAGTTCCTTTTCGTCTCTCTTGGATCTATCCAGGGTGGCATCCGAGAGTGCATTTCCCATGCTAGACGTTCAGACATCCGAGCATCTGCTGTGTGATCAAGTTGTCCTATGTAGTAACCAATATGGAGTGATCCAATGTGATCCTTCTTTTCTTTGCCATCCTTTGAATGATGGCCTTTCTCTTTTGATCGTAGGAGATCACATAGATATATGCTACCTCATATACTGGCTCTGATATCTCCTGATCACCCCATGTGAGCGTGTTTCCCAGGATGCCGGTGGTGTATACTCGTTCAGGATTGGGCTCTTGAACTTCCTCGCTGTGCCTCCTAAGCCCAACCTCTACTTGTCATTCATCGGGGATTTGAGTATTGGGAAGAATAAAGATGTCGGGTGCATACTCGTTACTTACTTGCTCATTGGCCGCAGAACCGTTGATTTCATTTTGTGAGGATTCTTTCTTTGGCTCCTCCGGTTCGGGCTTGTCCTTCAGATCTACTTCGGTCTTCGATGTATTGGGTCCCTTTGTTTCCCTTTGTTTCGAGTCCACTTTCGACTTCTGTTTCCTTTTGTGGGACCTCCTTTGTTTGAACTTCAGGCTCTGAGGAAGAAGTATTCTCATAACCTTTTTCCTCTTGGACACACACAGGGGTGTCGTGAGATGAATCCGGGCTCTCATCGTCACTATATATATTTATAAGATTGCTTAGAGGATTAGGCACGCATGTTCCTACCGACACCCATCCTGTCTTTGGTTGAGTCATCCCACCTGCCGGTGGTCTTGCTGGTGATGCGGTGGATTCTGGGCCATCCGACCCATGGATGTTAGCAAGGTTTGTGAAATCAGGGTCGCCTGGCTCGGTTGGGCCTCCTTCACGGATATCAGTTGGAAGCCTAGGTGTTATGATGAGGTCCAGATTATCCTGCATCTGCTTCATTAGCAGTTGGGCCTGTTGCCACCGAAGTCCCCCCATCCCATGTTCAACTTGAACCTTGGGGGAATCCCTGATTTGTACTGGGGAATCCTGATAAACTTTTGCGACTCCGATGGCTTCTTGGGGGTCACCCACCGCTTCGCCTGGTTCTGATGTTGTCATCCCTTCTCGGGTCTTGAGAATTTATTGAGTTATTTTCTCCAAGGACGTCGCTTGCTCCTCCTAGCTCATGGCCTTGAACCAAGTTGTTCTTGGATTAGCCATCCTTGCCACCACCTCATTCCAGTATTGAGCGTTTTCGGTGAAAATTTCATCTTCAAACTGGTCATGGGCATAAGGCCAACATGATGATAGTTATGATGCATGTTTTAGGACTAGAAGTTTGGGATCATGCTTGCGAAAAAGACCAGTTTGGAATCAAAATTCCAATTGAATTAGCCCTTCTTGCTTAGGATGCACGATGTATTTGACCATATAGAAGCCAATATGAAACCCATAAGGTATGAAGGCCCGCTTCTTGTCCTTTACTAAAGTGGCATTATAACCATGCAGAATGGTCTGATAGAAAATTTCCCCTAACACTAGTCGATCATGTACATATATGGGTAACAAATGGGGTTCCCCTGTGGTGTCGAAAACCCTGATGTAGGTCTCGTGCTCATCTGGATAACAGTGACCTACTTTTGATATAACCTTTTTTTCTTCATCCGACAACCTTGGGCACTCTTTCTTGAACAACAAAGAATAAATGCATGTAATAAACTGGTCACAGATAATAAAATAAGATTTCTTGTACCTATTTTCCCATAAGATGCTGAAGTGTACATGGGCCGAGAGCTCAGAGGAGTATCAGTTTAGGTTCATTCCAGAGAAAATGTTCCTGGCGCAGATGATGTCCAACAGATATGAGGCCATGTAGAAGGAGAGGGTTTTTCTCTCTTTCGGCGTCTGGGCTTTTCATATGCAAGTGCTCAGATGTTTGGAGATGATGATGCCCCAATTGAAGCTCGTGCCTGAAATGGCTACCGTATAAGCTAGAGGCATCCAAGACTATGAAACTGGGAGCAATCTTTCTCCCCATGCAACTTGCAGAGAGGAGCCATCAGGTATATGTATGGTTCCCTTAGATTGGCCGTCGAATACTAGCCAGAATTCTGATTCGTGAATTTCTTGTCTTCCCTCCACGATACCATGATTTTGCTGGTGTCGTGTGCTGCATAGAAACTTACAACGAAATCGGTTTTCATATTTTCTTTTGGTTCCCTAAGCTTGTAGTAACTTTGAACCTCTAATGACAAGAAAACCCAGAGGCACTCACTGTTATTGTCATTAATCAAACATTTTTGTTCATTAGTGTGGTCAATGAGCCACTTTAGGAGCTCAATGCAAGGAAACACCAGAGTTCGACTTTCCACCATGTGCAGATATGCCCTACGGATATTTGGGAGGACATCATCATCGAGCCTTCTTGTATCAGGATTGCTGTGCGAGGTATACTCGAGGGGTTCTTCCTTCTTGATTTTCTTAAACAATTCTTCCCAGCAAGGGAATGTTGTTTTGGTCCCAATGTTCTCCTCTATGTCTCTGAAGGCCATGGGCTAGACAAAGACCTTCTTGGTGGCCATCTTAATGATGGGCACCGATTTTGGAGTGAATTCTAATTGCCTTGCAACTGTTGGGGAGGAGCCCTCTCCCACTTCTGGTTCTTGCAACTTTGGCGCTCTTGGGGATTTCCTGGTGGTGGGTTTCTTCGGAGGCATTGTTCCTACAATTAAAACAGTCATTTAAACATGTGTACAAAGTAGCGTTGGGTGGAAACATACAAAATGAAGCGAAAAAAACACCATAAGCCGATACATACCTATAATGCTTTCTATGATTGTTGTTTAATACTTACTGACCCTTGGAAGACTTCTCCAGATTGTTAGCCTTTCTCTTCTGTGTGTTCTGAAATCCTTGCCATGCAAAACAGGATCATACACAATGACTTAAAAGAATATAACCGGAGAGATCCTATCAATCACATCAATCAATTAATATGAGTAATGAATGTAATTCAAAACAAACTACCGTCGGATCTCTACAAATAAATTCTAACTGGTTGATGGCGGAGGTGCAGAGGGAGATGCATTTTATCGACAGGCTTAAATGATCCCTTTTGATTTTTGCATGAAAAGGAAACTAATGCACGATCCACAAATTAACTAACATTTTAAATGCGTCATACCTAACCTATCTAAGGGATAAAACGTCTCATCACGTCGTGTCTCTCCGATGTACAGATTGGGGATTGACTACTATCCTTGTGTATATTTCCATTGATATACTCCTAGTAAACACTTTCGACGCCGATGGTATCGGGGATTGACGATCACGGAAAGTTTAAGTGCGTATATTATTGGCGGGTTATCATCTTTGTAATTTCCCAACGCCGAAAACGTTTCGGGGGTCGCCGATCGACGATATTCTTCCTTTACTTGCGTGACGCTTACTCTTTCATTTTTCTGCCAAAGCTGAACGGATCGATCTTCAACGATATCTTTAGTGGAGTTTGTTTGTGGAGACGAGAGACCTCCTTCTGTCGATGCTGGTGAAATTCGGTGCTCGACTGCTTTGAAATTCTCAAGCAAATTTTGCCACTTTAATATTTCCCAATGCCAAATTCCCTAAGTACATTGGGGAGAACTTTAGACTGTCGATTCCTCAAGTAGTTGTTAAGTTCCTTTTAAAGTTAAGATGATTCTTTATATGTTCAAGCAAACTTTAAACAATTCAAACATGAAAACATAAAAGATAAGCATAGGCAACAATTTCATACTGAAGTGGAAACAGACAATGCAAAAGATCAAGTGGTACCCAAAAAGTAGAAATGGACATACACTTTTTAGGGTGTGTTGAGTGCTCAACAAATGGCGATTCACTGGGCGAATGAATAATCTATGTTCCTCCTCCAAGGCCCGACTGATACAGAAGTTGATGGAGAATCTTAACTGGTCTTAAATCGAAACCTCTTAACCTTTGCATTTGAAGTTCTTTGGTTGATTCTTCTGGGTCTGCCTGTGGGGTTTTAACCCTTTTCCTCCTTCATTTCCTTTGACCGCAATTCATGATCCATTTTTACAAAAGTTTAGCAAAGTATTCACCGACACGAAGCCTTTAATTACCTCTACTCACCTTCTTCGGTGTCACTCCGCTGCCAGCGAGCGTCCATAGCCCCGATGGAGTCACATAGACATCACAGACCTTGCTCCACTACCAGCAAGCATCCATAGCCCCGACGCAGATATCTGCATACCCTCTCCTATTGTTCAGTCTTTGGATAATATCAATTTTATTTCAGCATGATGCCCTGAGTGAGTGAGGGAGGAGGATGTCTGTTTATTTGCAAAGTGAGATAGATAAGGTGGATCCTTCACTAGGTCTGTCTTCTGGGTTCTTGTAGTCCTTTCCAGATTTCCTTCGTTCCCTTAATGTCTTATCGAACCACAAAGTAGACACTTATGTCATTTCCCCAAATTTGTTCATTTTCTCATGTTAGACAAAGGATTCCTCAAAGTAACTGCAAGTTTTCCAGTGCTTCTCATGTTTGTAAGTGAGCGACAAGTTAGAAATAGAGTTTGCTATGTTGCATGATTTTAAGGCCAACCATTGTCTTGCCGAGAACACCTTCAAAAGTAAAGAAAAGAAACAACAAAAGAAGTATTTCACAACCATGAAGATACTCAACATAAAACACACATTTTTTATTTTTATTTTTTTATTATTGTTATTATTGGAAGTATTGTTTTAGAGCTTGGCCATTTATTGGGAGGGCATCAGGTTCCCCCCTCAAATTCTACAACTGATAAGTGCCTGCCCCAATCTTCTCAGCCACCTAAAAAGGTCCAAGCCATAGATTTTGAAACTTAGAATGCTTCCCTTTTGGTTCATTTGCTCCCACTTCAGGACTAAGTCTCCTACTTCAAAATTCTTTTCTTTAGCCTTATGCTTATCGAACCACATTTTCACTATCTGTTGGTGAGATAGGAACTTTGACTTAGCCTTTTCTCTCTCTTCTTCTAGCATGAGCATAATGTTGATTCTTTGTTGTATGGATGACGAAGGTTCCTCGCTGGAATCTTGGGCTAGTTGAAGAGATGGAAGATAGATCCCATTTGGGAGGATGGCTTCTTGCCCGTAGACCAAAAAGTACGGGGAATTCCATATAGCTTCTTTGGGTGTGATTCTATTGGCCCATAGAGCATTATGGAGTAGATTATGCCAATTTCTTTGGTTATCTGCAATTGTCTTCTTTAATATTCTCACTAGGTTCTTATTAGTTGATTCTGCCACATTGTTTCCCTGGAGGTAATAATTTGCAGAGTACTTAATTATGATTCCTTTGTCTAGAGAAAAATCTGTCAATAGGGTGGAAGAAAAATAAGCCACATTATCAAAGACCAGAATAGAAGGGACACCAAACCTTGTGATCAACTGTTGTTCTATGAATTAGATCACTACCTTCTCGTTTACATGAGTCAGAGGAATAGCCTCTTCCCATTTCGTAAAAATAGTCGGTGGCAATAAGGATGTACTTATGCAGTTTTGAAGAGCTAGGTGTAGTTTCTCCTATGATATCCAACCCCCATTGCTTAAAAGGCCTAGAGACAGTCACAGGTTGGAGTGGGACTGCTGCTCTTTTATCCTTCCCAATGCTTATTTGAAAAGTCTTATAGTTTCTAGCATAAGTATGAGCGTCTTTGAACAAGGTGGGCCAATAATAGTCGGCTCTTAGAATCTTATGAGTGGTGGTGTTTCCTGTGAAATGTCCCCCAACGGGGCCATCATGGAGCTCCTTTAGCACTTTGTCTACATCTTCACATTTGAGACATCTTAATAGTACTCCGTCATAATTGATCCGGAAGAGTACCAAATTTATAAGGCGATATTGTGCAGATTTTAACCTGAGATCTCTCCTTTCCCTAGGGTTGAGGTTTTCAAGACAAGTCCGATGATGTAGAAGATAAGTTAAATCCTTATACCAAGAATATTTTTATGGGGGGATGTATGATACTTCACCACACCATAGTGCCATTTCATTCTCCCATCCAGAATCTTCATTTACTTGGTCCCGGGCTTCGATTGCAAGCTTGCATAACCCTTGTCCTCTTACTAATTTGGAAGGTTTTATATCTAGATAAAATTCCTGGACTACCACCATCCAGTTCCATCTTATTTCCCCCATTTCTTGCTAGGTAAACAAGGATCAGACTGCAAGGTGTGGCACAATCACTTTAGTGTGATTCTTGAGGATGTAAGACCTAAAATGTTTACTACGTTAAATACTGCATAGGCTTGTTTATCTATAGCAGGATAGTTGATCTCAAGTACTTGAAGATTAGTGCTCATGAACGAAACTGGGGCCTCGTTGTTGTCATCATCCTTCTGATTCAAAACTGCAGCTAATGATTGGTTGGAGGCAAAAGTATAAAGGGAGAAGTCTCTATTGAAGTTGGGACTTCGCAACACAAGGGCCCGAGATATAACATCTTTGATATTGATGAAGGCATATTTTCGCTCATCTTTCCAATTAAATTCGACATCCTTGCGAATCATCTTTTGTAAGGGTTTGATGATTTTAGTGAAATCAAGAGTGACCTTCCTCACAAAATTGATTTGCCTGAAAAAGGACTACATAGCTTTCTTGTTATGGGGTAAGGGGTGTTGAGATATGGCCTTAATCCTTTCTGACTCTATGCGAATATCTACTTGATATATAATGTGACTTGACATCTTACCTTCCTCGACACCTAAGATATTTTTCTTAGGGTTTAAGGATATACCGTATTTCCTACACCTTTCGAAAATCTGAGTTAAGTGTTGGATGTGCTCTTCTCTATTCTTCGAATACATTGTTATGTCATCTAGATACACTACCACACATTTATTTATTAGTCCCTGGAAATCTACGTCCAGGGCCCTTTAAAAGGTCTCTCCTGTGTTAATTAACCCGAAAGGCATGCGTTTATACACTAAGGTTCCCCACTTGGTTTGGAAGGTGGTTTTTAAATGATCTTCCTCTGAAACCAAAACTTGGTTGTAACCTGAGAAACCATATAGTAGAGAGAAAATATCCGAGCTGGATATGGTCTGCAGGAGCTATTCCGTCGACGGGACTGGGTAATTGTCCTTTTCTGAAGCTCTGTTGAGGTTCCTAAAATCTACGCATAAGAGGATTTCAACCGAATTTTTCCTCACCGGGACAAGATTTTCTACCCAGGTGGAATGCCTAACCTGGAAAATGATCTTTGCATATAAAAGCTTCTTCAATTCCTGATACATGAGAGGTTCCAGGGATGGGTGATACTTTCAGAGCTTCTATTGGAAAGGTTTCACTTTAGGTTTTAACGAGATGGTGTGTTGAATGATGCAGGTATCATAAGTTTTCAGATCTCTATAGGACCATGCGAAGACATCTTGGTATTGTCTAAGCAATTTGAGATAAACTTTCCTTTCTTCCTTAGATATTGTCTTGCCGAGATTCACATTCTTTGGGTTCTCTAGGGTCCCAAGATTTATAGTTTCATGCAGGGGACAAGAGCTACTGGTCTTTGCATTTTTAGGTCTCTTAAATTTCTATTTTAGATCAAACAAATTTTCTAGATTAGCTATCCCTTTTGGGATCATGTGAGCCTTTGATTTATCCATAAGTTGTCTTGTTCGAGGATCGGTCTCTATTGATTTCTCTTGGAATACTTCATCGTCAATAGGTAGATCTTTGAAATTGTCTTGGTTAGTCAAGAAGTTTATGATCTGTTCATATCCTTCAAAGACTTTCTAATTGGAAATGTTATTAGGTACCGATGGTTTGTAGAGAAACTCCATAGTGAATCAGGAGGCTTCATAATCCTCCAGAGGTGACAGCCTAGAAGCAGTTGTGGCCAAGGAGTCAACAAGTTTATTCTTTTCTCTGGGGATCACTGTAATATTGAAGGCTTCAAAGTGATCTATTAACATATGTACCTCTTGCTGATAGATCTTTAGGTGAGGAGAATTGCAATGTATAGTATTTCTTACTTGTCTAACAATAATTTCAGAGTCTCCAAAAACTTTCAATTCTTTGACATTCGAATCTATGGCTTTCTTTAATCTTTGTACTAGAGATTCATATTCGGAAGTGTTATTAGTACATTCAAACTCTAGCCTACAGGATAGGAAATGATGTTTACCTTTAGGATCGATGAGGATGCATCCTGCTCCTGACCCTTCTTGCGATTTAGATCCATCAAAATAGAGGGTCCAAATTTGTGAACGACAATCACTCTTTTCCTTTCGCTTGTTAATTTCTCACCCTCCTATCTTTTGTCCTATAATCTCCAGCACGAGGTTTTGACAGAAGAGGGTGTCTCCTATTGGTATCGACGACATCTCTTGAAAAACAAATTCAGAGTTTTGGGTAAGAGGAACATCGGACAAGAGAGGAGCAAAGTTTCCGAAGTATGAATCGCAGGAATAATTGCCCAGTATGGGGAAATATGTGGATGAGGGTTCATTTGGGGTTTCTAGATCAGTGACCGTATGTTTTAGATATCTCTCCCTATCGATTCTGATCATGTTCTTGTATCCCTTCATTGGTAGCCAAAGGTGTGCCCAATCTGTACTAAAGTACCAGTTTATCTTTTCAGATCAATCTCGACTATGTAATAGCCCATATGCTCTGGGATATCTACTACAATGATGTCAATCACTTGCACAAACGTGGGGTGTGTCGATATTATAATCATCACATCTTTGAGTTCTCCTATGACCTTGACCTGGGTTCTATCTAGTTGTATGGCATGTTTATCACTCTTGAGAGGAATGCCATTTAATTTTTTGCAAACAGAGAAGGGCATGACATTGTAAGACGCTCCAGAATCTACCAAATAGTTGTGAAGGTTTCTATTAAAGACTTCAAATGTTAAGAGGAATGGTGTGACAAAAGGATTTTCCTTTCTATCTCCCGAACAGGTGTTCACAGTTGGTTTGCCCACCAGATCTGTGGGAGACAGATTTCTTTCTGGACCATTACCCGCCATCGAGTTTTCTACTGAGTTCAAAGTTTGTAACATAAAGTCCTTCTACTGAGGAATCTTGCATATGTCTATAACTAATATATTAACCTTTAGCTTCTTCAAATATTCAACCAAATTGTAATCTAGTTTGGGCGATTCCTGGGTATGAATGCTTATAGGGTTTTTACCGAGAGCGAAGGATGTTTTCGGGCTATTGGGAGTTAACTTTTTTTCCGAGGCCTGGGTGGCGTTGGTATCTTTTGAGCCAGGCAAATCCTTACTGCATGTTTGTACCATCAAAACTTCCACGGGTTGTTCCTGAGACTCAAACAGGTTGTCGGAAGGCATGATCAGGTCGGGATCCCATATCAACATGGTTGTATCTTGTGGTGGGTCAATCTCTTCCTGGTCAGCAATATTCATAACCGAACTGCTTGGCTGTTCGGTTAGTGAGACTTCGTCTAGAAACCGATTGGCCATCAAATTCATGGCATGTACCCATTGAGGGTAGTCTCTTTCGGAGTGGTTTTCCTGATGATAAGTACAGAAAGAATTAGACACAACATTCCCTATATCAATATTTAAGTTAGTTGGGGGAGTTTCAATTGCTTTGAAAGGTGGGTTTATTTTAAAGAAAGGCTTATAGGGCCTTTGGCCTAGGTTTCCCTCTCCTGCATTTCTATTCATGTCTATGATCTCATTTGATAATTTCTTAACCATGCATTGTAGATCTTCTATATCTCCATTACCCTTGTCGGAAGTTTGTTCAGTTGGTTTCCTTGGTGGTCTAGTCAAAAGGAGTCCTCTCCTGGGAGGGGGTTGGGCTTCTTTCTTTACTAGGGAGGCCTCACCTTATTTACATCCTTTCATATGGAATTCTATTGTCTTGGCCTCTTCAAAATTTTCCGCCAGGGTTTGCTTAGCGGCTCTTTTTACAAACATAGAAATAGAAGCCGGGAGCACATTAGCATAAACCTCGATTTGCAACTCCTAAGTTGGTCATGCCATGGGCTGGAATTTGTTTAAGATGGTTGTGAATCTTTGACCCTTTATTTTGGACTCATGGTGGCTGTGAACAACTCAGCCATCAGAGCTCCCATAATGGTTTCCTCTGCAAATTTATCTAGGAAATATTTCTGGAACTTGGTCCAACTGGTTATAGATCCCACTTGAAGATTAAAATACCACATGGAAGCTGAATTTTCAAATGTGTAGGGGAAAAGTCTGCAGACTACATCTTCATGTTGAACGTTCATAAGTCTAATCGCGAATATGAACTTCTTGATATGATCTTAAAGTAAACCTGAAGTCTTGGGGTCATACTTGGGAAGCAACTTCTCCGGGTGTTGAGGAAGATTATGTACTCATCTAGAGACGAACACGATGTCTCTGACCAACTAAAGTTGGTTGTTCTGAAGTAGGATTTCCCTTTCCTCCTCATGGTCGTTATTACCTTCCATATCTTTGGAATATGAGTTGAACTCTTCTTCTTCTGAAAGGTCATCTGGCTCAGAGACATCACCGGCTGGCGTCTCAGGGATAAGATTCATAGGGTGTTCAATTTCGGTGATCGCAAAGTCTTTCAAGTCTTCTATCCTGTGTACGAAAACTTCGTCGGGAGTATTGACCACCGGTCTGCTTATTTTTTTTCTTTGAGGAAGTATCAGAGCTAAGGGAAACACACCGATCTGTCGGGCGTAGGATCTTATGAGTCTTCTAAAATGATTTAATTCCTCATGAGGAAGAGCTTAAGGTATTTTGGGGAATAATTGTTCTTCCTCGGTCTGGGAGAGTTACCTACTTCGAGAGTACTCAGTGTGTGTGGGTTGTCTTGTGAATGACTAGTCATGCATGTGGGCTGTTACGAATCTGTAGGTTGTTTGAAATGCTATATAAAATATATATTCAACCATTCATTCTCAGGCCCTCCTTCTAGTACCAATTCTGTTGATGGGTCTTAAATCCCTTGATTCAATAGTAGGAACCAGACCTGTCACCGAGGCCCAATTAGACTTTGCAGCGTTTAAATATGGAATGGTTCTCCAGATCTTACGATTCGACCAAATTATCGATGGGCTTTGTGTTTTCTTGTGAAGGCTCTTCTTTTAGTTAGGACTATTTTCTTCTGTATTTTCTCTTGGGTGGGACTGGTATGAGAGATGCAAGCTAGTATAAACCAACTTGACAACAAACATGATTAAGTTTTAACTACTGGGGAAGAGGCTAAGCTTGGGATAACCCATTGCTCAACATGCAGACAATGATTCTATACCATAGGCCTAGTACTAATACATCAACCATGTGAGCATCCAATCACTGTCTGAGAAACTAATTATCAGAAAGAAAGCACATATGTAATAAGATAATGGCAAGAAAAATAATTCATCTACTGTAACCATTCATCACATAATAACACAATGATTCATTTTCATCATTAAAGCAAAGAACATCAAAACATTGCACCAGATAACTTGACAACATAATTAATTTCTCTTACTCATTACTGCATCATTCATGAAACATGATAGGAAGTAGTTCTTATCCGAGTCCAATCACATGCATTTGATGAAAATAGCTTGTGTTTGGTCCAAAAGGACTTCTCAATTCATAGAAGCTTCAAAATAATTCTTAACAACCAAAAAGAAAGAGTTCTTACAACAACCATCGACCTTTGACTAATTGGTCGATGTATTTATTTATAATATAAAGTTTAACTGAAATTAATGGCTAAGTGCAGTTTAAGCAAAACAAAAATCGCCACGTGGTGTTATCTTCTAACAGTTTATTTAACAGTCAACCTGAGATATTTCTTGAAAAGGGTGAGTTCTCTCGTATTCAGACCAACTGATAAACAATTCTTCACAAGTTTTGGCCCATGGAAATCTGTGTTGTTCCATCAGAGCTGCACATATCCCCCTGATGTCCACTGCATGTGCCTGGTACTTTACTATATTGAAGTTCAACTGCTGTAGCATGGTTTGGGCACTGATTGGATTTTTTGAAAATCGTTGCACTTGCCCTGGTCTTGTGTCAATCACCTTTGCGAGTTCTTTGGTCCATAGCAAATCTTGTTTGGCATGCGACTCAACTATGTTGCTCAGGTCGACGAAGTTATCGGGGGTACCAAACTTGGGAGTCTGATATCTTTCATTACTTTATTAATTTTCTCCCAGTGCTTCTTGCATATGATCCACTGCTATTTGATTTCTCAGTGTGGGTCCCGAGACATCTTAGCCAAGTACTCGACTGACCTCTTCATGTGATTAAGACTACTTTTTTCCACCGTCTGAATGCCATGTTCTTCCTTGTCTCGACCTTGCTGGATTGCCTCAATGTACTCGAGTCTTTCTATCGCTTGCTGCACCCTTTCATAACATTGCTCCATATCCTTGCATGTTGTAAGTTCCATGAGAGTGTCCTCCCGGAACTCAGCTATTTTTTCAGTTAACAAGTGTCTTTCTTTCTTGAATTCATTGTAAACTTCTTTGAACTCACCTTTCAAGTACACAGTGGTCTGCGTGGTGCCTTTGTAGTATTCATTCAGATGACGCAAGTGTTCGAGCTCCTTTAGGGCAATGACTAGTTACTTTTCATCTCTCTTGGCTCTATCCAGGGTGGCATTCGAGTGCCTTTCCCACGCTGAGAATTTCAGACGTCTGGGCATCTGCTGTGTTGATCAAGTTCTCCTCTGTAGTAACCAATATGGAGTGATCCAACGTGATCCTTCTTTTCTTTGCTGTCCTTTGAACGATGGCCTTTCTCTTTTGATCATAGGAGATCGCATAGATATTTTCTACCTCATCTACTAGATTTGGTATATGCTGATCACCCCATGTGAGCATGTTTCCCAGGCTGCTGGTGGTGTATACTTGTTCAATATTGGGCTCTTGAACTTCCTCGTTGTTCCTCATAGGCCCAAACTCTACTTGTCGCTCATCGGGGATTTGAGTATTGGGCAGAATAAAGACGTCGGGTACATACTCGTTACTTACTTGCTCGTTGGCCGTAGAACCGCTGATTTCCTTTGGTGGGGATTTTTTCTTTGGCTCCTTCAGTTTGGGCTTGTCCTTCAGATCTGCTTCGGTCTCCGATGTATTGGGTCCCTTTGTTTCGAGGCCACTTTTGACTTCTGTTTCCTTTTACGGGACCTCCTTTGTTTGAAATTTGGGCTTCGGGGAAGAAGTCTTCTCAAAACCTTTTTCCTCTTGGACACGCACAGGGGTGTCGTGAGATGACTCCAGGCTCTCATCGTCACTATATATATTTATAATATTATTCAGAGGATTAGGCGCGTGTGTTCCTACCGACACTCAACATGTCTCTGGTTGATTTGTCCCACCTACCGACGGTCTTGCCGGTGATGCGGTGGATTTTGGGCCATCCAACCCGTTGATGTTATCAAGGTTTGTGAAATCGGGGTCACCTGGCTCCGTTGGGCCTCCTTCTCAAATATCAGTTGGAATCCTAGGTGTTATGATGAGGTCTGGATTATCCTTCATCTACTTCATTAGCAGCTGGGCTTGCTACCACAGAAGTCCCCCCATCCCCTATTCAACTTGAACCTCGGGGGAATCCCTGATTTGTACTGGGGATTCCTGATAAACTTCTGCCGCTCCGATGGCTTCTTGGGGGTCACCCACCACTTCGCCCAGTTCCGATGCTGTCGTCCCTTCTCAGGTCCTGAGAATTTCTTGAGCTATTTTCTCCAGGGATGTCGCTTTCTCCTCCTAGCTCGTGGCCTTGAACCAGGTTGTTCTAGGATCAACCATCCTTGACACCACCTCATTCCAGTCTTGAGCATTTTCGGTGAAAATTTCATCGTCAAACTGGTCATGGGCATAAGGCCAACATAATGATACATGTGATACATTTTTTAGGACCAGACCTTTGGGATCGTGCTTGAGAAAACGACCAGTTTGGAATCATAATTCCAATTGACTTAGCCCTTCTTTCTTAGCATGCACAATGTCTTTGACCATGTAGAAGCCAATATGAAACCCATAAGGTATGAAGGCCCGCTTCTTGTCCTTTACTAAAGTGTCATTATAACCTTGCAGAATGGTCTGATAACAAATATCCCCTAAGACTAGTCGATCGGGGACATATATGGGTAACAAATGGGGTGCTCCTGTGGTGCCGAAAACCCTGATGTAGGTCTCATGCTCATCTAGATACCAATGAACTACTTTCGATATAACCTTTTTTTCTTCATCCGACATCCTTGGGCACTCTTTCTTGAACAACAAAGAATAAATGTGTGCAATAAAATGGTCATAGATAAGAGAATAGGATTTCTTGTACCTGTTTTCCCATAAGATGCTGAAGTATACATGGACCAAGAGCTTAGAGGAGTGCCAGTTTAGGTTCATTCCAGAGAAAATGTTCTTGGCGTAGATGACGTCCAACAGATACAAGGCCATGTAGAAGGAGAGGGTTTCTCCCTCTTTCGGCATGTGGGCTTGTCGTATGCAAGTTCTCATCTTTTTGGAGATGATGGTGCCCCAATTGAAGCTCGTGCCTGAAATGGCTACTGTATAAGCTAGAGGCATCCAAGCCTATGAAAACTGGGAGCAATATTTTTCCCTATGCAACCTGTAGAGAAGAGCCATCAGTTATATGTATGGTTTCCTTGGATTGGCCATCGGATACCAGCTGAAAGTCCGGTTCATGAATTTATTGTCTTCCCTCCACCACAATTTTGTCAGTGTCGTGTGCTTCATAGAAACATACAATGAAATCAGTGTTCAATTTTTCTTCCGGCTCCTTGAGCTTGTTGTAACTCTGAACCTCTGATGGCAAGAAAACCCCAACGCACTCGCTATTTTCGTCATTAATCAAACATTTTTGTGCATTAGTGTGGTCAATGAGCCACTTTAGGAGCTCAATGCAAGGAAACATTGGAGTCCAGCTTGCCACCATGTGCTGATACGCCCTACGAATATTTGGGAGGACATCATCATCGAGCCTTCTTGTATCATGATCGCTATGCGGGGTATACTCGAGGGGTTCTTCCTTCTTGATTTTTTTAAACAATTCTTGTAGGGACCTAATTTAACTAAGCCTAATAAAATTCATAAATTTAAACAATAAGATTATTCATCATAAGAAATAAGCAATTTCATTCAGCGTATAAGCAACAAAAATTTAAATTTATGAACAACAATCTAATAAATTACATAACAACCACTTAACCCAACAAATTCATAAATAAAAATACCTCTGCCTGATGCTAAATTACCGCTCTCTGGTTGTCCTCTCTGCTGCTCTGTCCAAACTCTGCCTGATGCTCTGACCAAACCCTACCCAAACTGACTAACCACCTAGCCAACTAGGAGTAGCCTTTCCGGCTCCCTAGCTCCAGGATTCCGTGAGGATTCCTGCCCCCCGAGCCCAAAACTCCCAGCAACCTGGTGCCCCCTGCAACAGTTCACCCAAACTCCAAAACTAGAAAAATATCCAACAGCCAAATACAGTCCTCCCTGCAATAATGCTCCTCTCCCCAAATTTTCATAATCACTCCCGAAGGCCTTAGCCCAGTCATATCCCCCCATTCACCACCTCCTTCATTTAAGGCCACCCACCTTATCCCTCCATTTATTACCTTATCCTTCCATTTATTACCTTATCCCTCCACTCAATGCTCTATGCCCTGTCATACGTAAAGTCTTATAATAATTAAATTAAAGTTATTAAGCCCTTTAATTCATTACCCAAACCTTTAATGAGTTAATTAATTAATTAATTAATCAATCAACAGATATAAACAATTAATAATTAATTAATTAATATTATTAATAAATAATCATTGTTTAACTAAAATATATTAGGATAGTTAATTATTTAATTAACTGTACTTGATAAACCCTATGCAACTATTTAACTATGGTTGTTACATACACCCACCCTTTAGGAAACTTCGTCCCGAAGTTAAGGTATTTTATGATACAAGGGAAAAGAAACATGGTTCACACATTCATAACAAATAATCGTCATTATTAGTAAGTAAGCCAAGAAAATTCATACATACTAGTGTACATGTACAAGAAATGCATGTGTATCTAGTACATACAAGTCTCGTGCATGTACTAATAATCAATAACTATCACCTTTATAGTAATTTATGTATGCATCCAATCCAATCAACAAGACTATTCATTTTATAAAAGACAATAAACCAGTCAAATGTTTGCAAAATCCTTTAATTACAATTATTTATCTTAACAATGTTATTTATAGAATTGTAGTTTAGTTACGTAATTATGAATATTCATATATATCTATTTTCTTTTCAGAAGGAAAAACAATAAATTCCACCATAAGACAAATCTCCAAACACTCTCAACTATTTCTACTCATCCTTCCTCCCTAACTTACTTCCATCTTCATTCCTATCCTTCCTCTGCTGGACTATCTTGGAGCGTCAACTATATTGACCTAACTCCAAATAGAACCCGTAAGCGGAAGTGTCACTATCTTGACCAAGCTTCCCCAGCAGGCATATGACAGTCATCATCACACGTCTAGGGGAGTGTGAGCTAACACCATCCTCCCATGACTTTAGGTTTCAGAGGATACACGGTGGGAAATGCCTCCACCCCTCCTAATCATAACTAGGGTCCACACCCTACAATGGAATATACAGTGGCACTGTGTTGCTGGGAGTTTTGTCATCGTTTATTTGATTTTGGGCTGTTTCATCTCCTGAAATCCTGCACTAGTCCACATATCATAGCAATGTATCTAAACCAATATAATTTCACATACAAGGATTCATACCATATTGTTTCTTGGCTAGTGGTCATGTCATCCACTTTCATCATTATTATCCCTTGGCTATTTCATAGCCCATAACCTGCATATTAGTCTGTAACACAAACTCATACATTTCTATGCAATGTCATCATGTAATTGCATACAATAATAATTTCAATTCGGTATCCGCGTACCAACAACTTTAACATTAAATTTTTCAAGTTAGAAATAGATCTCATAATATCCCATAATTCAATTTCGACACCCATTCATAAAATTATCATTTACCAAATAGATTGCATCATATCCAATCATCATTCAAATAGGATTTAAATCTTCATAGGATTCTCATTCACACAATATGTCACATCATATCCATCATCATCAATAACATTTAAACATTCATAAAATTTACATTCACATAGTAGATCGCATCATATCCATCATCATCAATAATATTTAAACATTCATAAAATTTACATTCTCGCAATATATCGCATCATATCCATCATTATTCAAATATATTTAAACATTCATAAAGGTTTGTACGTCTTAAAAGTTTAAGTGTATCATTTAATAGTTTCACTGTGAATAGAAAATAAAAGTGTAGGCCTCAGGTAATCCTGGCTGTCTAAGTCAAAAGGTGGTGTTATATACACCCAACCTTCGAGAAACATATTCTCAAGGTGGTCAGAAAAAGTGAGGGATATTCTCGTCGTAATGTCTCGGCGTCTTCCCAAGTAGCAGATCCTAGACTATACTTGTCCCATTGGACCTTAACTTGGTCTACCAGATGGTTTCAGAGATGTCAAACTCTACGGTCCAATATGCATAACGGTTCTATCGTGAGAGTTCCCACGTCCGATACCTACAATTCCTTCCAATTTAGTTTATGTGATTCATCAACAACATAATGATGTAAAACAGATACATGAAAAACGTTATGAGTTTTATGCAAGTGGGGTGGCAGTACGAGACGATAAGCAACGGGTCCAATTTTCTCTTGGATTCCAAACGGTCCTATAAATTGAGGTGACAACTTTGTCCCCTTCCCGAACCATATGGTACTCTTATTAGGCCTGATACAAATGAAAACCTAGTCTCCCACTTCATAACTCTGGTCGGTCCTGTGTGCATCCGCATAACTTTTCTGTCTATCCTGTGCTTCCTTTAGTCTCTGCCTAATTTGAGTCACCTATTCCTCCATCTCTTGAATCAATTCTGGCCCAACTGTTACTCGGTCTTCTAATCTTTCCCAACTCAATGGTGTTCTGCATGGCCTTCCATACAGAGCTTTGTAGGGTGGCATTCCTATGGAGCTATGAAAACTGTTATTGTAGGAAAACTCTACCAAAGGTAGGTACTTCTCCCACTAGGTTTGATTATCCATGACATACATCCTAAGCATGTCTTCCATGACTTGATTTACCCTCTCGATTTTCCCATTTGTTTCAGGATGATAAGCTGTGCTTAAGTTCAACTGAGTCCCCAATGCTGACTACAAACTTGTCCAAAACCTAGAAGTGAATTTGGAGTCCGTATCTGAAATGATCTTCTTAGGTATCCCGTGCAAATGGATATCCTCGCTTATGAACACACGTGCCACATCAATGACATCGTAAGTGTCTCTAACCAGAATAAAATGAGCACTCTTGGTTAACTTATCCACTATCACAAGAATGGAATTGTGTCTATGAGATGTGAGCGGCAACCCCACAACAAAATCCATAGAGATGACTTTCCACTTGGACATAGGAACATCATGTGGTTGTAGGAGGCCTGCTGGGTGATGGTGGTCGGATTTCACTTGTTGACACTCTAGGCACTTGGCAATGAAATGAACTACATCGCGCTTCATGCCTACTCAGAAGAAAAGTTTCCTCATGTCTGCGTACATCTTTTTCACACCCGAATGCGCACAATAAAGTGCTCTATGGGCTTCCTTCAGTATGGAGCTTCAAATATCCCCATTTTTAGGGATGTACATCCTTCCTCGATATCTCAATAGTCTGTCTGCTTCCAGACTATATCCTTCATACTTTGGATCTAATTGCCTCCCACTCTAGAGGTTTGAAGTAACCTCTAAATACCAACTATCTCCTTGGAGTTGCGCCAACACACATTCTCTCAGATTGACTTTTAAGGGTACCAGGGAGAAGACACATGGTCTCTTGCTCAATGCATCTGCGACCACATTTTACTTTCCTTTGATGTATGAAATACCAAAATCGTACTCACTCATAAACTCACTCCATCACCTTTGCATGGCATTCATATCCCTTTGAGTGAAGAGATATTTTAAACTTTGATGGTCCGTTTTGAACTCAAAGTTTCGCCCCACAAGATAGTGCCTCCAAAGTTTCAGAGCTAGCATTACAACTGTCAACTCCAAATCATGAGTAGCATAAAGCTCTTCGTGTTTCTTCAACTTCCTTGACGCATAAGCTATCGCTCCTCCATCTTGCATTAGCATGGCCCCCAACCCTTGCTTCGAGGCATATGTGCAGGATGTGAAGTTCTTTTCCATATCCGACACTCGTAGAATTGGCGCACTAGTTAGTAACCTCTTAAGCTCAATGAATGCATTATCACATTATTTTGTCCATTCATACGTAACCCCCTTGCACTGCAAAGTGGTGATGGGTTTCACTATTTTTGAGAATCCTTCCACAAATCTCCAATAATAACCTGCTAGCCCCATGAAGCTTCTCACCTCATGGGCATTTTTCGGCACTGGCCACTCCATAATGGCCTTTACCTTTTCTGGGTCCACAGAGATTACTTCACCGGAAATGATATGACCTAAATAGTGAATTTCTTTCTAGAAGAAGGAACACTTTGACAACTTCCCATACAATTTATTCTCCCTAAGGCAGGACAACACCACTCACAAGTGTTCCTCATGTTCTCTTTCGTTCTTGGAATAGATGAGGATGTCATCTAGAAAGACTTGTGCAAAATGGTCTAAGTACTTCCGGAATATGCCGTTCATGAGGCTCATGAATACTACTGGCACATTGGTCAATCCGAAAGGTACTACGATGAACTCGTAATTTCCAAACCGAGTTCGAAAGGCAGTTTTAGGAATATCGCCTTCCTTAATCCTTAACTGGTGATACCCTGATCACAAATCAATCTTTGAGAATATCATTGCTCTCATCTGATCGAAGAGGTCATCTATCCGCGGCATTGGGTACCTATTTTTCACTGTAGTATGGTTCAAGTCCCTATAATCTATACACAGTCGTAAGGATCCATCCTTCTTCTTTACAAAAATTACTGGTGCACCCCAAGGTGAAACACTGGGCCTTATTATCCCTAAGTCTAGTAATTCTTTCAACTGCATTTTCAATTCACAAAGTTTCGACGCTATCATCCGATACGGAGTCTTGGAAATTGGTTCTGCACCAGGTTTTAGCTCAATAGTAAAATTGAGCTCCCTCTCAGAAGGTAACCCTGGTAACTCGTTCGGAAAAACATCCTTAAATTCTGACAATACCGGGTACTGATCCAAGGAGGGTCCCTTCCTTTCATTCACTGCTTCCACTACATACAGTTGACACCCTTGCCTAAAGAATCGCTTAACCTTCATAGTTGAGATAAAGCGTAATGACACCTTTCTCCATACATCCTGGATCTCTACTGGCCTTCCTTCGTCGTCGACACAAAGCACCCTTTTTGCGAAACAATCTACCAAAGCTCGATGAGCTTCTAACCAATCCATTCCAATGATTAGGTCGTACGCCCCGAGAGCAGTGACGTATACCTTCAACCTGGTAGTACACACTCCTAGGTCTACTATACAATTATCAATGCTAGGTCCTACCGCTTGTTTTTCCCCCGAAGCCATCTCGACTTGTTTAAAGTCATCGTGCTCATAGGTTGCCAACCCACTCTTTTCTAATGCATATGGTGAAATGAAACTATCTGTTGCACCAGAATCAAATAAAATATTAACATTGATATGATTTAGATTACCTGATGACTCCACCACCATGGGTTGATGTTTGGCCTGGCGATTATTAACCGCTGCGTAAATCTGGTGGCTGCTACTTGCTCTTCCCATTGGGGCCTTTCCTTCTCTATACACAAATCCTGATTGTAACTCTGGGCAATCGCGCTAGTAATGGGGTCCTCCACATCCCTAATAGGTAACACGAGATTGTACCTGTGCACTGTTATGTGACTGTCTCTAAAATGAGTTCCTTCCCCTAGAACCCCTTCCCCTACTAGCTACTCCCTGAGATGGCCGTGGACCTGCCTGCGTCGTTGGTGATGAACGAGATGCTGCACTCCCTGCCATTGAAATCCCTACGGCTACTGTCCTTGGTGCGACTCTGTTACCATATGGAGGTGTCCTTGAGCCCCCTCCCTTAGGAAATGTCCTAGGGGCCTTCCCTACGAATCCAGGACGATGCGAAAAAGTCGGTCTCATACCTCTAGTTAAGTTCATGTGTTCCTCTGTATAACGTGCATTTTCCACAGCTTTCGCTATTGAAGACGGTTTCCACATCCGCACCATAGCCCTTATCTTAGGGTTCAACCCATAGACAAAGAATTCTACCTGTCGTTGGTCATTATCCATATATGAAACATACTTGACCAATTCCATAAACCTAATCTTATATTCTTCTACGGTCCTGTTTCCCTGTACTAGAGCATGAAACGCTCCTACCTGCTGTTCCTCATAGTAAGCTGGCAGATATTTCCTTCGGAACCTCTCCTTGAAAAGTTCCCAAGATATGGTGTCTAGGGTAAGATGAAGTTGTCTTTCCAAGTTGCCCCACCAGTTCAAGGCACCGTCTCTTAACTGAAAAATCGCTATCTTCGCCTTTGAGGTGGACGCATAGTCCCTTAAGGAAAAACACCTTGTCATGCCTTCCAACCATGCTTCTGCGCGTTCACTGGCGTGACCCCCGACAAACTCCGGAAGTTTGATCTTCTGCAGTTCTCTAGTGATGTCTTTGGGTGGAGGTCCTCCCCCTGAATCCCTTGACGCTTCTGGATTACCCGTTCTAGATTGTGGGGGCTCCACTTCGATCCCTGTTGGTTGTCGCCCCTTTAAAGTCTCATTTATGGCCTCCAAAGAGCGCAATATGAGAGCTAGTTCGGGCGATGGTGGCGGCAGCGCTGGCGGTGTTTGCGGTGCCTACGACGATGCTCCTCTGCCTTGATTCCCTCAAGTCCTAACCATCCTGTATGATTTAACCTGCATCAACCAAAGTTGTCAGGGTGAGTTCAAGGACATTTCACATTGTGCAACTTAACTAGAAAACAGGGTTAGGCGTAAGTTTTTTTTTTAACTTGTCTGTAAACAAACGTTACTGTCTTTAGGGGAGGTGGCTAGGTTAGGGTTTAAGTGTCTAATCTTGATGTCTTCGCCTAAGAAAACTATTGACCCTCTCGCTTGATAGTTACGCTAGTACTGTACCCCTCTCGCCTATTCCTCTAACTTACCTTCCTAGTGCGCATGAAGTCCCCTCCCGCTTATCTTGGTCTAAGTCTTTAAAAAAATTTCTTTAAAACTAGGTAAGGTGATTTTTGTTTTTTTTGGTTATACTTATCAACATTATATATATAAAAAAAGTCTAGATTAAACTTCTAACCTAAGTTTCAGTCACCTTAATCAACACATTTAGTTAATCCAGAAATTTTAATATTATCGTTGGTATCCTACTTAAGTACCTAACTAATCACTTAGTTAATCCCTAATTTAATTAACCAATTAAATTAATTAATCATCCTGATTATTCACATTAATTAGTTGATTAGTTATCACTTGGTGTATATATTTAAATTTAAATATTATTGTTATTGAATAATTAACATTTAAACTAAATTAAACATTAATAATTTAAACCTTAATTAAAGATAATAATAATATATTTAATAAAAATATCTCTTTTTTTATATAAAAATAATAAAAATAACAATAAAATAAAATAATAAAAATAAAAATAAAATAAAACAATTACATTACAATTAAAAATAATAAAAATAATAAAAAAAATTAAAATAATAATTAAAAAAAAAAAAAAAATCTAGAGTCGGGCAGTGGGTCCTCACATGAGGCCCACGTGCCCCCTTCCCCGGCGCTCATCCCTTAACCCTAATCTCCTCATCCTTATCTCTTCCAACCCTACCCTCTCTTCCTTTTCATTTCGTTTTTTTTTTGTCAAACACTCTGGGTGAAGGATGAGGCCGACCATGGCCATCTCTCCGCTCAGTCGACCCTGGTGTCCATGGTTTCAAGGTATGGAGGGCGCGTCGTGTACAGTGGCATGTTCCCTCCATTCCTTTGTGCACTTTTTCTCCATGGCTGGGCGCGTGCGCTGAGCTTGGTATTTTCTGTTGTGTGTTTTATTTACTGTTAAATACGTGGCTGCTATTGTTTTTCATCTTCTTGGAATAATTTTGTTCAAATTTGTTTTTCATGTTCAGCCTTTTGGACTCTCCATCCTCTGGTGTGACATTTAGCAAGCACTCCAGGGCGCAGGCGCGTGTTAATGGCTGTGAATCTAGCCCACGAATCGCAGGGCAACATGCCGGAGAAGGGATGGCTCTGACGTTGATCGCTGGTGCTTGTGCGTTGTGTGGTGCGACTGGATTTGACTTGTGTTGTGTTGTGTTGTGTGGCTTGCGAATCTCGGGTGCTTGGCACTTGATGCCCAAGGATACACATTTGTGCTTGGCGCTTGATACGTTATGATTGTGTATTGTGTTGAATTGTGTTGTGTGGCTTGCAAATCCAGCCCACGAATCTTAGGGCAGTCCACATGACCGCAAGCCACAGCCCGGGCACTTGTATTTCCAGGTTTTTTTTTTGTTGCATTCCTCGCAATTTGGCCGGATTTCTGCTATTCGACCGTCTTCCAATTGGTTTTCTTGAGGATCTTCCATTTCATTTTCTTCTATTCGGCGTTGCACTAATATTGCTGCTATGAATGCTCAGGCTAGTGGTGATGAGTGTGCTAAAGAATGTTCATGTATGAATGTTTTAGGTTTATAGAATGTTGGAATGGTAGGGTAAATTTTATAGTCCACCACATAGGCTCATCTTCTGATCAGCAATGAAGTAATACTTCTGCTATGCATGTTTAGGTCAGTGGTAATGAGTGTGGTAAAGACTGTTAATGCATGAACGTTTTAGGTTTCCGATTTTTAGCCTAGTGATCGAAAGTTTTTTTTTATATTGAGAAGGGTCGCCGCTTGCGCTGTGCATGTGTTGGATTGTTTGTTTTGGCAGCTCGCAGGTATGTTAAATGCCTTATGGAAGGAGCCGGTCTTCATGTCCGTGAGGTTGCTGTAGGAAATATATATTTGGTCGCTGGGAGGGAAGCAATCCAGAGTTACCTGCTATAGCAACTGGATCTCATATTGATGCTATTCCATACTCCAGCAAGTTTGATGGAGTTGTTAAAAGGTTTATAAAATGGGGGAATGGGAATGGAGGTAACGGGGAAATTTCCCTCCAACAACAAGGAAACAAAAATCCCATGGCCCCAGGCCGAAACCCAAATCCCAATCCTTTTAGAAGGCCTTGAAACCTGACTCTATTAACCAGGGAGATAAATCCCGAGGAGCCACCTTTGCGCGCTCCCATGCGAACCAATGTAAATAACGATGCCTCGTAGATGCCAAAATGTGAAGGGGACTCAATGAATGCGGGCCTCCCTCGTTTCCATTCATTGGGTCACAGTTGGTTAGCTCGCATTAGAAGGAATAGATAGATAGGTGGGATCACGTTGTTCATTTAGTGCAGGGTTTTGGTGGGTTTATGCTATTCTGTCAAAACTAAGAATGTGGATATCAATTCATAATGTGAGCCAAGTTATCTTGCTAGTATATTTACTAAGCGAAGAATGTTTGTCCGGAGTCAATGTAACAATAGAAAGAATCGGACAGAAAGAAGCAGGCTACATTTTTATCTCCACAAGTTTTCAAATGCTAAATTTCTACAAACTTTTACCAGGAGATGATACAAGATGCAGTTGTTGTTAGGATGAGGCATGTGGAAAGGTATTGGGCTTGGTAGTTGCGCTTGGCTGGTGACAAATGTGTTGGTTTGATGTATAGTGTAGTTTGATATGTGATATGGGTAGTGATTTAAAGAGTTAAAGAAGGCTTAGGTATAACACACACCACTTTTTATCTTTTTTATTCAATATGTAACTCTTTTTTTTTTCATCATTTTAATATGTAATATATTTTCTTATTTTTATTTTATTTTTAATTTACTATACTTTTATATTATATTTTTTTTTAACTCTAGTTTCTCCATACCATTGACATACTTATATATATATATATATATATATATATAGTTATCTGTTTAGAAAATCCTAGGCAAAATTGATATTATACCGCTTCATTTTTACTGTGCATATTGTTTATATGTTTATATGTATATAGATCTGTATAAAAAAAATAATCGTGTGCTTGGCTTGCAAGTTAGGTGGAGCTGGAGCTTGGCCCAGATTTTCATCTAATTAAAGGTTTCAGGGTTTCAATATAACTATTATAGGTTTTTTTTTTTTTCTAATTTCAGGGTTGGAACAGTTCCATTCCTGAACTGTCCTTCTTACATGTGGGTAGGTGGGTAGGCCCTTAAGACTCCAGTGCTTCAAACTGAAGCTCTGATACCATGTGTAGGGACCTAATTTAATTAAGCCTAATAAAATTCATAAATTTAAACAATAAGATTTTTCAGCATGAGCAATAAGCAATTTCATTCAGCATATAAGAAACATAAATTTAAATTTATAAACAACAATCTAATAAATTACATAACAACCACATAACCCAACAAATTCATAAATAAAAATACCTCTGCCTGATGCTAAATTCCCGCTCTCTGGTTGTCCTCTCTGCCGCTCTATCCAAACTCTGCCTGATGCTCTGACCAAACCCTGCCCAAACCGACTAACCACCCAGCCAGCTAGGAGCAGTCTTTTTGGCTCCCTAGCTCCAGGATTCTGTGAGGATTCCTAGCCCCCGAGCCCAAAACTCCCAACAACCTAGTGTCCCCTGCAATAGTTCACCCAAACTCCAAAACCAGAAAAATATTCAACAGCCAAATACAGTCCTTCCTGCAATAATGCTCCTCTCCCCAAATTTTCATAATCACTCCCGAAGGCCTCATCCCAGTCATATCCCCCCATTCACCGCCTCCTCCTTCATTTAAGGCCACCCACCTTATCCCTCCATTTATTACCTTATCCTTCCATTTATTACCTTATCCCTCCACTCAATGCTCTATCCCCTGTCATACGTAAAGTCTTATAATAATTAAATTAAAGTTATTAAGCCCTTTAATTCATTACCCAAATCTTTAATGAGTTAATTAATTAATTAATTAATCAATCAACAGATATAAACAATTAATAATTAATTAATTATTATTAATAAATAATCATTGTTTAACTAAAATATATTAGGACAGTTAATTATTTAATTAACTATACTTGATAAACCCTATGCAACTATTTAACTATGGTTGTTACAATTCTTCCTAGCGAGGGAATGTTGTTTTGGTCCCAATGTTAGCCTCTGTGTCTCCGAAGGTTGGGGGCTGGAAGAAGACCTTCTTGGTGGTCGTCTTAATGATGGAAGCCAGTTTTGGAGCGAATTCTAATTGCCTTGCAACTTCTGGGGAGGAGCCCTCTCCTGCTTCTGGTTCTTGTAACTTTGGCGCTCTTGGGGATTTCCTGGTGGTGGATTTCTTAAGAGGGATTGTTCCTGCAATTAAAACGGTCTTTTAAACATGCGTACATAGTAGAATTAGGTGGAAGCATACGAAATGAAGAGAAAAAAACACCATAAGCTGATACATACCTGTAATGCTTGCTACGATTGTTGTTTAATACTTACTAACCCTTCGAAGCCTTCTTCGGATTGTTATTCTTTCTCTTCTGTGTGTTCTGAACTCCTTTCCACTCAGAATAGGATAATACAAAATGACTTAAAAGAATATAACGAGAGAGATTCTATCAGTCGTATCAATAAGTTAATATGAGTAATGAATGTAATTCAAAACAAACTACCGTCAGATCTCTGCAAATAAATTCTAACTGGTTGACGACGGAGGCGTGGAGGGAGATGCATTGTATCGACAGGCTTAAACGGTCCCTTTTGATTTGCGCATGAAAAAACAACTAATGCATGATCCACGAATTAACTAACATTTTCAATGCATCGTACCTAACCTATCTAAGGGATAAAACGTCTCATCATGTCGCGTCTCTCCAGTGTACAGATCGGGGATTGACTAGTATCCTTGTGTATATTTCCATTGATATACTCCTGGTAAACACTTCCGACGTTGATGGTATCGGGGATCGAAGATCGCAGGAAGTTTAAGTGCTTAGCTTCTTGGCGGGTTATCATCTTCGTAATTTCTCAACGCTGAAAACATTTTGGGGGTCGCCGACCGACAATATTATTCCTTTACTCGTGCGATGCTTACTCTTTCATTTTTATGCCGAAGCCGAATGGATCAGTATTTGACAATATCTTTAGTGGAGTTTATTCGCGGAGACGAGAGACCTACTTCTGTCGATGCCAGTGAAATTCGGTGCTTGGATGCTTTGAACTTCTCAAGCGAATTTTGTCACTTTAATCTTTCTCGATGCCGAATTCCCTAA
Organism: Picea engelmannii; assembly: GCA_009831015.1. NCBI lineage: Eukaryota > Viridiplantae > Streptophyta > Pinopsida > Pinales > Pinaceae > Picea > Picea engelmannii. The sequence continues at coordinate 1,132,507 of ML779205.1, read as the reverse complement.
GCGCGTTGGGGAGAACTTTAGACTGTCAATTTCTCAAGTAGTTGTTAAGTTCCTTTTAAAGTTAAGATTATTCTGTATATGTTCAATCATACTTTAAACAATTCAAACATGAAAACATAAAAGATAAGCACAAACAACAATTTCATACTGAAGTGGAAACAGACAGTGCAAAGGATCAAGTGGTACCCAAAAAGTAGAAATGGACATAGACGTTTTAGGGTGTGTTGAGTGCTCAACAATATCTTACCAAGACAACTCATATTATAGATGAGATAGGTCTTGTTTGGGAGGTTATTGTTGATAATGAATTTGTGAGGATTGTGTTGAATGGTGTGACCAAGCAATGAGGTGTCTTTGTTGAGGGAATCGTTGCAAGAGAAAATCTTCCCAAGTGGGATTGTCTTTGGGATGATTTCATATAGGAGGAAACTCAAAGAGGTTATGTGCGAGGGAGTTCATCCAATGGTAATGATGAGGAAAATGTGGCTCTTTCTACAAAGATAAAGAACAAGTCCAAGAAGGGTTCCAAAGGTGGGAACGAGTCAAAGGGTGAAGGGAAAGAGAACATGAACAAAGTGAAGTGCTTTGCATGTCACAAGATGGGACACTATGCAGGTCAATGTCTTAATAAGAAGAAGAAGCATATTGTTGCTTCAACATATGTGGAGGATTTTTCCACTATGTCTGAGAAAGAGTTTTCTTTATCGGTTTGTACTTCCTCTAGTACAACATCTACCAGTGTGTGTTATATTGATAACAGAGCCTCTCGCCATATGACAAGTGTTCGTGAGAATTTTTCAGATCTTACAAAGATTGATTATCTTGAGGTGGTGCTTGGAGATGACTCTATGGTCAAGTAATTTGGTAGTGGGACAATATCCTTTCAAAGGGATTCTCAACCTTCCTTGTTGGTGAGAGATGTCTTATATGTTTCGAGTTTGAGGAAAAACCTGATTTCAATTTATACCATTGAATAATAGGGGATATGAGTTGGTTTTTTGTGATGGATAGGTTCTCATGCATCCTAAGTGATCCAGTATCGCTTCAGCCAAAGTGATTGGGATTCGACATGGGAAGTTGTACAAGATCATGTTTCAGTCAACTAGAGAATTAATACACAATACCAACAATAATGACCTATGTGAGATATGACATAGGAGGATGTCCCATTTGCATAATGGGGCTATAAGGATATTGAGAGATATTGTTACTGGGGACTAGATTTTAGTACAGAGCACCAAGAGGTGTGCTAGTAGTGTGCACTTGGTAAGTATGCCAAGAATGCTTTTCCAAGCAGTGACAATAGAGTAGCAAGTATTCTTGATTTTATATATTCTAATGTATGTGGTCCTATATCTTTTGTATATTTGACTGGTTATGTGTATTATGTTACTTTTATTTATGACTTCTCCAGGAAGTCTTGGATTTTATTCATGAATACTAAAGGACATGTCTTGAAGAAGTTCCAAGAGTTCAAAGCTCTTGTGGAGAACCAAACATGTAAGAAAATCAAGGTGTTGAGGTCAAATAATGGCGGTGAGTATACCTCCAATGACTTCAATGATTTATGTGCAAGAGAAGGAGTCAAAAGAGAGTTGAAAGTTCCTTACAACCCGCAATATAATGGGGTTGCTGAAAGGAAGAACATGACCATAGTTGGGGATATGAGAGATATGCTACATGATCGGGGGCTACCACTCTTTCTTTGGGTAGAGGCATGCAACACTGTAGTTTATCTACATAAAAAGAGTCCACACAAAGTATTGGGGAATAAGACTCTTGAGGAGGCTTTCTTTGGGAAGAATCTCGAGGTTGGGAACTTGAGGATCTTTGGGTGCATAAATTATTCATGTGTCACTTCTAAGAAGAAAAAAAATCTATAACTCACAACATAAAAGGGTATTTTTCTTGGGTATAGTGAGACCTCAAAGTATTTCCGCATATACATTCCCTCTTTGAGGAATACAAATGTGATATGGGATGTGAGATTTGAGGAGGAAAGCAACTTTAGGAGGTCACAAGATGTTAAGAAGGGGGAGAAACAAGCTCCTCTACTTCAGGTGAGTTCACCACAAAGTATAGTGTCATAGAGTTTAGGACCACCAGTTTTAGGGATGACTGGTTCACAGGTGATAGGGTCACATATCATTAGTCCTCATATTACTAGTTCACAACGTACAATTTCCTAGTCTACTGGTTCTCAAATGACCATAGGATCATCATCTTAAGGTACTCAATATTCATGTGATGGGATTGAGGAGGAGGATTCCCCTCCACAGGATGGTACTTCAGAGAAGAGGAAGCCAAAATGGCTTCAAGACACTTGAAGGAAGCTCGAGGATCTATGGGGAATCCCAAGAAGGATGTTAGGGGGAGTAAACCTCTAGAGATATTTTATGGCTATTTAGTTGTGGTGAGAAACATTAGTGAGTCTAAGCCTTATAATTTTGAGGAGGTAGTAAATATGTAGGTCTGGAAGGATGCCATTGTGGAAGAGTACAATTCCATCATGAAAAATGATGTGTGGGAGGTTGGTCCGAGACGTAAGGGGAAGTTAGTCGTGACTTCCATGTGGCTCTATAAAATCAAGAATGCTACAGATGGAAGCATTGAGAAGTACACAAATCTATTTGTGGCTCTAGGGTTCTCACAGGTAGAGGGATTCGATTGTGATGAGACCTTCACTTAAGTTTCTAGATACACTTCGATTAGGGTAGTGAACTCCATTGCAGTAGAGGTGGGTGGGAAGATCCACCAGATGGATGTGAAGACTACATTTCTGAATGGTCTCATACATGAGGAGGTGTACATTTAGAAACCACATGGATTTGAGGTACATGGAAGAGAGTCTTATGTGTGCAGATTGAAAAAGGTTCTATATGGTCTGAAGCAAGCTCCCAGAGCTTGGTATTCAAGGATTGATACATACTTGCAGAAGATGGGTTTCGAGAAAAGTGAGTCAGATCCCAACCTTTACTAAATTATGGTTGGCGTTGATCCTCTTTATCTTGTGCTTTATGTGGATGATATTTTCATTACAGAGGAAGAGAGATTCATAGATGGTTGCAAGCAAAGTCTTGCTTCAAAGTTTGAGATGAAAGACATTGGATTGATGCATTGTTTCTTGGGATTGGAGGTTTGGCAGGAGCCATGACACATTTTTCTGGGGTAGGGAAAGTTTCTTGTTTACATTCTGAAGAGATTTCAGATGGAGGATTGTAGGCCCATGTCCAGACCCATGATTACCAACTAGAATAATATCAATGCTTTGTTACAACAAATGTTTCCTCACTCCATGCATCTTGCTTAGATGGCATTCCATTTTCCTCTATAGACTTGAAGTCCCCTTTTTGTTCACTCCAAAGCTAAAATACACATTTTTGTACATATACGTGCTCTATCAGTTAGAAAACAAGTGTATACATAGGTTTCTCCACTACAACATGCATACATCAGGTTTGGTGCTCAAAAATTAAAAATTATGTCAGGTTTCCATGCCATGTCACGAGATCCATGATCCTTGACCTTCCATATACTGGAAATGCTCCAAATTGACCCTTCGGTTCCATTTGGAGGCTATAAATTGAGCCATATCCAAGCCTAAGAAAGATTCAACATTGAGAGAAAAGAAAATCTGGAGAAATTTCACTTCATATTGAGTCTGCATCCATTTTTCCTTGAAATTATGAACTTCTTGTGTTCAACCACCAAGCTCTTCCTACTTTGTGATGGAGAACCTCATTAACTCCTACATATGAGATTTCCTTTGTAGAGTATTGAAGTGGTGGAGGCCCAACTAAAGGGACTTATTTTCTTGGTTCCGATCTGTGTCGTTACATAAATTTGTGACCTATGTACTTATGTTGATTAATTTAATAGAAATACTATTTTCTCATCCAATTGATATCTTGTAAATATTTGAATTACTTTCCATGGTGTATTTGTCATGTATGTTAATGGATTATGATAATTTATATGCTAACATTATATATTATCACCACGTGCTTGCGTATCTTGGTTTTTGAGGACAAGTTGTAGGTATAAATCTTTGGGTCACGTGCTCAACTGTGGTCTTCTTCAAACATTCAGACGAGGTAGGATCCTGGCCTTGTCTTATTAGAATTTCATTTATATAGCATATGTGAGTTTATAGTTGATTTCTAGGTGTTGTTTTTCCTGTTGTGTTTTTACCCTATCCATAGAGATATTTTCCTCGTGACAGAATTGGTGACTCCACTGGGGAGATCTCCTTTTTTGGGGTATTGAGTGTTTTTCTCCTTGATTTTCTCTCTGTTTTCCTGAGTTTCCTTATCGCCTGTTTCTTGACAGCCTTCATTTTTCCTTGCATATGAGTTTCTTGGCTTAACCCTTTTCCTGGCAGTGTTTTTCTTGGTATACACAGTTTTTCCCTTGACAGTCGTGTACATACGTGAGCTGTATGTGTTTAGGGAGTGTATATACGGGTCTATTCCCTGAACAATCACAGACATAATATCTTAAGTCTTGTTGGATGAGTTTGGTGTTTCTTGGGTAAGTTTGACTGGTTGTTGAGTCTTCTTGGGTCCCTATTATGACTGTTAAGTGCCTACAGAGTAATATGAATCCTTTTTATTGTTGAATTTTTTGGCAAACTCATTTCTTGTCATTTTTCTCATTTGTTGTCCTTGCATACTGGTCTGGGTATTTTATTCTTGGTACCCTGCTTGGCTTGTATAGTTTTGCTTGTAGTGGGGCCTACCTGTGACGTTGTTATTCAGTCCTTGAATTTTCTTTTCATTATATTGAAAATACAAAAATATTTTCTTACTTGCATTGTACTTATGGAATTTTCACTTTTGATTACTTTGCATTGATTTTAACACATTTGGAAAGATTTTATTTCATTGAACTTGTAGGGATTGCATTGTGAAAATTGCATTTAGAAGCATAACATATCTTTGAAATTCAATACTAGTACTTAGTAGTGTTTTTATATTTTCTTATTTCTATATGTTGAGTTGTAATGCCATCAGTTTCACTATCACACTTATTGAGTAAGCATAAGCCATTAAAATTAACGCTAAATAATTAAAATTGATTAGAAACGATTTTATTTTTTAGGGTACACAAACAAGTATAGGACCTAGGGCCTTGGAATAGAATTTTGTGAGTAAGCTTCTCCAAGGATATAAAACTAAACGTATGTGTCTGACCAGGGAGTGGTGAAACCCATTGTATAATTAGTGTCCTCAAGAGGCTTTTCTCACACCGGAGTTAAGCACGAGGTTGTGCAAAGTTGGTTGTAGAGATAGCCTTCTAATACCTTCCTAGCGTCAAAGATATTTCTGGGGTTCTATTCATATCTAGGGGTCTTGCTAGTGCCTTTACCTCCATGAGAGGCAGGGATTTAAAGATTTTTGGGTTTTGTTACCCTGCCCATACAGTGGACTAGACTTGTGACTTCTCGCATGTGCATTGGTTATATTGTGGTGAATTTAGTTGCTTGACATAGGTAGCCACATAGGTTACTTGCGGGGGTTATTCTACAGGTACCTTGAGTCAGATAAGGGTTGAACAACACACATACTTTATGGAGGATTCCATTTCCGGATTGGTTGAAACAACTGCACTCTGAAGCCTACAAGGCTCCTTATAATTGATTCTGACACATCCACTCTATTGTTGCAGAATCTTAGGCCCCTATTGGGCGAGGCCTACCTACTTTAGTTCAATAGGTCCCTTGCAGCCATTATATCATGTTTGTGTGTGTTGGCCTTTCGATTTATTTTGGTGTGCTCTTTGATTATTAGTTGGCCTTGGTATTTTTTATTATATCTCGAGTTTTGAGTCATCATGGAGAAAGACCAAACTCCTTGTTGACATCTTCGTCTTTTGAAATTATGACCGTGTATTGATCCTTTACTAAAGCCGCCTCCCAAAAGGTGTAGATTTAATAAGTGTGGTACATATATCTCCACCTCCCATGATCATGATCATCCCACCATGAGTACTAAGTCAGATACAAATGTCTCATGAATCTCTTCAACTACTGTATCCTTTGTGATTAGTGGGATCACCTCAACTCCCTTATCATTAGTGATGTGGATGTTAGAGGCTCCCTCATCTAGTGTTTCCCAACCCATGAGCTCTGCTCATCCCATGGGGATGAATCCTTTTGTATTTCCATATGGTATGTCGCATCATGATTCTCATTCAATACCTTCAGCCTCTAATCCTTTCTCTTTTGGTATGCTTGACATGATTTCACACTTCTCATCCTCCATTTCAACACCTAGTACGAATTGTAGTTTTGGGTTTGGGGGCACGATGCCTCCTTATGTTCCTTTCTTGTTTGGTGGAAGTCATATTCCCCAAACAATTCCTATGGTTATTACACATCAAAATTCCTCACTTCGATAATGTCACATTCTCATTGTCGCAAGTGTCGTACTTTTTTTGCAAGTGTCATAAGTGTCACATTCTCGTTCTGTAAGTGTCACATCATGAGCAACACCTTCAAAATACTTGATACAACCCATAAAACATGTTAGAAGAGGAAACTCTATCATTTGAAAATCAAAACAAATGTTTTTCTATGAGAGGGTCATCTTGGCAACTTTTGGGAATATCAGTGCTCCCCTGCTCATATACAGGGAACGCTAGCACTCTTTGTCTATCTAGCAGGGAGAGATGTAGTGCTCTGTTGCCCATTGTAAGGGAGCATAGAGTTGGTTGAGAAAATATTGGAAGAAATCCCTTTTTCTTATAAGGACAACTATGAATGGATGGAGTTGGTTTGGCTCGAATCTAACCCTTAGGATGAATACAAGCGAGATATCAAAACTATTGGATCCATATCCTCAACTAATTCCAAATATAACCAAGGTGGTTGAGCCTCTCAAAGACTATAAATGAAGGCATTATCATGGTGAACAAAGGGAGTAAAATATCAGCAAAGCATTGTTATTCTGATCGTGGATATTTCGAGCAAGGGTTAGAAGAGGAGGACTTGGAGAGGCTACTGCAATATCATATGAAGATTGTAAGTTTCCTTTCTAAAGTTCTCATAAATATACTTGTCCTATTTCCTTCTAGTATGTGTTTACATGTACTTGTCTATGCTTGTCTTAATCTTCATAGATAGATTGGTTTTGTCTAATTCATTAGAGTAGGATATAGTTGTTTGTCTTTTGTTGTCAGTTGCAGGTACTATTCAAGACTCCCGGATCAGAGCATATTGGACAAACTTCGAAAGTGAGGTACATCCTACTCTCCCTCTTAATCTCTTTTTCAATGGATAAAATTAATCTATAGGAATGATAGTGTCCAATGGTAGTTTTTTGTCTTGGTAGAGGGCTTTGTACTCCAAGGGAAAATTCACCTGTCCGTAGGGGGTATTTCCGTAACAGAAATTGGTGACTCCACTGGGGATCAAATTTTCAGTTTTTGTTCTTTCCTTGGTTTTTCCATGGATTTTGTCTATCTTTAGATCCCGTTTGCTGATTTAATCTTTCCTTACATATTTTCATCTTTGCTAAGTTGTCTCACAAAGTCTTTATCGAATTTCCCTGAGTTTTTGAGTTTTATGGGTTTTTCTAAAACTTGTCTCAGGACTAGCGCCCTCTTCACTTTAATTCAGAGCTGATTTCTTGATGAACTCTCCCCCATAGTCTATTAGGGATCACTGTAGCGCTTTGGTGCTTTGGTTACTAGAGCACCGACTTTTCTTTCTTTAAAAAATTGTTGACTTTTTGTTTGTTGGGCATAATCATTGGATCTTTTTCTCTGGCTCATATCCTATTCTGTCATATATTGTCTTCTGTTTGTATTAAAATTTGATACCTTTCTTTATTTTAGTATTTATTGAGTTTGTGTTGTCTTTCCTTATTCCAAAAATCGACCGTTCGCTTTCAAACTTGTTTTTTTTTTGCTTCTCTTTTTGATTATCTGATTGATTGGAGGTTTTCATAGGGAAGGTCATTGATCACAATACTACTTTATTTACCTTTTATCCTTTACTCAATACCAGAAGACTATAAAGTGTGACTTTTTGTTTCTTAGTGTTTTTCCTTTGAGTAAATAGTTTGATAGTTTGTTATTCTTTTGGTTTCTTATTTTTTGCTGAGAGTGTCTTTGTTTGTGTACTTTTGCTTCCTATTTTTCAAATCAAAATAGTGAACTTTTATTATTATTAGTGAAAGCATGAAGCATGAGACTAACATCTTAATTTTCATTTGCAATCAAACAAAGAAATTATGGTATGCATTGGTTTTGTATATTGGAAAATATTTCTTTATAATTTGGCAAATTGTTTGAATTCTTGTTGAGAACAAAATAGCATAAAATTTTGCATTCTTGAGTGTTTGTTAGTGACATAAAACAAACTCTTCTCCTTCTCATAGCTAGAATTTCATTGAAAATAAAGTTTACATCTCATTATTTTCACCTTTTTTGGAGTTGAGTCTCAAACATCATCAGTTTCACTATCATTCACCTTTGTGTAATGAACAACCATGAAAATGAACACTAATTAAAATCAAACTAGATTTTTTTTTTTTGTAGATATTTATACCAACAATAGACTATGACTAGAGCTTTGCAATAGGCTGTGAGAATAACTCTCAAAAGAATTCGTATAAGCATAGCTGGGATCCCCCTCTCACATAGGGGTTAAACACGAGGTTGTGTGTGGGAGAGATCGAAGATTATCCCTCTGAGACTTAGCCAATTGTAGTAGTGTGATAGTATATTGGGGGTTCTTCTTGAGGATCAACTATTTTCATTTGGTCTCCGAGCTTCGTGGATTTCGAATCCGTTCGGGGTCCTTTGGAGTTTACCAGACCATTTGTCCTTAGTTCTCTTAATAATTTAAGACTTGATATCCTTCCCATATGTTCAGAGTCGACTATTGACTGTACCCACGCAGAGGCTGACTATGATTTGGTATCCTTAGTATCCATAATATTTAGGGTCCTTACATGAGGTGACGGTGAAGGAAAGTCTTTGTTGTACATGGAACAAATGTTGGTCAAACTCACTCGGGATCCTTGGAGGGTAACCCACATGTAACACCATGAGGAAACTTGCACCAATGTGTAAGTTTGTTAAGCAGGACACCAACGTAACTGATCCACCCACTCATATCCTAGCTCCTTCTCACTTTGATCACACGATGCTAGATTTCATCACTAACTAGTACGCTCATTGAGAGAAGGCATTGTTTGCTTGTTGGTTTTCTAGATTTTTTAGTGAGTGTTGTTTATTTACTTAATTTGTCTTAAAAAAATGGTACTATGGTCGATAAATTTCTTCGTAGATCATGTAGGATCCAAGGGTTGCCTCCAAAAGGTTACAAACCCCTACCTCCTAACTCACCTAAAGACACTTACTGTGAAGAGGTTGAAAACCATTCATACGCTGGGAGTGCTGCTACTCCTTTGCTAGCAAATCTTGAGAGATATTTAGTTATGGTTGAGGAATGTTCCACCTTTCCTATCAACCCAGATTTGATAGTTCCTCTCGATCCGCTGCTTGTTCGACTAGACTCCTCAGGTAACATTATAGTAGGATATTACCCCCACCTACCGTTAAGGCCATATAATCAACTAGATATGGAACCAATACAACCAAATTTTAACGAAGAATACACTACGCATGTCCTTTCTAATGAAATGGTAGACCCACAACAAAATCCTGTTCGTTCTATATGGATAACTCCATCGAGACGGGACCTTTATGAAAAATTTAATTTTATCCCACCACCTTTTGACCCTCCACATACCTCTACCACCACTGGTGCAGAGGAAGGACCATCAGGTCATCCCATCGACCGTCCTGTCGAACCAACAATCAATATTTCTACTACTTCAGGACAAGTTCGGAGTGAAACAAGAGTTATGTTACCTAGTCATGTGAAACCTACCTTGACAATTATGCCTCCCATCCCTCTTCAAGATACAACTTCATTTACTCCACAGAATCATGTTGGGACATATTTGGATCACATAATTCAAAACCCTGCCACACAACTAAACCCAACTGCGGGACAAATACCTACAGGGGGAAACCCCCCTATAGTGGACAAATCCCTACCGGGGGGAAACCGTCTTCCAACACACCAATTATGACTGGGGGGGAAACCCCTGTTACCTATCACATCCCACTCACTACCCAACCAATGGTAGGGGGACAATATCAACCCTCATTCATCAGAAACCCCCCACAATCATGGGGACCACCCAGGGAGGTCAGTTCCATCAGCCACATCAGGGAGGGCCATCAAACCCCAACCCACAAGGAGGAATACCAAATCCCAATCATTTTGGACTACATTATGGACAACCCTTCCTAGGAGTCCTTAATCCCACTTAGGGTCCTCAAGGTCAACCATATTTTCCTCCCCAAGGGCCAAATCCTTACCCTCTTCAAGGACAACTTAGTTATCCTCCTCAAGGGAAAACTGGTTATCCACCTCTAGATAATCGGGTGAAATATCCTCCCCCGGGTTACAGTGGCTATCCTCCTGAGGGCCAAATGGGTTTTTCTTCTCCTTTTATGCACATTCCTCAACAATTGAATCCTACATTTGTTGGTCAACATCAACAACATATGGGAGGACCTGTTGGCTATAACTATCCACCACAAACAGTTTACGGTCCTACTGGTGTCCCTATGTCACACCAGTATCATCCCCAAGTCAATCGACAACTATCGTTCTTATCCACTCTAGATCTACCAGATCTGTTGATATTAACCAACGATCCCATATTACACTCCCATTTTTGGCTAGTCATTCCTACCAAATTACCTTCCAATATTCTGAAATTTTATGGTAAACCTAGTGAAGACCCTAATAACCATGTTATGACCTTTCATCTACGGTGCTCATCAAATTCGCTAATGGATGATTCTATCTGGCTACTTATTTTCTAGCGTACACTTACGGGTACAATGACCAAATGGTACATTGAGTTACAACATGGAACTTTTCAAGATTCTAGTTCACTTTCCATGGCTTTTCTCACACACTTCCAATTTCCTATTCGCTACGAAATCAACTCGGAAATTTTGACCTCCCTTCATAAGACCAACTTCGCACATATTTCTGATCATAACTGTGAATGGAGACGACGATGATGGTTGATCAAGGCAACCATTCCTGACCAATTACTCACTGAATGGTTCACCAAATCTCTTTTACCTCTTATTGCACATGACATAGTCATGGGTGGTTTCGTTACAAAATAGGAAGCCATTGCTCATGCCCAATATCTGGACTTGGTTTATTCCCAATCCGGTACTTTGTATGAATTGATTCCAAATGCTCCCCATCCATCAATCGATCCATCAAAACCATCCTCCACCGCTCACGCAGATGGAGTTATCGGTTCCATCAAAACCCAGTCCAGTTCACATTCGAACGACATGACCAATTGTTCAATCACTTCCTACCAGATCAACTACCCTCTCATCAAACTCCCCCACAAATCAAATATATGAGGTGAATGCAGTTCCGTCTGCTTCTTCCCAATAGTCAGGGGGAAAGAAGAAAACCAAGAATAAACCCAAGAAAAACAATAATCAAACCGAAAATGCAAAAACACAAACACAACCAGAACCACCTACTACTGAGAAACAACCATAGTGCAAACCAAAATTTCCATGTCTCATCTGTGGTGAAGATCACTTGACACAAGATTGTTCTCATCGAGATGAAGTTGTCAAAATTTTTAAAGGAAATTATCAATCTTTTGTATTGACGCATCCTTTTCCACAACAATAGTCACTAGTTGCACAAACTACTGCACCTCTGATAGGGGGTAATCCAAATCATCCTCCTAACGAGGAAGCATCATCGAGTGCACACATTTGCATGTTTAATGGGATAGACTTGACCACTTGTACTACGACATATAACACACCTCCAGGTAAACCTGATAAGGAGAAAGTAAATAATGGTACTACATTAGATCCATCACCCACTATCATTACTCCTCCCTCTGGACCACTCCAGATTGAGAAACCTAGCTTTGACTCTATTCTATGCCCACCCAAGAGAAAAATTCAAAATTTGACCTTTAATCCTAACTCAGGTGCTGCTCAAAACTATAGCATCATTAAATATTTGGCTCAAGCACCTTGCGCTATGTCAGCTCTCAAAGTTATACAACACTGCCCTAGCCAACGTAGGACTCTCTTGGCAGCCATCAGATCTATAGATACCGAGTCATAAAATAATATCACGTTTAACTTGGATAATTTAAATCATGAATCTCTCACCAACTTGCTTTCCAAATCAATGTCATTGTCCATAATCAACATATTCATCGCACGATCTTGGACGAGGGGGAATCCACATGTGTCATGTCTTTGGCTTGCTATAAAGGCCTTAAATCACCTGGTTTTAATCAATCTCCCACCATGTTACGAGCATTTTATGTAAGAGCTTTCTGACCTCATGGATTATTACAATCCTTAGTCGTTCAATTGGGAGAAAAAACTGTTTCTGTATATGTTGAAGTAGTCGACACCCCCCTCGATTATAACTTGTTGCTAGGGAGAAGTTGGTTCTATGCTATGATTGTCGTTGCTTCATTAGTTTTTTGATGCATTCAATTCCCTCATTAAGGTAAAATTGTGACCATCGATAAGTTAGATTACTGTACCCCCGACACTCACACTCAAACGAACAACAACATTCCTTTTCTGGGAGACTCAAAAATCACTTATGAAAGTGTTGGAGTAGGTCTCTTGAAAGACTCTTCGCTCATGGGTACCTTTCCTACTCATCTTCCTCCCACTATGCAACATATCACAATGGTTAATATGATTTCGACTATGGCACATCAGTCCTTCGAATCATCTGATACATGGATCATGCCTAGTCCCTTAGAATTTGATTCACTAGGTGACACCATGCCACTTAGTCCCGTAGAGGCTCAATATGATGCCATCTAGTCTGCCTCTCCTTCCTTGGATGACCAATATCTATTGGAATCTACTACTTACTCATTACCATCTTGGTTAGATTCCCTATCCTCCACTTTCGATTACATCCTACATATTTTTCCATCATATGAATCTATTATGGAAATTCTTAGTATCAAGGAGGTACCTTGGGATGACAACCACCATCATTTGTCCTTTCTTCCCAATTTGGATGACATAGAGAAATATATTTCATCTATCTTTCCTAGCGATATCGTTGACTGCCCCCAATCTCCAATACTCACTCAGGATACCATCTCCGATGGGAATTTGGGAAACATCTATTCCACGATTATTGTTGACATATCCATTAAAGAAGGTATTGTGGAAAACATACAACTAGGTCCAAATTGTTCAGCTAAAGAAGTTGAAACTTATACCGCCTTGTTTAAATAATTTCGCAACATCTTCACCTAGAGCTACGAAGAAATACCAGGGATCGATCCATCGATCGTTGTGCATGAAATCAAGACTTACCCAAGAGTTAAACCTATGAGACAAAAACTTCACCCAATTCATCCTAAGAAAACTGCGACAATAAAGGAAGAAGTCGAAAATTTATTGAAATCTGGTTTTATTTATCGCATCCCTCTAACCCAATGGGTTTCCAACATTGTTTTGGTCACCAAGAAACAATGAACCATTCGTGTTTGTGTCAATTATCAGGATCTTAATAAGGCTTGTCCCAAGGACAATTACCCTACACCCTTTATCGACCAAATCATTGATAATTGCACCAGAAGCATAATTTTCGCCTTTATGGATGGATTTTATGGATATAACGAGATCGACATTTTACCGGATGATCAACATAAATTGACCTTCATATTCCCTTGGGGAACTTTTGTCTATCAAAAATTACCTTTTGGACTTAAAAACGCTGGAGCCACTTTTTAGCAGGCCATATCGTATGCATTCCACAACATGAAACATATGGTTGAACCTTATTTCGATGACTTACCAGCTCACTTGTCTCATTGACGAGACCATATTGGTCACCTACGATCCATATTTCTTCAATGTCGATTTTACAACATATGTTTGAACCCCCATAAATGTATTTTCGTTGTCGAATCAGGGAGACTCCTCAGATTCCTATTCTCCAATGATGGGATTAGGGTGATCCCTTAAAATTCAAAGCCATTCTTGCTTTACGTCCTCCCAACAATCTTACCCAACTGCAAAGTTTGCAAGTGAAGGAAAATTTTCTACGCTGTTTCATTTGCAATTACGCTGAAATCACTAAAGTATTCATGAGATTGCTGCAGAAAGATGCCCCTTTCATCTAGGATGCCACCGCTTAGTGCTCATTTGATTCTCTTAAGCATGCCTTAACAAACACACCTCTTTTGCACCCGCTAAATTATGCGAAAGATTATATCCTTTATTTGGCTGCCTCTACTTCCACTATCACTATGGTGTTATTACAAGAGGATGGTGACAACACTGAACATGTGATCTACTATTTGAGTAAAAGTATATTAGGTCCTGAACTCTGGTATTCACATGTCAAAATTTGGCTTTGGCGGTAGTTATTTCCGTCCAAATATTTCACCACTATATTATGTTACATACTACCACAATAATTGCAAACTTGAACCCCATGTACCACATCTTGACTCGTCAAGTACTTAGGGGAAAATATTCCAAATGGATCGTCATTCTCTAAGAATTCAATCTCGAGTTTTCCAAATCCAAGGCTAAGAAATCGTTGGTTTTTGCAGAATTAATCTACGATCTTCCCCATACTGATGAGAATAATGAGCCCAACGATTATCTTCCCGATGAATCCATGTTCCTCATTAGAACGCCCGATCCTTGGTGTGGAGATATTCTTCTCTATCTCCAAACCCAACATTTTCAGCCTATCATTTCACTTGATGAACAACGTCGCATTAGACACCACTCAAAGCGCTACCTTATCATTGATAACACCTTGTACCATCATGGCATTGATACCATATTACGACATTACTTAACCCATGAAGAGGATGAATAATTTTTAAATGACTTTCACCTTGGAGCTTGTGGAGGTCATATTTCTGGGATGGCTACAACCCAAAAAATCTTACATGCCAATTATTTTTGGCCTTCCATATTCAAAGATTGCATTGAGACCGTTAAAAAATTCCAACCATGTCAGATCTTTCAGAAGAACACATGTATCCACCCAAATCCACTTCATCCCATTGTCGTCGTTGTCCCCTTTGTAAAATGGGGCATCGATTTTATGCAATGTAAGCCTACCTTAGTAGGGGGGCATGATTATATCATTGTTGTCATCGATTATTTCACTAAATGGGCTGAGGATATGCCTACATTTCTTAAAGATGGCTGTAGTGAAACAACTTTTGTGTTTAACCACATCATCTCTCAATTCGATGTCCCACAAGCTATTGTAACTGATCATGGATCCCATTTCCAGAACCAGATGATGGGTGAATTGTGCACCAAGTTAGGTTTTCTCCATGAAAACGCATCCCCCTACTACCCTCAGGAAAATGGACAAGTTGAAGCCATCAACAAAGTCCTAAAAACCATGCTTCAATGCATGGTGAGAGTGAACAAAACCTCTTGGCACTTGCAACTCTTCTCTGCACTCTGGGATAATCAAACTTCAGTTAAAACCACAACTGGATTTACACCCTTCCAGTTGGTATATGAGATAGAAGCGGTATTACTGATCGAATGTGAGATCCCTTCATTGAAACTCACTGTAGAAATCCTACCCCATACTTCTACTGAAGAAGAATGGTTCCTATATCTAACCATGTTGGATGAAACCCATCACGATGCTGCTCTAATCAATGAGACGTATAAAAAATGCATGAAAAATCAATATGATAAGTCCATCCAACCTCACACTTTTGCAGAAGGAGATCTAGTCCTAGTCTATGATCAAGATCATGAAAAACGGGGGGCAAGAGAGTTTGAACCCATGTGGCACGGCCCAGATATCATAAAACTCATGCTACACAACGACACCTATGAGTTTGTAGAATACAAAGAAATATCTCTCAGTGAGCCCCAAAATGGGATTTACCTCAAGAAGTAATATGCATAGAATATCTTGCATGTGTGCTTTGTACATTATTGTAATATATACTTTTGACTTGGTGTGTTTTTATTTTGCGTGCACAAGTTTTTCCTCGACTGCTTATACTTTTCTTTATGATTGAATGCACATATGAAATCATCCTTTCCCATATATTTCGGGTTTGCAGATGGTGCTAGTCAACATACCCAGAACATCACTTATGCAGCTTGGATCATCTACCACTCTGGCGAGTTAGTGAGTTCATGGGGAATTTGCCTTGGATCTGTGACCAATAATGTTGTAGAATATCATGCCGTCATCAGACTTTTAATCAAAGCCTCTTCTCTAGGTATATCTCAATTGATTATCAACCTTAATTCTCAACTCATGGTCCTTCAACTAAATTGTGAGTATGTCGTTTACAACTAAACTTTACTACGTATCCATCTAAGGGTTCATCGTCTTGAAAGGGCTTTCGAATTTCTTGAATACATACATATATAGAGAGAAATCAATACGATTGTAGATTCGTTAGTGAATTACATGTTGGATTGGTATAATGTGCATAGATAACCATTTGAAACATAACACATATGTATAGAGAACATCACATAAAACAAAAATACAACATAAGTAGGCACCACAAAACTCGTTTATATATATAATCTTTATAGAAAAAGTTTTTTTGTCAAAATACATCATACAAAAGTACATAATGGGGTAAAACATGTCATTTCATGTCCATAGAATCATCATAAATACTGAAAAATGACCGGGGACTCTTCTCATCCCCATGTATCACATTGTGCTCTGCATAGCACACTACCTCCCTTACCACCCATCGTAGAAAATGATTGATGCCTTCAGAGACCCCAATTGTATGCGTTGAAGGTGTAGAGGTAGACATCGCCTCCTTAGGGATGGAAAACCCATAGTCAAGCCCCAGAGGTTCCTCTCCACCTCCTGGATTCCTCTCACTACAACTTCATGCTTTGCTTCCATATGTGCATCTCTATGACACCCTAATAGCCGGCATCTCCGCCAAACGCGACACACCTCTGTCTGCATGATGAAAAAAAATGACTTATATCCCTCATTGTACAAAAAAAAACATATAAAAAAAATAATGTTACAAGGTTATGATCTTTCATACCTGATGTGTCCCACTATATTCCCTCATGAAGTACCAAGTCCACACTACTCCTGAAATATACCCCAGCATATGGAAAATCCTCAATCACCACCATCTACCTCCTCCACCAAGTGAAAAAGTTGGTAGTGAATCTGAAAGCTGAGGGCTCATTCCCTAACCTGGGGGAAAGACTGGTCCACCTCTCCATGCGAGGCTCAATAACAGGGCATGTTATCATAGCAACCTGTTGTTTTATCTGTGGAATCCTCTCCAAGAAAAATGATACCAAGAAAGAACCATATCCAAAAAAAAATTCTTTCTAGTTCTGCATTTGGATATCTTCTCTTTAACATTCCTTAAGAACCCTGCGATCCAGTTGAACAACCTAGGTTCCAAGCACTGAATGTCATAAGAAACTTGAGACTTTGAAGCGAGATGGGCACTAGTGCTCCTCGCCAACTTGGTGATAGAGAATAAGACATATCAGAGAGATAGATCCATAATGTCTTTTATAACAATCCTTCCTCCTACCAACTGTGACCCTGGTATGCAGTATTCGATAACATATGCCTCGGTCAGTGGTGGAGTAGCCCGATGTATGGAAAAAAGTATTGGTGCCCCTCTCCTTGAAAGCCCCATAAAAAATTATACATCATCCATCTCGATCTCAATCATATGCGGTCCTATACATAATTCTTTCTCATAGTCATCCCATAGACCGATCAAGTATTCAAGAAATATCACTTCTTTCCTCATATTCTGAAGTTTGAAGTACTTGAGAAAACCGCAATTGCGTAAGGTCGCCCTCTCTTGAGGGTATTTTAGAGCAACAATGTCATCAAACTCATTCTCGCGTTCTCTCTATTCAATCATGTTTATATATGAATGAAACCTGCAAATACATCAATTAATCATCATTAGCTAAGTATTTAAAGGAAAAAATTGCCTCAATCTAGCCTAGAAATCATTTTTTTTAATTCTACACCTAGTGCTCCCTTAGAGAAGAAAACACATCGCTAACGCTCCCTCAACACACATACCTGGGTGTTGAAATTGAGATCGACGCTCCCCTCGATGCCTTGAGGGAGCATCGATTGTTGGCCCTTGGTTATGGAATTTTGCAAAGATCAAGGAAGAAAAGGGAGCAAGCGAACCTCGCGGAAGACACATTGACTGTTATTGGGTCGAAGTGAGAAAAAGAGAAGAAAAGATGGAGCGAAGCATGAGAAATAAATCTGTTGGATGAGGATATCGGGGATGATAGATAAGCAAGGAAGAAGGAGTGTGGACAACTCAACAAGCGGAAAAAGACATAGATGGATGCTTTGGAGCACCACGCGAGAAGAAAGGAAAGACAGGCTGGCGAAGCCCTGAAAATATGGGTCAAGTTGACCTAGGGTTTTGGTATATAGGGTTTTGACACCTAGTTTTGACCTAAGGATGTCGGTGAATGATTGTAATGTATAAATAGAGGTCTAAAGGGCCTAGGTTGGGTTGGTAGGATAATGTTGTTATTGTTGTTGTTGGTATTGAGTTGGTAGAGAGAGGAGTATTGTGTGAGAGAGAAGTGCTGAGTACGAGAGCCTCCTGGATTGTAAGATCTTCAGCTGGGTGTGAAGATCAACCCTGTAGCTGGGTGTGTAGGGAGGGGAGTGAAAGAGAGGAGAAGAGAATATATCTGCTAGCCAAGAGAGAAAACAAGAACTGTATGCTTTACCTTAATATATTATAGCACAATACTGTGGATGTAGCCCTAGAGAGAGGGTGAACCATGCATATTTTGTGTTGTGTGTGATTAATCTTCTCTCTCTATCATTGATATACTGTGATTGCATTACTGCTTTAGATATAATAAGTAGATGTGCAGAGTAGATCTAAGATGATAAGTGATTTATGAAGGCTGTGTTGTTCTTGTGTTAGATCCACTTGATGTTCCCTTTGGTTGTAGACATCTCCATCCTACAACCCCCTCATAACTAATTCGGGTGAGATTGCATCTACTTCACAGATGTTGCCGAAAGGGCCAGTAGTTAGGGCTTGTTGGTGCGCTCTTGGAGCTGAACCTTGGGTCTTCCCCTGTGCCAACACCGATCCAGTTTGGTGCTCTAGGTCTTCTCAAAGAGCCTAAGCACATAAAATAAAGGCTGAAATGAAATAAAAGGACATGGAAGATAATGAGGAGGAGGAAGCAACCAACCTGATCTAGACGGTTTTGAAAACAGTCTCCCACAACGCCTACAATCAACGCTCGAAAAACGCTCTAAAAGACGAAAAAACTCAAAGAAGAGAGGAGAATAGTAAAAACAAAGGTAAAAATGATTTTTTCCCCTAATTTGATATTTGATATATTCAAATTTGGTTACTTCTCCTTATTATAAAGTTTGTTTTTGGGTTTTCTTGTCATTTTTTCGAGAAATTACTAATGTTTTTTGCCCATAACAACTTGATTTTACAGGAATTTGAGCAGAGTTCTTTCGATGACCTTGTAACGCCAATGAGCTTAGTCTTTGTTCTTTCTCGTGCTCACAAATATATGAGAATGTAACCAAGTATACTTTTATCACTTTTTCAAACTCGTAAAGGATATACGAAAAAGGAACCCCCTGAAGTTTCCTTTAATCTATTTTCAGGCTCTCTAAACATGAAAAGATTGTCGAGTGATATTTCTTCATTTCACACTCGTTAAAAGGATCGAAAGGGAGTCTTCCGAGTAATAGTTTATCTTTTTTAGGACCTCAGAGAATAAAATTAAGAAAAAGGACAACCCTGGAGTCGCCTTTAAGTTATTTTTAGACTCTCTAAATATGAGAAACCTTTTTTGGACTCGCTAAACTACACATTGAAGGATCCATATGGAAACAAACCCTTACTTATTCCAGTTCGTTAAGTAAAGGAAGAGGAAATTACCAAAGGTGAGTTATATCGAGCATGTGTTATCCTCCTTCAACTCATGTTTTTTTTGTTTGTTAGTTTGTACGTAACATGTGGGACTAACCTGTGGCTAAGAAACCGTGACTCAGGGGCATCTAAGCCATCAAAATCACCCAGGGATCGCACCCGGCCTGAGCAACACCAACCCTTAACATGGTTGGATTTTTTGTCCCCGTAGGTTTCAAACCAGTGACTTTAACATCACAGAGCGCCTTAATAATACACTCCATCACCGTCTGTACTACACCTCAAGGACCCTCCTTGAGCTCGTTAAATTAAGAAGAGGTACTCATTTATCTGGATTGGGGAAAAAATTGAAGGAAGTGGGTAAAGTTTCTTGAAAACTTTTGTAAACAGCTCTTGTAGTCACCCTTGGACACAACACTTTTTTTAACCTCCACATTGAACATTTGGATAATTTTCTAAACCTTTGCACTGAACCATTTCTATGAGTCTTTCCACTCCTTTGACCCATCCAAAGAATGGCTCAATAATCGCTGCATTATGTTTTGGTCCACTCTGCATTTATGCTACCAAGTCTCACATCGTTCCTTAGTTTTCAAGGGAAGTATCCACCTCAAGAGTCAACCATATATACAATTATCAGTTTCCATACCCATGTAAGTTTGTGTTCATTCGCTATATTTTATCACTTTCCCGTGTCAGTTTCGTGTCAATGATGGGGGATACATCAAGTCCCTCCTTCAACGAGTATTTTCCTGTCGACTTCAATACATCATCTGGGAATTAGACTTAGAAACCAGTTAGTACCTTGGGAACTGTGTGCCTCAATGGAAGGCCTCCTCACTTCTGACAATAGGTTTACATCATTGAACTTTAATCGGATGATTCCAAGAATGTTTGACCTCTGCTCATTTATTCACATTCGCTGGAATGTACAAGGGTACCTTGGGAGTCATTGACATCATTCGTGATTTCCCTTGCACTTGTTAATGGTTTACCTTAATGATCGGTAATCAAGTGGTTTCCACCATGTTCGACATGAAAACATCTATTCACGTGGCTATATTCATACCACATCAGGATTGGGACGAAGACCCTGGGTTGAGAATTCACTCCGTTATCTATTCTTTCCAGGCTGCGAAGGAAGTCATTTAAGCATGTTGATACCTATACTGTCACATAGATCCACATTGTATTGGTATGTGGCTATGTTTGATCATCTTGTAGTTACACTATGTATTTTACGTGACTACGATCAATTCATGTCATAGAAGTATGGATCCACATTGTATCTTTGGAGGCCATACCCTTAATCAATATGGATCTGTAGTGTATTTATTGGCGGACATTATTTGAGTCACTTATATATGAGCATAGGTATGCCTGCCTCGGGAATGGAACACATTAAAATTGTTTGATGGTTGTCTGTAGATTCTACCAGGTTCCCCGACTCCATACCCTTTCTTTGAAGAATCTACAAAGTGTGTCGGCTAGCAGCTTGTTGACGCATAAAAATGCAATGATGAATACTGCTCGCAAATTATTTCCAAGCTCTATTATTTATTTATAATAATAATATTAAACTAGTAGGTGGGACCCCCTTGTAGACTAATGGCGCCATGATGGATATGTTGCACTTGTATATTTTTTGTTGTTGTTATGATGATGTCAGTACAGTCTTCTATAGTTTGATGATTCAAGTCATGGTTTTAATCGTTATGACGAAATAAGATGGTTGGTTGATTTTTGCATGGCTAGATGGTTTTGATGGTTACTCGTAAATTATGGTTGTCCTATAGATAAAAGGATTATTACAGGTTCTGTTTTGGATGTTGCAATTAAACATGGATTAATTGTTTTACATATGATTTTATACACGGGGATGATATGGGAGCTATTCTAAACAAAAGGACTATACAACAAGCCCAAATGTTATGTGCTATTGTGACAAAGGGAGGGTGCATAAACCCTTGCTGATAGACTTATGCACTTTGTTATATGATAGATGTTGAAGCACATAGGGTAACATATGGCGCATTGTTGTTTAAAAAAAAAAACATTTTGACATTACTTTGGGTGGCACACTATGCAATGGGATATATCAATGGAATATATGGTTGATTTAATGGTTAGTGTTATGGTGAGTTGTCTGGCTTGTACATTGAATTGAATGAGGTCGGGGAAGGAAGCGACGTGCATTTACTGCACGTCACTCAAACAACCCTCGATGCCTGTAACCCTAGCCATACTTGCATTTGTTTTTTGGCTCTAGTGGTCTTTTATGCTCCATGATTTTTGGTTGTGAAGACTAACTCTCTCCCTCAAGAAAGATTTTCCAGGTATGGTTCCTTATTTTTCCATCCATTATGGTTACTTTGCATTATGAATCGATTTTTGGCTCATAATTTCTTGAGGTCTGTGTTTTTCTTAAGTTTTTTTACTGTGTATCGGTGTTGTGTCTGTGGGTTCTTCTTGTAAATATTCTAGACTGTTGGCATTTTAAAGATAGAGGAATGGTTATTCCTTGCTCCGTGTAGTCTATGCATGGGTTTATTGGTTAAATCACAGAAAATCATGTTCGGTCAGCTTGGGTTTTTTGGTCTGGTTCTCTATGGAAACTTATGATTATAGTTTAAGAAGCTTTGAGCTTTGCACATGGGTTTTACAACCAGTCTTGGTGTTAAGTTTTGCCACTCCTTTTCATCTTTGTGGTTGATATGTTTCGATTCTCCAGGTTGTAGTGTGAACTGATAATAGTTGGAGTGTTTCTTGCCATGTCTTGGCCAAGCCCTGAGCTATTATTTATCATGGAGTTTCCCTCATCATCGTTGTTGTTGGGAAGCATTGCACAATCAAGTTTAGTATCACCCAGAACTTTAATGGTAACATTATATATTCTTTGGTTGGCCACAGTTTGTGCTTGGGCATTCTTTTTACAGTGCTATTAAGTGTTCACTTATTCTCGTTCTATGTTGGAGGTGGCTTACTTTCATTTGATAACCCTTACTTTCAAAAGTTGTTAAAAGTTATATGGTAAATTTGAAAAGGCATGAGTTGTCTGTTTCCTTGAGGACTTATTTTGATTGAGTCATTTATTCTCACTCTCAATTTGTTGTGTTTTTAAACCCTAGATATGATCTTGCCTTCGTTTTATTCACAATCAAGGGTATTTAAGCATTGTGTGTGCTTGGTTGATTGGGCACGAGTTGGTTCTATTTCTCAATTGGGAAAAAAAAAAGAAAGAGAAGTATGTACATGATAATTTATGTGAAGTTCAGACTCAGAGTTGCATGTTATATGTTGAATGTTGTTCGAGTTGGTTCTTTTGTCGATTATTTTTTATGGAGCATTGTGTGTGAATGGATGGGGCTCGATTATGAGTTCTAACACCCAGTTCGATTATGCCAACAATATTTAAACAATGGATAGTGGTGGTTAATTCTATGCATGTTCTTATTTGATTTTAAAGAACAAGAATTGGTTATAAATGGTCGCGATCATTGTGCGTCTTCTATCAGTTTTAAAAGGAAAAGAGATTTAGCATTATAATAAGAATGGTTGTGAATCAAAAGGTTATTATGTTCAACATATCGATTGCAATACTGTTGATAGGACTGCTATATAAATATTATATAGATACAAAGGTTACTGTAATTTAGTATTTCTAGGCATATGAGTTATTGTTTTTTGAAAGTCATCAAACAATCTGTAAAAGAAATGATAGTTTGATGGTGAATTTTAAAAGTGAATTCTGATAGTTATGTTTAATTGTTTGATTTGATTTATTTTATATGAACAATATCCATATTATATCCCTGTCATGCTACCACTTTTCGCTCATTATATCCCCCTCATAATCCTGATTTCATTTCAACAACATTGTTCTATAAAATAAAATAAAATAAACTTTGTATAACAACAACAAAAAGTGATAACACAGAAATAGATGGCCACTGATATTTTTGGTATTTGATTGCACAGTTAAATTATTTTATTAATTGCTGAGCAGTACTTGTGTATTTATCCCCTCTCATTATAGCACTTTTTCTCTCATTACACTCCCTCTAGATGTCCCATGAACCCTACCACCCCCTACTCGGAAATTATTAAATGATTTCTTATGGATGGATTTGCATGGGTCTTGTGTCAATTCCTGAGCCAAATTTTGTTTCATGCAAGCATAATGTCATGTATGGTTTGTTAAGGGATAGTTGTTGATGAATTGCTGCATACATGATGAGTTTCTTTAGCAGGGGCAACCATGGCATAAATAATAGAGGAAGAGGTAATTGGAACAGAGGGCCTAGAAGGCCTAGATTCTCCATTCATTTTGATGTTGACCCCCAAGAATTGAACCAGTTGTTCCAAGCTAGGTTCTTTAACTGGATCGGGTAAGGAATAGTACAACCTCGACCAGAGAGACCCCCCTTTTAGACTAAAAAAATCCCTAGTATTCATGTGCCTCCTCATGTATCCTTGCAACCAGAAATACCTGCAAATGATGGATGCCAAGAGATTGTCAATATGGTTGCCTCTCACCATCGTGGCTGGCCCAATTTGTCATTACCTCCTCCACCACCTGTAAATCCTAATGTTCAATTTTCCCCTGTGCATTCACCTGTTCAATCCTCTCACTCTAGTAAAAGGCTTAAAATTGATGTCCCCCATGTGCAAGATAAAGGCAAAGTTGTTGCCTCCCCATCCTCTCCTTCAAATGCCTCTTCAAAATCAATGTCCTCCCATATGCATCTAAAGGATGCTTTTTCCCATGTTATTAGTGAGATACAACCTCAAGGTTCAAATCAACCTAAGGCTACTTCCAGGAAGTCAAAGGGGGACAACAATGATAAAATAAAGATTGCCTCTCATAGTGGCAAGTATGGATTTTAATTTATGTGTTTTTATGATTGAGTTTTTGAAGACAATGGGTCTGCAGAAAGTTTGGACAACAAGCTATTTTTTGGGATAATGTTGATTATGTGGATATTTACATATTTTTGGATATTATTAGAATTATTTCTGATATTTAAATATTCAAATTTTGAAGGTATTTAAGGGAGTTACAAGGTGGCATGTGTTAAAATGATTATCCAATTGTGTTTTATTTTACAATTTGGAAAGAATAAAAGAAGGGAGTCACAAGGGGTCCCACCTACCTAGTTATTATTAAATAAAGACCCTTAACTATTATTATTATTATTATTATTTCTCCTAAACTAAATTAGCTAAGTCAAACTAACTTAACTAAAGAAAGTAGTTGAACTACTTCAACTTATTTGGAAGGCATAAAAGATAAATGAGAATAAGAAATAAGGGAGAATAGAAGGAGAAAGAAAGACTAAGGTTTTCTCTTTTGATTTCATGAGATAGTTTTAGTTTTCATTCATTCTTGAGTTCATTCAAAGCCTAATTCTCTTTTTGACAACAGGGTCCTATTGTAGACAACAAGGTTTGGAACTGAACCAAATCATTCAGATGCTTGTTTTAGAGGTGTTGATCCATCCTTGATAGTCTGTGTATACTTGTCTATTTATGGATTAAGTTTCATAGCTGATAAAGGATATTTTGCAGAGTCGAATTGGAAGCAGTCTGTGGAAAGTTGATCCAGATTATAAAGTTCAGTTTTTACTTCTTTTCAGAGTCCTTTTGTATGGTTTTCATCAGGGATCTCTAAATTAGAATTTGGTGCATTCCCTCACAGGGGTTTTGTAAAGAGAAAAATACTTTTGATTTCTTGGAATGAAATAAAGAAAAATGTTGTTCTGTCTCATTTTTGTGTACCTGTGACTTGGTTGCTTTTTATTTTTGATCTCCACATTTAATTTTTATAATCTGTATAATTTTTAGAAATTTATATAAAAGATTTATGTTATTTTGCAACGTTCTTTTCATAAAAAAATCAGCGTAAAACCTTGTAATTAATACTTGTGGATTGGGAAAATATTTTGAGACTATAAAACATAGGGTGATATTCCCGACTATCTTGCCTTAGCCAGGAAAGATTCAAAATTTCTTGAGTAATATAATTCATATCTTTTCCTCAACATTTATTTTGGCAACCATATTGGGGAGATCTTCGATATCTCTCTAGTTGATTGTATTCATGATTATCATTGAAAATTTTATATTTATTCTTTTGATTATTTTATTGTTTTCTTTCCTTCATCACAATACCTACTACAAGGTAGCCCAATATTGAGCCCGATCTTAAAGACCAAACCAACATTGCCTTAACCTTATCCCTACTACCAGGCAAACCAATATTGAACCCGATCTTAAAGACCAGACCATCATTGCCTTGACCTTATTCAATACCATCTTAGAAACTGATAACACTCAGGTTGAGCTTGAAAGCTCATGGGAAGTAATTGAACAAGACATAAGTGTCCAAGAACACTGGGAGGCCAGGCAAAGGCAACCTAGGAATCAACAATAGCTTTCTTTTTCCTAAATTTTTGATCTTCTTTCCATGTCCTTAAACCTTCACATCTCTAGGAGAAGAAGAGGTTTATCTTCTGAGATCACCCCTATTGTTGAAATAGGAAGAAGAAATGTTGTTTTGTCAACCCAACAAGGTAATATAAGGAGAACTTTGTTTGTTTCAGCCAGTTCGTCTTTCTCTCCCTTACCCATCATTCACAAAATGGCATATGTGGGTGGCTCTGGTGGCACTGGGGGTGCTTCTTCATCTCAACCTTCAACCTCGTCAGTAATTGGTAGATTTTATAGCCATCAAGTCCCTGTACAATCTACTACCAACCCCACTAATGTCATAAAGAAGTATGGACTCTTTAAATTCGAAGAAGATGCTACTACTACCCCGTGGCATGTATCCTCTCCTCTAAACCTAGCACCTGCTACTCGTCCAATTCCAAAATTCAAAGAGAATATCCATAGATATTTGGGAAATAACACAGTCACTATGAATGGACACTTGGTGGCATTTTCTAATGCCTGTCACAATATAGGAGCTAATGACAATGATACTTGTATGTGCTTATCTGTGAATTCCCTTGAAGGGAAAGCAATGAAATATTTATTTGACCTCCCTCCCAAGATTCTTTCCACTTAGGAGGAGTTAGTTTACTGTTTCAAGCAGTCTAAAATCCCAACCGAACAATTACGAGAATATAATAACATTGCGTACAAAGACGGTGAGACTATCAAGTCTTTCAACTTACGTTTCACCAAGTTATATAACCAAATTCTCAAACTTATTTTCCCTCATAACCAAGACGCTTTTATGCATTACTATAATGCTCTACCTCCCCCCTACCATCATAGGCTTGAAGAAAAATCTATTGAAAATATTGGTTCCGCTTTGCATACTTGTCTAGAGTACGAAGAACAACTTGAAAGAACAGGTCTTCCCAAAGGAGACTCAATTAAACAAACAAACATGTCTTCCCTCTTATAGCTTGTACAAGCTATGAATAACCGAATGATAGCGTATGAGCGGAAATGAAATGTCCCTTCACTTACTCCTGGAGCCTCATCTTCTTCTTCACCACCCTTTAGGAATCCTAATGAAAAAAAATTTCATCCTAAATCCATTATGCCTCGCAGTTGGTGTAACTTTTGCGAGGAACACCATGATGAAAGTACTTGTGAGGTAAATAAGAGCACCAGAGATAAAATATTTGGAAAAAGGCATGAAACTACTATTGTTGTTCTAGATTTTGTAGAACCAGAGGATGTTATGATCATAAACACTAGGTATAAATCCTATGCTTCAAAAGGAAAATATGATCCCCCTCATACTTCTTCTAGCCCAAGCTCATCTTCACCAACTGCTAATGTACAAGTTACTAAAACTTTTGATAGTCAAGGAACTCCCTCCCCTCTTCCCTCTTCGAAATACAACATTCTCAATCAATTGGCTAATATCAAGGCCGATGCTACTCTTCTGGACATGGTTGTCATCCCTGAGCAACACAAGCATCTAAAAAATTTCATGGAAGGAAAATATTCCACCATAGCCAATCTCTCTCAAGAGGTAAAAGAAGAGGATTCTAGTGTAAATAAAGTAGCTGTAAATAGTTTTAAACGCCCTATAAAAAATCCTCCATTTTTCATTTTTGTAAAGATTATGGACAAAATAGCCCATTGTTGTCAAATTGACGGCGGTTCGGGCCCAAGTATAATGTTGAAAATTATTATGGAAGAGCTAGGCTTGTCTTTTACAAATGAAAATTCCAGAAGCATGTTCTCTTATAATAGTTTACAACAATCGACCATAGGTGATATCAAGGACGTGACTTTGGTTTTGTGTGCGCATCCTGAAATAAGGATAACCCTTAATATTCAGGTAATTGACATTCCATTGAGTCATTATTCAATCATATTAGGAAGAGACGGGAAATATTTGACACGTGGATACCTCTCACTCGACGGGACACACTTGTCCGTTCCTCGGAATGGGAAGAACATCATACTCCTAAGGGAGGGAAGAATTTCACTGTATATAGAAAGTATTCCACAACCTAATGTAAATTATGTCGAGGAGAACTTAGGAGTGTATTCCATATTTACCGATGAGGAAAACACTACCTTGGAACAAATTGACCTAGAGGATGGGATGTGACATATGAACTTTTATGCTTCATGCTCCAACGAAGGTAATGGAGTTAGCATTATCTTATATTCCCCTGTAGGTAAAATTCACAACTTTTCCTATAGGTTATAATTTGCTTGTACAAACAATGTCACCGAAGTTGAAGCATTATTGCTAGGCATTGAAAATGCCTATAATTTAGGTTGTGGTCACCTTACAGTTTTTGGGGACTCTGAACTTGTTTTAAACCTTGTATGTAAGATATATTATCCTAGCAACAAGTTAATGAAACGCTACACCCAAACTGTTTGGACACTTATCTCAAACTTACTACCATTTAACATCACTCATGTTAAAAGGGAACCGAATTCAATGGATGATAGGTTAGCAATTTTTGCAGCCTCTCCTACTCGACAAATTCTACCACAAATACCTGATTGCAATTTTCATTCTTTGTATCGTCCTCATATCCCTGAAAAAGTAGAGTCATGGAAGGTCTTCCCTAGTGATGAAAGCATCTGTTCTTTCATACAAAATGAACCATATAATCCCAAGGAGATTATATCCATGGAAGACAACAAAATTCCGAAGGGCTTGAATCCTCTAGAAAGTTCATTTTCATCGAGTGATGTAGGAAACAAAGAAAAACATAAAGAAGAGGAGTTGAAAATGAAAGTGGGTGAAACCATTTCCTTGAACATTGGGACACTCGATTCTCCAAAGAATGTTAAGATAGGTGGCCAATGTACTGATGAAGAAAAAATGAAATTCACTTAGTTACTTCATGAATTTCAAGATGTTTTTGCTTGGTCTTATGAGGATCTTCATGGTTTTGATCCTGCTCTTATACAACATGTCATCCCTATCAAGGAGGGAATAAAACCGGTTAGGCAAAAACAAAGACCCATTAACCCCACACTTGAAGCAACTATTCAGAATGAGTTGGAAAAAATCTTGAAGGCTGGGATAATTTTCTCTGTTAAGTATTCTGAGAGGGTTTCCAATTTGGTTCTTGTTCAAAAAACAACTGGTCAGATCTGATTGTGCGTTGATTTCCACGCATTGAATAGAGTGATCATAAAAGACCATTTTCCTCTCCCTAATATGGAAATGATTTTGCAACAAGTTGCAGGGTCACAAATGATGTCCTTACTTGAAATATTTTCTGGTTATAATCAGATCAAGGTAAAAAGGAAAGATAAATACAAAACCACTTTTATTACACGTTGGGGCACATTTGTTTATGAACGCATGCCTTTTGGATTATCTAATGTAGGTGACACTTTCCAAAGATCTATGCATATAGCTTTTGACGATCTGATCGGTAAGATTATTTAGATTTATCTTGATGCCTTGACTGTATATTCAAATAATTGATTGGATCATTTTGGTCATCTTAGAAAGGTTCTCATGCGATGTAGGAAATTCGACATTTATTTAAATCCTTCTAAGTCCATTTTTGGCGTTACCAGGGCAAGATCCTTGGGAATATTGTCTCTGATTCATGAATAAGCATAGATCCCAAAAGAATTTTTGATATCCTAAAATCTTCCTTCTCCTACTTCCAAAAAGGACGTTCAAGCCTTTATGTTCATCATCAACTTTGTCCGTAGGTTTGTTCCTAATTTTGTTGTAATGGTCAAACCAATTCACAATCTTCTCAAGCAAGATCGTTCGTTTTCTTTTACTGATGACATTGAAAATGATTTCATAAGGATCAATAAGGAAATTAGTTCCACACTGGTTTTGGCGAAGCCAGATTTTGAGAAAGAGTTTATTATATACACTAATGCCACAGAGGAAGCAATATTTTCTATCCTCATACAATGTGATGACCAGAATAATGAAAAACCAGTAGCTTACATGAGTCAAAGCTTATCATATGATGAATTAAAATATTCTTATAAAAACATGCTTTCTCTCTTGTTAAAGTTGTGGAGAAATTTCACCACTTTATCTTAGGTAAGAAGATGTTGGTAAAAGTCCCTTTACCTGCTGTCAAGTTTTTGCTCTCATAGAATTGTCTTGCAGGGAAGCTTGCACATTGACTTGCCAAGATCCAGGAGCATGATTTAACTATCATGACTTCAAAAAACATTAAGGGACATGACTTATGCCTTCACTTAGCTCAGCATGTTGAAGCAAGTGAAGAAATTGATGAACATGATAATCCTCTGTTAGCACTGTTTTATATTTGCTATAGCCGAAAAACCCCCCTATGGACTACACTAGGGTTCAACATGTTGGCAGATATAACTGTCTAAAATTCTCCTACTTTTTATAACTACCCCGAATATACCCCACATTCATGCATGAAATACAAAGTAAGAAGATCCGGTAACTCTACCTTTAACTCTGTGTCTGGTGTCGATCCTTTCGCGTTCGATTTCTCTATTGACTACAAGTCTCCTCCCAAGGCTAACCTGCATTCACAAACAAAAAAACAAGGAACTATGAACATGCATCTCATATATGAATTATGAGTTAGATGACAATATAAATCATAAATCAAACATAAATATTCAACACATCATCTTTCGGGACATAAAAAGTATTCCTTTTATTGATATAACAAAGTTTACTTACAATGAGATCGACGACTGCTCCTCGAACCTGGTCCGGGCTCCTCTTCACCAAGCTCCAACTGTGATTCCACGTATATTTCTCCTCTCACACTCTCTCTAGGGAATGGAATAGGCTTATGATGGAGGAAAAAGGCAAGAATGGGAAATTCTGGTACAAATCTCACAAGGTGGCTGCAAATTCCCGGGGCAAGGAGGGGATTTGAAACGGGCAGAGTTTCACTATTCTATGCTTATATTTGGAATGATATCCCAACACCTCCTTTTGTATGACAAAAGGATGGTTATTAGGTTGGGTGACATGATATAGGCGGTGGGACAATTGGGAAACTACCCAATAGCCCGTAATCTCAATGAATTCCTTCCAACTTTTTAATTTTTGCAACATTTGTGGGTATACGCGGGCTGTAATGGTGAAGCTAGAGTACGTACGCGAGATGTAGTGGTGAAAAAATCATGTGTATGTAGGAAGTAGTGGTACAGGGCACGTACATCTTCAAAAATATGGTTTTTAAGAAGAGCTGCTCAATGATGGCTTGGAAAAAATAGCAAGTAAGAGGGCCTCATGCCAGGTATGCATGTATGGTGCAATTTAGGGTTATAATAGATGCCCCCTAATGTGTGAGGTTAGAAGAGCATCTAATGTCCGAAATAAATTACAAATATTCACCAACGTACAAAGCGAGTGAGCCCGGGCCTAGAGTTCGAGAGGTGCCATCTGCAAAATAAAAATTGTCTCACCAAGGCAAGCATACCCATGCTCGGGATGAAATAAATCATGGATGCCAATCAAATACACTGCAGATCCATGTCATATAACTATATAAAGTGTAGCCATGAGCAATAGACAGCGGATCTACATCTCAAAATCAAATATATATATATATATATATATATA
>ML779205.1:1044317-1090193 GCA_009831015.1 Picea engelmannii | reverse complement strand
TATTTTCAGCATCAGATGAAGATCATTTACAACATTTGAAGCAGACCTTTGAGAAATGCAGGAAGTACGGCATATCACTTAATCCCAAAAAATCACATTTTTCCATGGAGGAAGGTAAGCTTCTTGGACATATTGTTTCGCTGAAGGAATTAAAATAGATCCAGAAAGAGTTAAGGTTATTCAGCTAATCGACATTTCGAGAAATAAAAATTCCATTCAGTCCTTCATTGGTAAGATTAATTTTTTAAGGAGGTTTATACCTAACTTTGCAGAGATTGTCAAATACATCACTGATATGCTGAAAAAGGATGCAGAAATTAAGTGGATACCAGAGGCAAGAGAATCCTTCGAAAAGATCAAGTAGGCTATTGTTCAGGCACCTGTTCTAATTAGCCCAGATTTTTCAAAGGAGTTCATAATTTTTTCATTTGCATCAGAAAATACCATAGTCGTTGTTCTTCTGCAAAGAAATGAACAAGGTCATGAGCAACCTATCTCATTCTTTAGAAAAACTCTCAGGGATTCTGAACTGAAGTATGATCTAATAGAAAAATAGGCTTATGCCTTAGTGAAGGCTTTAAAATCTTTCAGAGTATATATTCTTCAATAAAAAATTACTGCTTATGTCCCAAGCAGTGCAGTCAAAGAAATATTGGTTCAGCCTGATTGTGAAGGTAAGAGGGGGAAGTGGATAACCAAAATCTTGGAATATGATATCACCATAAAGCCTACCCAGCTGATAAAGGGACAAGATCTTGCCAAATTGATGACGGAATCCAATTACAAAGAAATTGGATTATACCATCTTTCAGATACGACACAAGACTCTTCTATTCAGATTGAAGAAAATGATTTACAAATAAACAACAAGTATGCTTCTTCAGAATGGTATAAGGACATCGTGTTTTTCTTGTTGAATTTTCAATATCCCCCAGAATTGGATAAATCAAAATACAGATCATTAAAGTTGAGAGCTATAAAATATTGCATTATTGATCAGACCCTGTTTTGGAAAGATCCCAATAGTTTTCTATTAAGATGTGTGGATGAAAAAGAGGCTAAACAAATCTTTCAAGATTTGCATCATGGTGTTTGCGGAGGGCATCATCATTGGAAGGAAACTACCTTCAAAATCCTAAGAGAAGGCTATTACTGGCCAGTTCTATTCTCAGATATTTTTTCTCAGGTTAGGGCATGTGAACCCTGTCAGAAATTTGCCGAAAAACAGAAACTTATATCCATGCCTTTGAAACCAATCATTGTCCACGGACCGTTCCAATAGTGGGGATTAGATTTCAATGGAGAAATTAATCCCACTTCATCAGGGCAGCATAGATGGATTCTTATAGCCATTGATTACTTTACAAAGTGGATAGAAGCAATTCCGACTCGAAATACTACAAACAAGGTAATCATGGAATTTCTAGAGGGATATATTTTTTCTAGGTTTGGTTGTCCTAAAAAGTTGGTCACTGATAATGCATAGGCTTTTAAGTCAAATTCCATGCTTGAATTCTGCAATAAATACAATATCAAATTGGTTCATTCTACTCCCTACTACCCCCAAGGAAACGGATTGGCTGATTCTTCCAATAAGACACTGGTAAGGATTATCTAAAAGTTGCTGGCAGAAAATAAAAAAGCATGGGATTCTAAGTTGAAATTTGATTTATGGGTTGATCACATCAGCAACAAGAAAGATATTAGGACATCTCCCTTCTAGATGGTATATGGAACATAAGATATCCTTCCAACTCAATTGGGCTTGCCAGTTTTGAAATTTTTGCAAGAAGAACAGGAAGAACCCAATGATGTACAAAGAAGGATTTTTCAGCTCATTGAAGTTCAGTAGGCGAGAGAACAGGTTAACCAGAAAAATGCTACTCATCAGAACAAAATCAAGGCCACATTTGATAAAGGAACCAAGAAAGATGTTTTCAATGAAGGAGATTTGGTATTGAGATGGGATGCCAGGAGAGAAGATAAAGAAAAACATGGAAAGTTTGATAATCTGTGGTATAGTCCTTTCAGGATAACCAAGGTAATGAACAATAACACTTTCCTCCTTCATAATTTAGATAACACTGAAATTTTTGGGGGCCCAGTGAATGGGAGGTTCTTGAAGCATTATTTCATCTAAAGGTACGACAGGTTAGAGTTAGTACAATAGGTTTTCTTTCAATAAAGACTCCATATACCCAATGGACTTGTTTTTACAGTTATGCAGAGAATAAAAGAAAGACAATCACAGGGAAATAAATGAATCAGAGATAAAGGAAAGGCAATGGTCTGTAGTTCTTGGAGTTTAGTATCAAAAATCCATCCCCAGAAGGAGCCAATGTTAGTCTCTAATTTTGTCTTGATTTAAGTAAGAAACCCTTGTCCTAAACCCTCCTTACCCATCCCTCATTTTCCGTTTTCAACTGTTTTCATTTTTTTAGATTTTTTATATTTCATGGTTTGCATTAAATTTTTTTGATGATTTATTTGAGTTTTAATTATGAAAAACATTGTTTAAACTAGAAGTGTCTCCTTTATGCCGTTGGAATTTTCAAATTTAAAGTTGTCAAACGCGCTACGGGAATAAGCCTATTCCCGTAGCGCCAAATAATCATGCCATAACGTGTGTCTGCTATCCCGATTTAGTTATGATAATAAGATCATGAGCTAAGAGTTCATGTGTTCCCACGAGAATTTGGTAATCATTTCTAAATCCAACATGTTCAGAACATAATTGCTATACACGCACGCAGGGTTCATTTCAAAATCCCCTATTATTTAATGATTATTATGTGATCGGTTCGAGTTGTTTTAAGTTCAGCCTTGCAGGAAGAAATACAGGTATCCATTCAAAGCATCAGGCATATATCAACAATTGCAGGAAGGGAATTTGGAACCCGAGGGCGTTAGTTGCAGATTTGAGTTTAAATGGCGCCAAAGCGGAGCAGACAAGTTGCCAGAATCAAACTAGAAGGTGCCGAACTCCTTGAAGCCTACCCTTAGATGGCTCAAAGATTTAGAGACGCCAGGTGGTTTGAGTTCCTCACTACATTTCAAGGATATGACGAACATGTTTCCATGGAATTTGCTTTGAACTTCGATGGTCATGAGGTTGAAATTAGAGAGATGTTGATGCTGGTGACAGAGCAGACTATAGCCAAGGCTTGCAGGCTCGTGGTTGGAGGGGAAAGATGGTGGAAGAAGGAACACGTGGTCATTGATTTTGTGAATCAATTCCTCCTTCCAGATAAGTAGAATTTGGATTGGAGAAGGGGAATTCCTCATAGCTGGGTTCGACCCGAATGGCACACTGCCTGGTGGTGATTCACAGATACATCACCTGCGAAGGGAGGTTTTATTTGATCTACATCTACCATATCAGAATAATGATGCATCTAAACGATGACTACCCTTTAAAACTTCCTTATTTTCTGCTTAAAAGTTTGACAAAAATGTCCAAGAAGGTACAATCGATTTCCACTAATGCCAAGGGTAGTTTGTTCCATCAAGTCCCGATTAAAACCCTAGTCATGTCTGCCCTGAATGAAATATAAAATCCCTGGAATTGGCTCACAGAATCCTTAAAATCTATTACTCAATCCAATAAGTCGAAAAAGGGCAGAGGGAGGAAAATTGTTAAACAGAGTTGAGATATTGCTGATGAAAACCTTGTAAAAGATGAATCTTCTGATATCAAGGTAACTAAAAAGAGCAGGAGTAAGAGACCTAGATGGGAGCCCGAACATGAAGTGCTTCCTAAGGAAGATTTCAAAGAAGAGACAGAGTTAGATAATGATCTCATTGCTCAAACCGTAGTCAAGTCTGAAATGCCATCCACCAGCAAAAAGAACGTTGCAGTCAAAGGAAAAAGGAAAAAAGGTGCGTGTGTATCACAAAAACCTTGAAGAAATTCAACCAGGGATACTAATAAGTATAGGCTGAACTCAAAAGCAATGTTCAATCCTGCCATTAAAGAAGAAAACACCATAATCATAGATGATGATTATGAGGAGGTTGAAACAAGCACCAGGAAAAGAGCAAAGAAGACTCCTTTTCCCAAGAAATCTGTCAGCAAAGGAAAGGGAAAACTTACACCACCTACATGCCCTGTAACGAGAGCTTCAACTAGATTAGCTAAGTCTAAAGATATGGCTAAAGGCATCAGTGAATTCCATGAAGAAACACAGGATTACATGGAAGATTCAGATTACTTACCAGATGTACCTGGAGCTATGGATTCATCAAGTTATGAAGAAGAACATAGCTCATAATATATTTCAAAATATCAGGTTAAAGCCAAAGAACCCAATGTTACTTTAAATATGAATGAAAATGCACCCTCTGAAGATTGTTCAAGATTCAGGGTCAAGATAAGAACTGATAAGGAAAAGATTAATGAATTTCAGAAAACCATAAAACAATTAAAGAAGGAAAAGATGCAGATAGAACAGTGGAATGCTCGCCAGCAGGAAAGAATTCAAAGTCTTAAAAAGAAGAAGAAGGAGAAAAGGGCGTTGCTTAAGGAACTCAAGGAAATCAATTTTAGACTCTACTGGCACAATGTTGTGTTAACCACAAAGCTCAAGCAGAAAAATGCCAAAGCCTTTGCTGCGATTTTATCTTAAAGGTAACATGAGGATTGGTTACAATTTTGTTTAAAGGTGCTCCAAGAGATATGGCAAATAATACTCGTTTTGATCAAGGAAAAGCTAAGATTTCGATCTGCTTTACAGAGTCAAAGGAAATCTCTATTTTGTAGAGTATTGCTGGCAATGTTTGTTATATCAGGCTGTTGAGCTGTGGACTATTTTGAAAATAGTAGCTCATTTTTGAGTGACATAATTTAGGATCTGGATACTCTTTGATTCTAGTCATTTAAATTTGTCCTAGATAATAGGATCTGGTAGTTTCATAGTTGTTTTAAGTAGACAGAAGACATACCTTATGGGGGTCGAAAATTTGGAGATCTATAGAGACTTTTTGTGGAGATTATTGTAAAGGCATGTATGTTCAATTGACACTTAATAGAAAAGGCATATGGATGGTTAGACCTTCTCTTTTCTACTCTCTTATTTCATTTTTCATGCTTGAATTTATTATTCAAATTGTAATGGTTTTGGCTCTTGAATGTTAATTTATACAGTGAAGATTTTGCTGTAGAGATAATTTTCAAGTAATGATTTCAAGCTGATACCCATGTTTCTTTAAAATATATTGAAACTAAACTTTGTGAAATTGACAAATTGAAGATTTCACTTTCTTTTTCTTGAATAGGTTTACTCCATCTATGTATCTACCTATTATTCAGCCAATGGGATATGCAATGTTTTAATCTTGATTTTCATGACATGCTGTAAGCTTGACCCAATTTTCAACCATTATACCAAAACCAAATCATAAAACCCTAAAAAATACTTTGCAATAAAATCAATGATGCCCTAGCTTGCCCTTACCAGTCGAGTGCAACTTTAGGGACTAACAGGATCTGCAGCCTTACATCAAGCCTCTCGGGCACACATGCATTGTGCAGTGCAATGCTTAAATGCACAAATATTCGACTGGAGCACGACCATGCTAGACTGCATGAAGAGACAACTCACTGAGTGTCACAGGCGGAGTAACAAAAACTTTGGATTTGGGACCATTTTATGCTCATTCTTCTTTGATAGGGTACCCAATCTCAATCCACGAGAGACAATGTGGGGGCATGTGGCCTTCGCCCTAGTAGTGTGAAGATAAGCGACATTGCTGCCACGACAGGGGGGAGGGAGGACCATAGAGGCCTTCAACGACACCTATTTTGACTAGTGGGCATGAAATATTTCGACGATAGAGGACTACCCCTATGTCGAGATCAATGTTTCCAGGGACCTAGACATGCTTGTACCTCCAGGAGATGAGTGAGGAGAGATAGGTATGTCTGTTTTTAAAGTTATTTAATTTTTTAGTTTCTTTTATATATATCATTTTTATGTGTACCAGAGTATCTGACAACTATGTATCTATTATGTATAGATGTGGGGCGAGTGCGTCCAACAAACTTCACGAGGACCAGGCGACATCCTTGACCAGAGGCGGTACCAGCCGCAGCTGTCGGATCAGTAGCAGGGGGACATCCAGCTGGAGAGGCTGAGATATTTTTGAGATGGGTGGAGTGAAACCTCACCGTTCTCACTTGTGCAGTTCCCATGGCCAAGATTGAGGATCTCCCACCATCGATGCAGCCTCACGTAGTTGGGGTGCCACGAACCTGGGGCCAACTCTTCTGGCGTTTGGAAAATGTCGTTATTCACTATGGTAGGGCCAAAAGGCCCCATGCTTAGCTAGGATGGACCACTTACATGCCGAGGGAACTCATTTTTTAGGGCATAAGCCCCATGATGTGTACTAGACATATTATTTTTTGAGGCGTTCGCGCCCACCTATGTACTCTGAGAATTTTGATATATATATATATATATGCATATTTACATCTTTTATGTCTTATGGATCACATTTTTACAATGTATGTACATGTGTATGTGTGTGCTACTTTTATGTGTGTTTAATATGCCAATCTAATACATGATTAGCTTGAGTATCTGTGATTTGATTTAATCACCTAGGAACATGGATATATGTAATGTAATCAAAGCATCATTCTAAGAGACATACCATAAGGAATCGTCGGTGTAGAGTAGGATCATAAACACGGTAAACCCCATTTAACTGGGACACAACCAACTGAGCATCTAAGTAGACCCGGAGGTGAGAGATACCATGTGACAAAGTGTCACAAAGTAACTCTATTACTGCGTTGTATTTGATGACATTGTTTGTGGCGTCACCTAAACAGATACCTCGAGAAGATAGCAACTGGATTTGAGGCATGAAAATCACCCAAGCTATGGAAGCAAGCCTCCAATTGTGTCAGCTAGCGCCATCCGCAAACCTAATGAACACCTCTGATTCACTTGACATCTACCACAGCGAAAAAGATGACATAAATAACAATACGTCCATAAAACAAAAAGACAAAAACTAATTGTATAAGAACTATACATATGTACAATAAATCACCTAAGGCGATCAACCTATGAGTAATACTTCTTGAGGTAGAGCCCATTTCTAGGCTTCGTGAAATATTTTTCTTCACAGTCAGCCAGACGATAAGCGCCCTTATTTAAGACCACATGGTTTTGAACTTGCCTTCCCCCAGGGGATCCTTATCTTGGTCGTAGACTAGGAAAAAGTCTCCATCAGAGAAAATCCGAGGATGAATGGACCGATCATATTGACACTAGACTCTTTTCTTGTGAGCCTCGTTAGCCAAGGCTGCGTCACGACGTTTCTCATCGAGCTGCTTGAGATATAATAAACGTTCCTCAAGCGACGAAGTGTCTGGAAATAACTGTACTGCCAACTTTAGAGATGAGATCTGACACTCTATTGGCAAGACTTCTTCCAGCCCGTAAACAAGTTGAAAAGGTGAGAAACCGGTGGCAGTCTTTAGAGTCGTTCGGTAGGCCCACAATGTCGAGTACAACATCAAATGCCAATTTGACTTGGCTGAATTGATCGTTCACTGCAGAATAGTATTGAGGGACTTATTCATAGCTTCCACCTGACCATTCACTTGTGAGTAGTAGGGTGATGAATGCTCTTGCCTCAACCCAAGATTTGATGTTAACTCATAAATCATTTTTTTTCTTCTGAAAGTGACTACCATGGTCAGTGAGAATATCCCTCGGGATGTCGAACCTTGCTACAATCTGGTTAAAAATAAAGAGAGTTGTGGTTTCGCCATCATTATTGAACGTTGGCATAGCCTCGACCCACTTTGTGAAGTAGTCTACTGCTACGATAATATAACGGTGCCCCCTGGATGAAGTCGGGTGGCATGTAGTATAATCAATCCCCCACTTGGTGAAGGGACCAAATGTAATAATGGGAAACATTGGAGTGGGGCGTGTCATCATATTCCGAGAGAAGATCTGACACGGGTGACACTTCTTGACCGATTCAATGCAATCCTTGATTAACGTCGGAAAAAAGTAATCAGCTCGTAGAATCTTTTGGGTTGTTGCCAACATAGACAAATGACCACCACATGATCCAATGTGGCAGTCATTAAGAATGAGCTCCCCTTCTTCATGAGTGAGACACCGGCGGAGGATGCAATCTACACCCCGATGATACAAAGTGTCATTGAGAATGAGATAGTTTTTTTCCTGATGGCATATACGTCGACGCTCATCGCGAGAAGCATAGGCAGGGAACTTATAAGTCTGGAGATGGACTATTTTATCTCCATACTAGGGGTCTAAAGATGAAATCATAAAAATATCTCCTTTAGTCGATGATTCTTCGGGTGTAACATCACCTGACTTGACTAGAATTTTTGAGATGAGTTCTACAAAGACCAATGAATTTTTCGATTTCGCGGAAACAAAATCCAAGTCAAATTCCTAAAGGATAACAATCCATCTATTGATCTTTTCGCTAATTACATGTCGTGTCAACACGTATTGAAACATATTCACAATGGAAATGACGATGGTCTTGCAAAGCATAATATAATGACAAAACCGTTGGACAACATGAACTATTGCCAACGCAAGATTCTCAACATGGGAGTAGTTGAGTTTTGGTCCAACCAGGTGTCGAATCAGGTAATATATCACATGCTCTTCAAGAAGATCGTCCTCTTGAACCAATACCATACCGATGGTCAACTCTTTCGCGACCAAATACAATAAGAAATATTTATTATAATTGGGTGGCCGAAGCAGAGGGCAAGACGTGAGGGCACGTTTCAACGCTTCAAAACAGAACTGAGCGACTTCATCCTAATAGAAAGGAACATATTTTTTCAGTAAACACATGAACCCTTTAGTGATCTTGACATAGTTTGCGATAAAACACCAAAGAAAGTTGGATTTTCCCTGTAAACTCTGAAGCTGAGGGACTGTGCACGAGGGAGGCAATTGAACTATCGCCTCAACCTTTAGAGGATTGACCATGATACCTGTTGTCGAAACTATGAACCCTAGAAGATGACTTGGCATCACGCAAAAACTACATCTTCTTGGATTCAAGCGAATATGATAGTAGAGACATTGCTCAAAGATAAGTTCGAGGTGTGTGGGATGATCAACTCTCTTATGAGATAGTGATGATAAATCATCGAGATAGGCCTCGAATATGTGTATGAGATCATGGAAAGAAAAATACATGGCCTACTGAAAAGTGGATCCAACATTCTTCAGGCCAAAAGGCATCTTCCAATAAGAAAATGTACTCCATGGACAGATAAAAGTGGTTTTATGTTGGTCTTCGGGCTTAATCTATATCTGATTGTATCTTGAAAAACCATCCATGAAAGAAAATACCTCATAGCCTGTGCATTCATCGACAATATGGTCAATGAATGGGGTGGGGAAATTTTCCTTTGGATAGGCCTTGTTTAAATCATGGAAGTCCATACATATGTTAATCGTTCCTTGCTTTTTGTTGACCAGAACATGATTTGACACTCATTGAGTCAGCTGAACAGGGTAGATGAAACCAACTTTGAGCAGTTTCTCTACTTCAGCCTTAATGGCTACTGCTTTCTTAGGATTTATCGGACGAAGCTTCTATCGAACTAGATTAGCGTCAGGATACGTCATTATTTCATGTTCGATGATTCTTGGATCAATGCTTGGAATTTCCTCATAAGACCAGGAAAAACTGTCGCATAATTCTTTAAATAAATATGTGTAGATTTGAATCTCCTCGGGGGAGCAGTCTTCTCCAACGAAGACATTCTCCACGATGCTAGGGGTTCTGGAGATGTCAATAGGTATCGTTTCAGCGATGGTTTCCATATTACCTTCGACGTAAACTGTGTGCTTAGCCAAAGGACTGATAGGACAAGACCTATCTCCAGTCATAGTCAACATGAATTCACCTACCTCAATTCTTCTTAACTTCGGGAGAAAACAATATCTGTGATGGAGATCATCCCAGGGTCTATCTGGATGAGTCATTGCCTCAATAATCACCTCTTCTGAGGGCAAGACCAAGTCTAAAGAATGGGTAGTGGTGAGGGAATCTTGAGCCCAAATAGGCTCGAGAACCGGATCTAACTCCTGTGCGGGAGTCGGATCAGGGTCGGTGGAAGCTTGCTGGACTATAGAGTACGCAACTTCTGTCATGGACAAGGGCATGGACATGCCATGATTCCCTATCCCTTCCCTCATGGCCGATGGGGAAGGAAGATTCCATAGATAGTTAAAGTAAGTCGTGCATAACGATGACACTTGAAAAATTTCAACCTTAGGTTGCTCGAGGACAATCGATATGAACTTGACATCGCTGGAGGGAGGCGGGTAATCGAAAGTACCCATCAAATGTGGGCACAAACCAACCCCTATGTTAATGACGTTAGGATGAGGGTTATCAATCATTGGGACCATGGATGCTCCCGATGAAGGGTCAGGACGAGAGAAGGACAACTGATCAATGGACACGATCCGACCCTCATGTGGAAACAAAAAGACCCGAAAATGTGTGGTGACCATTGCATGTATAGCATAGGTCCAACTCCTTCCTAACATAAGGTTGTAGTTGAGAGGCACATTGACCACTTCAACTTCGATGCACACAGTCTTCCCCCCTAACTGCACGGGGAAAGAAGGGATGATCCCATGTGGTCTGAAAGAATGACCGTCAAAAGCAGTAAGTAGAGTAGGTGACGGAGACAAAATGGGTTGTCCAATGGCCTTCTAACACACCAATGGCATCATGCATGTCGAGGCGCCCTCATCAACCACCATGCGAAAAATATTTTGGCTAAAGGTTTTCGTGGTGTAAGC
The DNA here is from genome assembly GCA_009831015.1 of Picea engelmannii. NCBI lineage: Eukaryota > Viridiplantae > Streptophyta > Pinopsida > Pinales > Pinaceae > Picea > Picea engelmannii. The sequence goes on along the minus strand of ML779205.1, from coordinate 1,079,355 downwards.
CACTACTATCTGAAATACCAAGTGGTAGGGGAGAAAAGGTTTTAAGTTGGTCGTATCAAGCATGATCATTCCCGGATTATAGGTATCAGCAGATCCCAAAGCGGATAACAGAGCCTTTCTTTGTTCAAGGCAGCTCTGGGGGAATTCCAAAGCAGACATTGCACAAGGGGTTTATGACAAATCTTCCACCACAAAGTAGTTATGGGTGGCCCTTGCATTTGTATTATGAAAAGCTTTCTTGAACGCCCCTTTTGGGATGCATATAATTGTTTCACCCATCGTCTTATCAATCTGGAGAGGAAAATATGGGTTTATGGCTTCCTTATCCTTTTTAGCAGATTCTGGCATTCTGTAATTGTGCACCCTAGTCACTATGTAGGCATCACCTTTCATCATATAAACTTTTGTAGATGAAGGATTACTAGAAGATGGAGGGGGTCCTTGACTACCCCCATCCGCACTCAAAGAGGCTTGAGTTAAATTTTTACAATGAGGAAATGGGTTCGTTAACATAGCAGGCTGCTACCGCGCCAATACATTTTGGGCCTCCACAAGACGAGGGCACAGGTGAGTTGGATGGTCCTCCATGCAAAGGTTACACAAATACTTTGAATTTCTTTTCTCTGTGTTTCCCCCACCAACATTATTGGTGGGTTTCTTATCCCCCTTACCCTTCTTTTTTCTTTGTTTTTTCTTGCCATCAGGCTATTGGTTGGCCTTCGAGTTCGTCGATTGCACACTGTGTACATCTGACGTTTGAGTAGGGGGGGGTAGCTGAACCAGTGGTTTGGCTGGACACTGTCTGTTGTATTGACAATTGTTGCAATTGATTTGACAATTGATCAGTGGGATTTGTTTGTGCTGAACCAACTATACCATCGGCATGTGGTCCAGACTTCTGTTTGGCCTTGTCAAGAATGGATTGTGGCACATCTGGAAAACCTTCATAAAGTAAACCAAACTGAGAGTATATCAGTTCTAGCTGTTGAGCTCTCATTATCACTTCTTCCTCGAAAAACACTCCCAATGTTGCAACGTCCTTGGATAACTGAGGTACCAAAGACTTAAGGAACCACTCTAGCAGAAAAATCGATGGGACTGGTACTTTTATCAAACTCTTCCAACACCGCCATTCTCGGATGTGATACGAGATATGGTCAGCCTTTGTTTTCACAAAGTTGTCCAACAATTCGGTGCCGACATCGTATATCATAGGTAGTTGAAAATGGTTAAGGAAAACCATTTCCAATTTGCCAAAAGTAGAGTATCTTGAGCAGTCGAGCTCAATGTACCATTTCATGGAAATCCTGATAAGAGTGCGTTGAAATAGACACAATTGTACGGAGTCGTCTCACAACGAGTTCGACGAGCACCATAGGTGAAAATTGATCACATGATCACACAGATCTTCGTTAGGCTTATATTCAAACTTTGGAATGTCTGAGGGAAACTTGGTCGGCATTGGAGGCCAATGCGGATCATGACAAGTTGGGTCATTTAACAATCTTGACAAGTTTGGAAAATGTAACGTTTCTAGAAATGGTAGTTTGGGCTGTTGACTATGTACAGGGAATAAGGAGCTTGGATTTTTACTGGCACCAGGTTGCCAGGAAAAGTTAGGCTGCTGACCAGGGTTCTGGTAAATACCATGGCCTTGGCCAGCGAATAAATACTGCATTGGTTGGGAACTCATTGGATGACTCCCGTAATTGGACGTTGAGGGTTGGGTGGGGATTTCTCCTTGCATTGTGTTCCAAAGATTCTGGAAAGGGTTTCCCCCTGCCGATCTGACAGGCATAGGTACTGAGCCTTGCCTGGGGTTCCATTGGCCATGGAATGGGTTACCCCCTGTTGGCATCCCTAATGAGGGAACTGATCCCTGCCACAAATTCCAGAGTCCTTGTGAGGAGAAGACTCTTGTGTTTTCCCCTTGTGTAGGAATAGTACCCTGCACAGGATTTGGTTGTCCAAAACCAGGGTTTCCCCCGGTCGAGACGACAACTGATGAGAATGCGTTATTTCCAAACACGTCAAAAAAAGAGAACGGCATTGAACCCACTGGTGTGGTGTAGGAAGAAGGTCCTTGACTACCTTCTCTGAACAAGTTGTAGTTCGTGTTCGGCCAAACGGGCTGCTAGGGAGCACCACCTAGCGAGGGGTACAATGAAGGTATATGACCCCCGCCGTAAGGGAAAGCAATATAGGGGGCTGAGGTTCCCCCCATGAACCCTTGCAGAGGAGAATTAGAGCTCCCTTCCCCCAGACCCATAGTCTGTAGGGTGGAGTAGCAGAGGACAAAGTTCATATCAAAGCTTGACATCTTGTATGAAAAAGGAGGGCCCATCAGACTCTGGGTGAATGAAGTAGTGATCGCCGCCATAGACGGAGTCAGACCACTGTTCGAAGTAGAGGCGGTCGAGACCATGGTGGTTCGGACTGGAGAAGGTGGGTTAGGAGGCAGAACGCCCATTTTGGTGGTAGCCATTGAGGGAGTATGAGGACTCCCAGATGAAGTAGGAACATTTGCTTCCATCGCTTCTTGCAAAAATATCTGATGCTCATGATGAGTTACCCTTGGAGGAACAACTTGTATCAAAATTGGCGTCGACAAGTCAATGATTGGAGGGTTATACGGCCCAAGAGCTTCTGCTCCAAGGTCACAAATGGTTGGTTCCTTTGGATTCGAGTGTTCTCCTCTTGGGGATGGCTTAGGCACAGTTTCCTATGGCCTGATCGCCTCAAATGACCCTTGTTGGTCAAGTCTTCACCGTAATGGTGGCGGTGGTATCTCTAATGAAACCGGTGACAGGTCCTGAAGCCTTCGCGACCGGTGGAGCTCCTGATCTTCCACCTTGTGAAAATATTAGTGACACTGTAAGGCTTTTACTAACGTTTGAAAAACAACACACACTAGAAAAAGTTCATATGAGATAAAGCAAGCAAACCACTAACTAGTTGGAAGAGTAGTTACGCCAGCCAACACTAGAGCAACTTACCGGTGCAAGTGCAACTCGAATACGAAATCACCCTCTAGATATACTCTGTAAAGCGTGGCCCAACATCTTCCCTAGGTACCGCGATATACCCCCACAGTAACCTATGTAAGTCACTAAAATAAAGGCAACTAGGTTGCCAGCGCGCGAACAGTCACCAAGTGGGTACAATCGACAGTCGGATGGATCAGAATGATCAGGGTATCAAGCCTAAAACCTATCGAGGGTATCAAAAGAAAGTGGTCTAGAAGACATCTGAGGACCTCAAACAGATTTGAGATCTGTGAAGCTCCATGTAAAATGCGACCGACAACAAGTCCTCTATATGCATTCCCCACTACGCTTGGTTCGGTTTTGGAGGGGTTATCTTCGCTACCTTTCCGCATGCGAACTCATGTTTAGCCCCTGTGTTAGAGGGGGGTCCCAGATAACTTTCACGTTTACTGGAATTTTTACACTCCCTAGCACAAAATCCAATGTTTGTTTTATAAGCCTTGAAGAGTTTCCTCTCCAACCTAAATCAAGGCTCTAGCCTAGACTAGTTGATGGACCCTACAAACATAAAGTCTAGTAAATTTTAATTTTAGCGTTAATTTTAAGTGGCTTGTTTTAAGTCAAGGAAACGACAATGAAACTAGTGGTGTATTTTAAGAGACGAAAGAGAAGAGCATTAAATGAAACTGAAAGCAAAACTACTTCCTTTTGACAAATAAAGATTTGCAATTTTAACTCTTTAACCAACTTTTCGTAACTACTTTTTTCTATGATATTTTAAAGGAAAACCTAAAACAAGATTTATCTCGACTATGAGCTACTTAGTGTTCTAAGAAATCAGTGAAGAACTTAAGAAAAACACTCTTTTTTTCTGAAAAGCAATATAATTAACCTAACTACTTAACCAAACTAAGAAATGAAATATTTTTCTATTTTTTTTTATGCTTCAAACAATAAAATTGAAATTAATTCTTTTTCTTTTTCTTTAAAGAAGGAAAAAGGGGAAACATTGACTTCTAGCCCACTATGGATCACAGGGAGTCACTGACGATACTAAACAGGCTAATAAGAAAAGACTCCCAAACTCATCTAAAACCCTTTCAAAGAAAACACAAGAAATTTTTAACAGATAAGCAAACTGATGTGAAACCCAACCTAAAGACTGTAACAACAGAGACCAGTACTAGATCAAGAAATCCTTGAGAAGTATGACTTCAATCAGGGAAGAGGTTTACGGCCTCTTCTTCCAGAAAAAATTTCTTGACACAGGCATGCTATTGACACTTAAGCAGCCTGCATATGTATGCAAGTTGTCTAAAGGTAGGGCGCATATGTACGTGTGCAGACCCACTATAGACCGTGTACACCTCTGTAAATTATCAAAAAAATAAAACTAACAGGTAGACTGACAGGGTAGAGAGTACTGGTATGGTAGACCAGAATCCCTTAAAGACTCAACAACTTACATAAACTCAAAAAAGGTAATCAAACCAATTAAAACACCCAAAAACTATCCCCTACAACCCTAGATATTTCCCCAGTGTGGACTACACTAGGGTTCAACATGTATGCATATCTAACCATCTAAAAGTCTCCTAATTTTTAAAACTACCCCGAATATACCCCACATTCATGCATGAAATACAAAGTAAAAATATCCAGTAACTCTACCTTTAACTCTGCGTCCAATGTCGATCCTTTCGCGTTCGATTGCTCCACTAACTACAAGTCTCCTCCCAAGGCTGACCTGCATTCACAAATAGACAAATAGGGAACTACGAACATGGATCTCATATATGAATTATGGGTTAGATGAAATTATAAAACATAAATCAAACATAAATATTTGACACATCATATTTCGAGGTAGAAAAAGTATTCCTTTTATTGATATCACAAAGTTTACTTACAATGAGATCGACGACTGCTCCTCGAACCTGGTCAGGGATCCTCTTCACCAAGCTCCAATTGTGCTTCCATGTATCTTTCTCCTCTCACACTCTCTCTAGGGAATGGAATAGTCTTATGATGGAGGAAAAAGGCAAGAATGGGAAATTCTGGTACAAATCTCACAAGGTGGCTGCAAATGCTTGGGGCAAGGAGGGGATGTGAAACAGGAAGATTTTAACTATTCTTATGCTTAGATTTGGAATGAGACCCCAACACCTCCTTTTATATGACAAAAGGATGGTTATTCGGTTGGGTCATGGGCTATAGGTGGTGTGACAGTTGGGAAACTACCCAATAGCCTGTAATCTCAACGAGTTCCTTGCAACTTTTTAATTTTTAAAACATTTGTGGGTATACGCGGGTTGTAATGGTGCAACTAGCATACGTACACGAGTTGTAGTGGTTCAACAAGCATGTGTACATGGGTAGTAGTGGTGCAGGGCACGTACATATTCAAAAATATGTTTTTTAAGAAGAGTTGCTTAGTGATGGCTTGGCAAAAATAGCAAGTAAGAGGGCTTGATGCCAGGTATGCATGTATGGTGAAATTTAGGGTTATAACAATATTGATAGTCAAATCCTTCCTGTAGCTAATCATCCATGGTATAAATATTTGGTGTATTACTTGAAAAATCAGAGGTGTCTAGATAATTTAGATACTCATCAAAGGATAAGGCTCCATCTTGAATCTTCCAGATATGTCATTTTAGGAGACTTCTTGTTTAGGAGATCTATCGATGGTATGTTACTTCGTTGTGTAAATAATGAGGAAGCACAAAAATTGTTACAAGAAACCCATGGATCTCCAGATTCTGTTGTTCATGTAGGTGGCCACTTTTTTGCTAAAACTATTTCTTTTAAAATTATCAGAAAAGGGTACTATTGGACTTCAATTTTTCGTGATTCTTATAATTTTTCAAGATCTTGTGACAAGTGCCAAAATTTTGCTGGGAAAGAATGTCTTTCTACCATGCCTCTACAACATGTCCTCCCTGACTTTCCTTTTTCAAAATGGGGTCTGAACTTTATCGATCCTATCAATCCTCCATCTTCAGCTGGGCAAGTTTTTATCTTGACATCCACAAACTATTTAACGAAATGGACTAAAGTTGTCCCACTTAAGCATTCGCAGGATGAGCAGGTTATTTCTTTCCTTGAAACTAATATATTTTCCATATTTTGTCTTCCTTTGGAGGTTATTACAGACAACGATATTGCTTTTATTTCTTCTATGCTGACTCGGTTTCTATCTAAACCGGGAGTTAAACATTTTACCTCATCATCTTATTATCCTCAAGGAAATGGGCAAGCCGAGTCTACTAACAAAAATCTGGTTAGAATTATCGAGAGGCTCATCGAAGATAAGCCTCATCAATGGCATACCCTCCTCACTTATGCCCTTTGCGAAGATCACACTACCACCAAGGTGAGCACTAGTTGCACCCCATTTCATCTTGTTTATGGTCAAGAAGCCATTCTGCCTACTGAGCTGGAACTTTCTTCTTTAAGGCTAATGCTACAGATGGAAGAATTGAATTCTTCTAATATTCCTCAAAGGATAAATGCACTATTGGATTTAGAGGAACAAAGGACGTTTGCCTTAGAAAACATAAAGAGAAGACAACAAATTGTTAAGAGATATTTCAATAAAAGTGCAAAATCTATTAGATTTAAGGTCAATGAAAAAGTCTTGCTATGGGATTCAGCTCACGTTGATAGAGGAAGGCATTCAAAGTTTCAAAAGTTATGGGTGGGTCCTTTTAAAATTGCTTTTGTCCTGGGTGCAAATTCTTATATTCTAAAGGACTTGGAAGAGAGATTATTTTCCTATAGCACCAACGGTTCCCACATAAAACACTATGTGGAACTAGCTTTAAAGTTTAAATGTTGTATGAAATTACTCTTGTATTATAGTTTTGTTTCATTCCTTTGATTTTTCTTTGTTTTTATTTATTTATGTTGTTTAATTTCTATTGTTTATTTCTTTTATTGACTTCTTTTCTTACCAGAAATAAAATTTTGGATCAGTTTTGCCACAACGATGCTATTCTGCAAGTATTTTTAATAAATAACAATCAGGTTACACAACTGTCATGATGTCTCCCCTTGAAGACATCTTTGAAATGGCTATCTTCTTCCAGTACTATTGTTAGATAAGATTATTGGTTTTTATCCCTATTTTCTTCTTTCCTTTTCTTCCCTCCGCCCCGAGATTCAAAAAGAGCACACCATAAATTTTCTCCTGAAAGAAAAGAACGCTTTTACTGTGATTAATCGAATGTTATGCATATAGGAATAACCCCCTCATACATAACATTTTCCATAAGTTATTCTCTAAATCCCAAATCATATTTTCCCTTAAACTGCCTCACTTCACCTGTTGCATAATCATTTTGATATACATTCCTTGATCTATTGTTCACCTGGTCTACGAAACCAGACTATCCAAGTTATTAATCTATTGGAAACATATTTCCTTGTGGAGTCGCTAGTTGTTGACGCATAAAAACGCAACGATGAATACTGCTCACAAATGATTGCCAAGCTCTATTATTTAATAATAATAATAATAATAAACTAGTAGGTGGGACCCCCTTGTAGACTAGTGGCGTCATGATGGATATGTTGCACTTATATATTTTGTTTGTTGTTATGATGATGCCAACATAGTCTTCTACAGTTTGATGATTCAAGTCATGGTTTTAATCATTATGACGAAATAATATGGTTGGTTGATTGTTGCATGGCTAGATGGTTTTGATGGTCACTCGCAAATTATGGTTTTCCTATGGATAAAAGGATTCTTACAGGTTTTGTTTTGGATGTTGCAATTAAACATGGATTAATTGTTTTACATATGATTTTATACAAGGGGATGATATGGGATCTCTTCTAAAAAAAGGACTATACAACAAGCCCAAATGCTATGTGTTATTGTGACAAAGGGAGGGTGCATAAACCCTTGCTGCTAGACTTATGTGCTTTGTTATATGATAGATGTTGAAGCACATAGGGTAACATATGGCGCATTGTTGTTTTTAAAAAAAGAAGAAGGTTTTGACATTTCTTTGGGTGGCACACTATGCAATGGGATATAGCAATGGAATATATGGTTGATTTAATGGTTAGTGTTATGGTGAGTTGGTTGGCTTGTACGTTGAATTGAATGAGGTTGGGGAAGGAAGCGACATGCATTTACTGCACGTCACTCAAACAACCCTCAAGGCTTGTCACCCTAGTCATACTTGCATTTGTTTTTTTGGTTCTGGTGGATGTTGATGCTCCACGATTTTTGGTTGTGAAGTCTAACTCTCTCCCTCAAGCAAGATTTTACAAGTATGGTTCCTTATCTTTCCATCCATGATGGTTACTCTACATTATGAATCGATTTTTGGCTCAGAATTGCTTTAGGTTTGTGTTTTTCTTAATTTTTTGGAATGTGTATCGATGTTGTGTTTGTGGGTTCTTCTTGTAAATATTCTAGACTGTTGGAATTTTAAATAAAGAGAAATGGTTATTCCTTGCTGTGTGTAGCCTGTGCATGGGTTTACTGGTTAAATCACAAAAAATCATGTTCATTCAGCTTAGGGTTTTTGGTCTGGTTCTCTATGGGAACTTATGATTATAGTTTAGCAATATCCAAGCTTTGTGCATGGGTTTTACAACTAGACTTGGTGTTAAGTTTTGCCACTCCTTTTTGTCTCTGTGGTTGATATGTTTCTATTCTTCGGGTTGCAATGTGAATTGTTAAGAGTTGGAGTGTTTCTTGCCATGTCTTGGTCGAGCCCTGAGATGCTATTTATCTTGGCATTGCCCTCATTATCATTGTTGATGGGAATCATTTCACAGTCGTGTTTAGTATCACCTAGAACTTTAATGGAAGCCTTATATATGCTTTGGTTGACCACGGTTTGTGCTTGGACATTATTTTTATAGTTCTATTAAGTGTTCACTTCTTCTCGTTCCTTGTTAGAGGTGGTTGACTGTCATTTGAGAACCCTTACTGTCAAGAGTTGTTAAAATTTATATGGTAAATTTGAAAAGGCATGAGTTGTCTGCGTCCTCGAGGACTTATTTTGATTGAGCCATTTATTCTCACTCTCAATTTGCTATGTTTTTAAACCCTAGATACGATATTTCCTTCGTTTTATTCACATTCAAGGGTATTTAAGCATTGCTTGTGCTTGGTTGATTGGGCACGAGTTGGTTCTGTTTCTCAATTGGGCAATTTAAAAAAAAAGAAAAGAATTCCGTACATGATAATTTATGTGAAGTTCAGACTCAAAGTTGCATGTTATCTGTTGAATGTTGTTCAAATTGGTTCTTTTGTCGATTATTTTTTATGGAGAATTGTGTGTGAATGGATGGGCCCTGATTATGAGTTCTAACACCTAGTTCAATTATGCCAACAATGTTTAAAAAATGGATAGTGGTGGTTAATTTTGTGCATGTTCGTATTTGATTTTAAAGAACAAGAATAGGTTATAAATGGTCGAGATCACTGTGAGTCTTCTATTGTTTTTAAAAGGAAAAGAGATTTAGCATTAGAATACTAATGGTTGTGGCTCAAAGGGTTATTATGTTCATCATATCGATTGCAAGACTATTGACAGTACTTCTATATAAATATTATATAGATACAAAGACTACTATAATTGAGTATTTCTGGGCATATGAGTTGTTGTTTTTTGAAAGTCAACAAATAATATGTAAAAGAAATGATAGTTTGATGGTGGTTTTTAAAAGTGAATGTTGATAGTTATGTTTAATTGTTTGATTTGATTTATTTTATATCAATAGTATCCATATTATATCCCTGTCATGCTACCACTTTTTCGCTCATTATATCCCCCTCATAATCCCGATTTCATTTTGACAACCATATTCTATAAAATAAATTAAAAAAAACTCTATATAACAACAACAAAAAGTGATAACATAGAAATAGATGGCAACTGATATTTTTGGTATTTGATTGCAATGTTAAATTATTTTATTAATTGTTGAGTAGTACTCGTGTATTTATCCCCTCTCATTATATCACTGTTTCACTCATTACACTCCCTCCAGATGTCCCATGAACCCTACCACTCCCTGCTCACTTGGAAATAATTAAATGATTTCTTATGGATGGATTTGCATGGGTCTTGTGTCAATTCTTGAGCCAAATTTTGTTTCATACAAGCAAAATGTTATGTATGGTCTGTTAAGGGCTAGTTACTGATGAATTGTTGCATACAAAATGATTTTCTTCAGTAGGGGAAACAATGGCAGAAATAATAGAGGAAGAGGTAACTGGAATAGAGGGCCTAGAAGGCCTATATTCTCCATTCATTTTGATGTTGACCCCCAGGAATTGAACCAGTTGTTCCAAGCTGGGTTATTTAACTGGATAGAGAAAGGAATAATACAACCTCGACCAGAGAGACCACCCTTTCAGCCTCAAAACATCCCTGGTATTCCCGTGCCTCCTCATGTGTCCTTGCAACCAGAAGTCCCTGCAAATGATGGATGGAAAGAGATTGTGAATCCAGTTGTCTCTCACCATCATGGCTGGCCCAATTTGTCATTACCTCTTCCACCACCTGTAAATCCTAATGTTGAAATTGCCCCTGTGCATTCACCTGTTCAATCCTCTCATGCTATTAAAAGGATTAAAATTGATGTCCCCCATGTGGAATATAGAGGCAAAGATGTAGCCTCCCCTTCCTCTCCTTCAAATTACTCTTCAAAATCAATGTCCTCTCGTATGCATCTGAAGGATGATTGTTCCCATGTTATTAATGAGATACAACCTCAAGGTTCAAATCAACCTAAGGTTACTTCCGGGAAGTCAAAGGGGGACATACGTGATAAAAGAAAGATTACCTCTTGGAGTGGCAAGTATGGATTTTAATTTATGTGTTTTTATGATTGAGTTGTTGAAGACTGTGGTTTGTAGAAAGTTTGGACAACAAGATATTTTTTGGGATAATGTGGATTATGTGGATATTTACATATTTTTGGATATGATTTGAATTATTTTTTATATTTAAATATTCAATCTTTGAAGGTATTTAAGGGAGTTACAAGGTGGCACATGTTTAAATGATTATCCAATTGTGTTTTAGTTTATAATTTGGAAAGAATAAAAGAAGGGAGTCACAAGAGGTCCCACCTACCTAGTTATTATTAAATAAAGACCCTTAACTATTATTATTATTATTATTATTTCTCCTAAACTAAATTAGTTAAGTCAAACTAACATAACTAAAGAAAGTAGTTGAACTAATTCAACTTATTTGGAAGGCATAAAAGCTAAATGAGAAGACGAAACAAGGGATAATAGAAGGAGAAAACAAGACTAAGGTTTGTTCTTTTGATTTCATGAGATAGTTTTAGTTTTCATTCATTCTTGAGTTCATTCAAAGCTTAATTCTCTTTTTGACAGTAGGGTCCTCTTGTAGACAACAAGGTTCAGAACTGAACCAAATCATTCAGATGCTTGTTTTAGAGGTGTTGATATATCCTTGATAGTATGTGTATACTTGTTTGTTTATGGATTAAGTTTCATAGCTGATAAAGGATATTTTGCAGAGTCAAATTGGCAACAGTCTGTGGAAAGCTGATCCAGATTATAAAGTTCATTTTTTACTTCTTGTCAGAGTCCTTTTGTATGGTTTTCATCGGGGATCTCTAAATTAGATTGTGGTCCATGCCCTCACATGGGTTTTGTAAAGAGAAAAATACTTTTGATTTATTGGAATGAAATAAAGCAAATTTATATTCTGTCTCATTTGTGTGTACCTGTGACTTGGTTACTTTTGCTTTTTGATCTCCACATTTACTTTTTATAATCTGTATATTTTTTAGAAACTTATATAAAAATTTTATGTTATTTTGTAACGTTCTTTTCATAAAAGAATCATCCTAAAACCTTGTAATTAATACTTGTGGATTGGGAAAATATTTTGAGGCTATAAAACATTGGGTGATATTCCCGACTATCTTGACTGAGCCAGGCAAGATTCGAAAATGCTTGAGTAAGATAATTCATATATTTTCCTCAACACAACTTTCATTTTTTGACTTCACACTTTAGAGGGAAATCTATTACACATCAAAATTCCTCACTTCGATAATGTCACATTCTCATTGTCGTGAGTGACATAAGTGTCACACTTTTGTCACAAGTGTCACATTCTCGTTCTGTAAGTGTCACATCATGAATGACACCTTGAAAACACTTGATACAACCATGAAAACATGTTAGAAGAAGAAGCCTTATCATCTGACAGTCGAAACAAAGGTTTTTCTATGAGAATTGGTCATCTTGTCAACTTTTGGGAATATTAGCGCTCCCCTGCTCATATAGAGGGAGCGCTAGTGATCTTTGTCTATATAGAAGGGATTGTTGTAGCACTTTGTTTCCCATTGTAAGGGAGCGCCAGATTGGTTTGTCAAATCTTGAAAGAAATCCCTTTTTTTTCTAAGGAAAAATATGAATGGATCAAGTTGGTTTGGCTCGAATATAACCCTTAGGCTGCATCTAAGGGAGATATCACAACTATTGGAGCCATATCCTCAACTAATTCCAAATATAACCAAGGTGGTTGAGCCTCTCAAAGGATATAAATGGAGGAATTCTCATGGTGAAAAAGGGAGGAAAATATCATCAAAGCATTGTTATTCTGATCGTGGATGTTTCGAGCAAGGGTTGGACGAGGAGGAATTGGAGATGCTACTGCAATATCATCTAAGATTGTAAGTTTCCTTTTTAAAGTTCTCATAAATATACTTGGCCTATTTCCTTCTAGTATGTGTTTACATGTACTTGTCTATGCTTGTCTTAATCTTCATAGATAGATTAGTTTTGTCTAATCCATTATAGTAGAAGATAGTCATTTGTATTTTGTTGTCTATTGCAGGTACTATTCGGGACTCGCAGATCAGAGAAGCTTGGACAAACTTCGAAAGTGAGGTACACCATACTCTCCCTCTTACTCTCTTTTTCGATGGATAGAATTAATATATAGGAATGGTAGTTTTCTGTCTTAGTAGAGGGGTTTGTACTCCAAGGGAAAATTCACCTATCTGCAGGGGGGTATTTCCATAACAATGGTTGGATGTTGGAATCCTCCTTCCTTCAGGCCTAATCCTAGCTTTGGTTCTCCAGGATGGATTGCTCAAACAGGAGGTCAATTTACTTCCTATATTTCATCCGACATTCCCTCTTCCTCCATGCCGATTCCGATGAATGATTTTATTATGGATGCTCACCCTTTGTCCTATGGTATTCCATCCAGAGGGAATAATTTTCACGGTATGGGAAACCCCGAGCATGGAGTTCCTTCATCTCAGGGAAACATATATAATCCTTATCATGCCACTTATGTGGGTATGGTTCCCTTACAACCCTCCATGAGCCAATTAGGAGGAGGATACTATCCTACTAGACAGGGCCATGGTATATACCAGAACCCTAGATGGTCTGCAATCCCTCAACCCCAATATTTACCAAGCGCATGGGCTCAGACACCGCAACCTCGACTCATGATCCTTCATGTCCCCCCATTCCCACCAAGCTTCCTTCAGACATTCTAAAATTCGAAAGCAATATTAGTGAGGACCCGGGTGATCATGTGCCTACTTTTCATATTTGGTGCTCATCTAACTCCCCAAATGACAATTCTATTCATTTGAGGCTATTTCAACATACCCTCACAAGGGTCTCCGCGAATTGGTACATTGAGATACCTGGGGGAACCTATGGAACTTTCAATCAGATGGTATTGATTTTTCTCAATCACTTCTAATGACCGGTTTGTTATGATGTCGACCTAGAAATTTTGTTGACCCTTCGCCAAGATAAAGCCACACATATCTCCAATCATATATAAGAGTGGCATAGATGGAAGAGGTTGATTAAAGCCTACATTCCTCCAAAGTTTCTGTTGGAATGGTTCCTTAAGTCTTTTTTGCCTTATATTTCGAAGGATGTTTCTACATCCAGAGTAACATATGAGGAATAATCCATCTTCAAATCCCATCAATTGGACCTTATATATGGTCAATCTGGGATGCTTTATGAAATCCTCCTCGACACACCATGGTCAAACTATGATCCTAGACAAAATACCGAGCCTCATGTCGATGGCATGATAGGATCTACAAATTCTAAGACCATAGACTTGGTGATGAAATAGTTGAAATGTTTTTCTCTAAGCTATCCTGTAGTAGGACAAGCTCCAACTTCGTCCTCCACCACCAACCAGTTGACAGATGTGCATTCTATACAATTGTCGTCTAACCCAAATGGTAACCAACAACCAAGAGGGAATAAGAAGAAAGAACGAGGTAATAATCATAAGGGTGGGAAAAATAATAATAAAGCCAAGGACGATAACAATAATGATATATCAAATAATAATGCTGGTGAGGGAAGGAAAGAAAAGTGGAAGGTGAATTTTCCCTATAAACTTTGTAAAGATGATCACCTTACCCACTTGTGCCCCAAAATAGAGCAAGCCTCAAGGCTCTTATCATAGCCACCCACTATGCTGACAAACCCATTTCCACATAATCAACATATGGCCTTGGGGATCTCCAACACTGGAAATCCATTAGGTGTGATTCAAAACCCCTTGGCACATGAAGGTGGCCATCTATGTGTCAATATGGTTAAGTATCAGATTGATGTAGCCACTCTATCTCGCGATTACATTTCTTAATAGACTATTTTAGGTCCAGAGCCTCTTCCTCTCCCGAAATCACCCTTTCATATTGAAAATACAGAACCTCCACCTTGTATTCTGAAAGGAGTAATAATGTGTTGTACACAAAATCCTAATTCCAAAGCCGCCAAAACTATTCGATTGTCAAATATTTGGTCCAAAATCCATGCACGGTGTTGGGTTTAGAGGTGCTCCAGATGTTCCCTTCACAGAGGAATGGATTTTTATCTACATTAGGATCTCTAAACCCATGTGGCTCAAAGGTTATCAATTTTGATGTCATGGATGTTAAGCCTCACTTACCTTACCACGTGGCCTTTCAAATCCATGCGGAGTACACAAAAATTACCATCAAATGTATTGTAATTGATGAAGGTGTTGTGACATGCATGATGTCCCTAACATGTTGGAAAGCCTTTGGCTATTCGACCCTGTCTCAATCCATGACTATGTTGACCGCATATCGTCGCAACTTATTTAGATGATATCATTGCTCACTCTTGCAAGAGGATAGATCACTCAACTCACCTTCGAATAGTATTTGAGAGATGCCATTATTATCACATTTGGTTGAACCCTCACAAGTGCATATTCTGCATTAGGTATGGTTGTATTTTAGGATTCATAGTGTCTAATCATGTGATCATGGTGGATCCTATGAAGGTTGAGGCAATACTTTGGTTACCTCCCTTGCACAACATTTGAAAATTTCAAGGTTTACAGGGGAAGGCTAACTTCCTGAGTTGTTTCATAGTGAACTATGCCAACTTAACTAAAGGTTTCATGCATATTTTGAAGAAGGACACTCCATTTGTATGGGATGATCAAGCCCAGGAATCCTTCGATGCTCTTAAGAAATAATTAGTATCGACGAATCTATTGAAGCCTCCGAACTACAATAGAGACTAATTGCTTTATATAGCCGCATCTGAAGGGACGATTGGTATGGTACTGGTTTGTGAGGATGAAGAGCTCCATGAGCACATTGTCTACTATCTCAGTTGAAACCTGGTTGGTCCTGAACTTAAATACTCTCACGTAGAGAAGTTGTCCTTGGCCATTGTACATGCGGTTAAGAGATTATGATATTATATCTTACTTTGCAAAACTATCGTAGTTGTGAATATCAATCCATTTCAATACGTTCTTACCAGGCATATCATAGGGGGGGAATATAATAAGTGGATTTTTATTCTACAAGAATTTGATCTCGATTTTTCTTCTATAGAATCTAAGAAATCGCTAGTTTTTCCCGAATTGATGTCAGACTTCCCTAGACTGGATGAGGAAATTTTTCATGAAGATTCATTCGTGGATGAACTTATTTTCCTTATATGGTCTTCATACCCTTGGTATGGAGACATTTTTATATACCTTCAAACCTTGAAGCTACCCAGGATCTGTTGAGAGACAATCGACGACATATACGTCATCAGGCTAAGAACTACCTTATTATCAGTGACACTTTGTATCGTCGAGGGGTGGATAATATCTTGCATTGTTTCTTGGATCATGAGGAGTTTGAGGCTATTATCAATGAATGTCATAGTGGGGTGTGTGGTGGTCATTTATCCGGGCTTGCGACAACCCAAAAGATATCGCGAGTTGGTTATTTTTGGCCATCAATTTTAAAAGATTGTGTTGAAGCAGTCAAGAAGTGTCACCCTTGCACGATGTTCACTTGGAAAATGCACTCGCACCTGACCCCTCTTCACCCAGTCATCACCATCGGTCCCTTCACTAAGTGGGGGATGGATTTTATGGACTACAACCCAACCTCATATGGGGGGCACCAACATATTATCGTGGTCATGGATTATTTTACTAAATGGGCAAAGACAATGCCTACTGTTAAATCCAATGGTAAGACTATAAAATTCTTCGTGTTCAACCAGATTATAGCCTGGTTCAGAATCCCAAAAGATATTTTCATTGATTATGGAAGTAACTTTCATAATGAGATGATGAAGGAGTTAGCATCAAAATTGGGGTTTAAAGGTGGTCATTCTTCCCCTTATTATCCCCAGGAAAATGGACAAGTAGAGGTGGTGAATAAATCTCTCAAGACCATTTTGCAAAAAAATTCCAACCAGAGTAAATATGACTGGCATGTGATTCCTTACCCTGCACTTTGGGCATACCGAACCACGGTAAATAATTCCACTGGTTTCTCTCCTTTTCATTTAGTACATGGTGTGGAGTTGATTCTTTCAATTGAATGTGAAATCCCTTCCCTTAAATTGGCAATTGAGCTCCTACCTTACACATCTGATCTTGAGAAATGCCTCATGCACCTAGAGCACCTTGATGAACAACGTCAAGATGCATATACGACTATTGAAGATAATAAATGATGTATTAAGTTTCAATACGATAAGTCTGTCTGTCCTCGACATTATGCTGAGGGTGACTTGGTTCTACTTTATGACCAAGCCAAAGAACCACTGGGGGTAGGTAAGTTCAACCCCATGTGACACGATCCTTATATCGTGCAACGTGTCCTAGAGAAAGGATCCTATGAATTAGAATATTATGAAGGGAATATGTTGGATGAGCCCATAAATGGGCTCTACCTTGAAAGGTATTATGCTTGAGCCCAAACTCGGGCATGAACTTTGTATACTAGTGTATCTTAATGTATATACTTTTAGAAAAACAGGATCACAGAGAAAAAAAAAAACAAATGTGGAAATAAAACACAAAAGATACATAATACAATAGAGACACAGATATATGTGGTTCACCCAGTATGGGCTACATCCACCAGATAAATTTCCAGGTCCTTCCTTTATTATTATCCAACAAATAAAGGGATACAACCTACAACACCCACTATAACTTCCTCTTCTTTCTCTCACAGTCTCCTCACTCAGAATACAATATTCACAATAATGCATAGCCGCAACACATTTCCCTCATAAAAGAGGGTTTTCATCTAGGGAAAAAAACCCTAACATAACTTCTACCATTAGATCTACGACCTTATAATGAACAATCCATATGTACACTCCCCCGTGTGGAGGAGTTTACATTCTTCTAGGGTGTAAAGTATTCATGGGGTATAAACATGGTTGAAAACAAAGACCTATGAATCAGGAAGATAATTAGGCTCCACAACCAACAATCTCCCACTTGGAGACTGATCTCGACAACTCCACCATTGTTGTATCTGCTGGACTCTGATCCTTCTTGGACCTAGAAAATTTATCTTCTTCATCTTCATGCTTGAATACCAACTGGAACTGAGCAGGAACTCAGTTTCTCCCTAGTTACTCCCTTAGTTAACATGTTTGCAAGATTTTGGCTAGTGTGTATCTTTTCCAACTTCAAATGTCCATCTTCCAAGACATATCGTATGAAATGGTACATGAGTTGTATATGATTAGTCTTCGAATAGAAGGTTGAGTTATTTGCAATATGAATGGAACTCTCATTGTCACAATACAACTTGCTATTCTCCTGCTTCTTTCCCAATTCCTCCATAAACCTTTGTAACCAAATAATTTATTTACTAGCCTCTGTAGTAGCAACATACTCTGCTTCTGTTGTTGAAATTGCAACAACCTTTTGCAGTTTCGAAATCCAACTTACTGTTGTTCCACCTACAATAAAAACATACCCTATGGTTCTCCTCCTTCTATATTTATCACCTGCCATATCTGAATCAACATATCTCTATAGAATCCCAATAATGCTTGTGACAGACTAGTCCTAATCCAGTTGAGAAGGCAAGGCGAAGATGGGTTTCAGAGGAATATGAGTTACTATGCCAGCATTTGGAAAAATGGAAGGTTATATATATGTATATGAAGGATCAGATCCTGTCACTGAGAGGGGGGGGTGAATTAGTGACACAATAATTTGATCATATTTTTTACTTTTTTCAATGAAAACAAAATTTGAACACAATATTTTATCGTGGAACCTAATTGGGAAAACCACAAACACTTTTCTATTAACTGCAAATTTTGGTTTTACAAGTTACAGTTGAAGGAAGATGTTCTTCCTCTTTAGATCAACACCCATTGATCAGGATTCACCCACACCCTTGTTCACCAGCTCCAACTGGTAGGAGGTTACAAATCCCTATTTAGTCATCTACAACTGACAAGGAATCACCTCCTCCCATGCAAGATCCAACCTAACCTTGCACCTCCCAACCACCCTTAATTTCATCAATCTAGAAATAGGATATGCAGTCCAATAATGGTCTTATATATTAAACATTGGATTGCATAACTTCTACTCTGTCTCCTTCTGTTCTTGATCTTCAATAAGACATTGACAGAACCTTTTCTAATTCACATCTCAGCATATTTATAAGCCTTTAAAATTTTCAACACAACTCTTCATAAACAACATGTCTATTCATTTAATATTACATAACCCTTGTTTTAAGTAACATAGTCATTAACATGAATTTTCATAACCACACATCATTTTAACAATCATCTACCTTGTTTTTCATAAATCGATCACAGGTATGGATCAATTTCTTTTTAACTCGATTCCATATCTCTACAAATATTGTAGAAATTGAATTCTGTAGAGGTGCTTCCTTCAAACCATTTACATATGACCACAGGAGTAGAACCACGGTCTTATTAATTTAAGCATTGTCTCTTCTTTCACCCTTTTCCTTTTATCCCCCATATGTCATTTGTTGGGACTGTGTTCTTCGATACTTCGTCCTTCGGGATGTCAGGCCTTTGCAACCTTTCAAATCTCCTGAATCAGATTCCACCGAAACACATCGGATGGTCAACATTCATTCTTCCGTTAGTCGGAAGATCCTGGCTTGTCCAGAGGTTTCGAACAAATCGATGATCATGACTTAATCTATAGGTGAGTGAACAGTTCATGTTTATTTCGGTAGTTCGGGGCTTCGGATAATCGCTGCTCCAATTTCCTTCGGAGTGATCACCTGTCAAATAATACATAAAGCGGTGGAGACCTTTTGTTTTCGGTTGACACTTCCACTTATGCTATCCTTCCACTTTACTTGATCAATGGTTGAGAACACTACCGAAGTGTTCTTCAGATTGAACGACTCATGTACACTTCGGGACTTCGACCTTCAGGACTTCGGGTGTTTGCTGGTGCTGAAACTCCCGAAGTGATGTAACTTGTTGATGTCACTTGTTGACGTGGCACTGGCTGAGTGGCTACCACATGTCACTTATATTTGTGGCTTACGTATGCCTAAAGTACCTATGAGACCTTGAAACTTGTCATCATCTGATTACGCCACGTTTCCTTGTTGACATAGATCTCTTCATGTGGAACATGTTCTTCTCCTTAATCTAACGGTCAGGATACTTCCCTAAGTGTTCGTCTGATCTGATGACTCATGTCCACTTTGGGACTTCGACCTTCAGGACTTCGGCCTTCGAGACTTTGGGTAATTCGATTTCTCCACTTCCCAATTCTTCCAAAGTAATATTCTCTGAAGTGTAAACCTCGAGTAACTTGACTTCATCCAATGGTCATTCTTTAACCTGAAAAGGCTTAACCTGATCCAACGACTGTTGGGAATTCGGCTATTCAGGATCTCGGGCCTTTGGCCTTGCTTCTCCTATCCTTCTACTTTCCTCGATCCGATGGTCAGAATATCTTCCGAAGTGTTTCCTCAGATCAGATGTCTTGCGTCTATTTTTGGACATTTGTGGCTTACTATGTCCTTCCACTAAACATGATCTGACGATCCTGATATCTCTCGAAGTGTTATTCATATCGGATGGTCCACATTCACTTAGGGAATTCGACCTTCGGGTGATCTTACTTTTTCTCAACCCTTTTCTCCCGAAGTGGTCAGCACCGAAGTTGACCATTGCTACCTTTGAACACTCTGAATAGAAATCAGATAGTCCTCATTTAATTTGAGACTTCGGCCTTCGGGTGATCTTACTTGTTCTCAACCCTTTTCTCCCGAAGTGGTCAGCACTGAAGTTGACCATTGCTACCTTTTCACACTCTGAATAGAGATCAAACAATCCTCATTTAATTTGAGACTTCGGCTTTAGGGTGATCTTACTTGTTCTCAACCCTTTTCTCCTGAAGTGGTCAATGACGAAGTTGACCACTGCTACCTTGGCGCGCTCTGAATAGATCAACGGTCGAGGGGTTTTCCAGATCTAATGGTTGGTGGGAGTTCGTGACTCTAGAGCTTCAGCCTTGGTAGTGAAATTGATGCTAACCGTATATCTATTGGCGGGTGACCATCGACAATCGGTGTGGATTGCGGAACTGTAACTTGCATGTGGTTTAGTCTGTCGCCCAAACTTTGTAATTTGAATTTGTGCGATTGTTGGTGGATCAACCACAGTCGTCGATATTTGAGTCGATGAGATCTGACGATCTAGACTAATTGTCGGATTGGAAATAGAGTGTAGTTTAATTCTCCCTTCATGCTCCACAATCAATCCATGTCCTTGATCTGGCGCTTGCATATCCAACGGTCTTGGTTTGTCCTATGGGGATTTCGATCTCGATCATGTTTCTACATTACGTTTTCCCTTATGAGCTTCATGTGCATCATCGACTGTTAACATCAATGACAGTATGCCCAACAATATCCCCCTTTTTCATTGAGGGAAACACTCTAACTTCATACAGACTCCCTCTGTGATGATGCTTTTCTTTATGAATTTACTCTCCCCCTTTGAAATCAATGGAAAAGGGTTGCTCCCCCTATGGTAATCTGTTTGTATGAATGTTGTTGACCAGAATCTGAACTCGGGTAACTCTTCCTACAATCATACTTTTCTTTTCATAACTAAATGACTCCTCCGGTCAACCTTCTCTCTCTGCTTCTAACTTCTCTTCCCCTTTGTTTCCGAAGGGGCAGTTATTCTTGAAAAGATCTCTCCCCCTGTCATTTCTACAGGATTCCATGTATACCACTATATGCATTCTACTGATTCCACTTTAGATACTATTGTCCTACTGGAACACTGAGCAATTGAAGCTTATACTTTTCAAACGACCTTTCGACCTGTCCATTGCTTCTCATCGATCTCTAACCAGATGTATCAATATTTATTCAAGATGCTTTTGATGTCTTCTTTAATTCATAATAAAATTATTCTTTAAAGTAATATTCACAGACTTTGATAAAAAATTATTATTGATATACTATTTTTCATGAATTGTTATTCATCAACCCAAAGCATTCATCGAAAAATGTGGCTTTATTTTACTCACTGTCTTTTGTATTTTTAATGTATAGGTTTTATACGATGTTTTTGGCGGTCTTTGACATCTGGACTTTTATTCAACTGATGACAAATTGGTGATTCTTCATTTTTTCATTCCACTAATTTCTTCGACAAGTTGGCGGTTTCATTGTCAGTTTCCACCAACCAAAACGGCCCTTAAGCCCACAGTCACCCATATGACCGACATTCAATGTATATATATATAAATATATATTTCCAACGAATGACCAAGATCCTTCGTCATCAGATCGAAAATTATTTTCGTTTTGACCAAAAGGTAGGGGGCCTGACAGGTCGTCCCGGGCTCCAGGCTGGTGATATTCTAGTGAAGTCCAAGCACCTAGAGCCCCCACCATACCTTTGCACTACGCGTCGAATAAGTATAGTGAGGGTTGTCTATATAAACCCACATAAACTTTTTCACAATTCTAATGTGGGATAAATCCCGTTACATGAGATGATCAACACCGTTAATTTCTTTATTGGGCGACTTTTGAGGCTTCTCACATTTTCCTCTGCATCGATCAACTGGTCAGTATTTCCATTGATCATGTTTACCATCACAGTCTAGTTCAAATACCTTTACTTCCTCATCAGGTGATATCATGTGATCTACCTTAGATTTTTCCAAGAATATACCATATGAGACTGCAGCACATCGTCCAAGTCATTCTCTATTTCTGAATTCCATGACAACATTGTGTTCTTATAACCTGCTATTTCAAATCACATTCCATGTTTCTTCAAGCAAACTACATCGTTGAATCTTTTCATTTTCAGATTTGTACTTAATCTATTATCATCATCACCTCACTGCTGCAGAATTTTCCATTCATTCCATTTCTTGCTCACATAGTAACTTCCATTTAGGGTTTTGTCCACTTGTAACCATTCTGAGACCAATACATAACCTGCACTATTTCTGGGTAGATAAATACCTGCAATAAACTATGTCAGATCCTGCATAGAGTTATTCTATTAAACCATGATGCTTTCGATGATCCTATTTGTTTTTATGTGCTTCAATGCTCATTGGAGCATCAACAGGATTGAATTTTAGCTCTTCCCTAAATTCTCCTTCCCTTCTTTGTTTTTAATTTTTCTTTGAGAAGGAGTTTCAATGTACCATTAAAATAGGATTGAAAAATTTCTGAGATAATCATCACTCAATTCTTCTTGTTATTCTACTGTTGAAGATTCATCATCAATGTCACTATTATGTGCACCAGAAGCTTCTTTATCCTTGTCTTGAGAATATTCTTCTATTAATTTCCATTTTTTGGGTAATGGATAATCTTCTTGTATGACATTATCAAATTTTGGAGTTGTGTCATATTTTTATTTATTCTCTTCTACTTCTTCTGCTTGTGTACCAACTGACTCATCATCGTCTTCATCTTCATTGTCAAGTATGGTCTCTTGATATTTGATATTTATTGTTTTTAAGTCAACCACCTTAACATTTGCACTCTCAACAATCTTATGTAATCTAATATTGTAGCATTTGTATGCTTTCATGGTAGAAGCATATTCAAGAAACATACCTTCATCAGATCTAGCATCAAATTTTCTGAGATTCTTATCAAGCCTTTTGATGTAACACTTACTTCCAGAGACCTTGAAGTATTTTACCGAAGGAGCTCTCCCAAACCATAGTTCATAAGGAGTCTTATTACTATTAATCCTAAGCTGAGCTCTGTTTAATATGTATACAATTGTGCCTACATATTCCCTCCAATATCCATCAAATAATCTTTCTTCATTGAGCATAGTCCTTGCAGCCTCCTGGATTGTTCTATTCCTTCTCTCAACAATCCCATTGCTGAGGTGTTCTGGTAGCAGAGAATTGTCTTTTTATTCCATGAGTTTCATGGAAGAGGTCAAACTCTTTTCAGGTGAACTCACCACCATTGTTTGATCTAAGACATTTGATTTTTGTCTATGTTTCATTTTCAACAAAAGTTTTAAAATATTTGAATTTGTTAAGTGCTTCTGATTTTTCCTTGAGAAAACATACCCAAGCCATTCTAGTAAAATCATCAATGAACAACATAAAGTAGGACTCTCCTTTCAATTTCTTGCTCCTTGTAGGTCCACAGAGGTCGGTGTGAACAAGCTCCAAAGGTTTTGAGGTTGAGTATTCTTTTTTTTTTAATCTTATTCTAGTTTGCTTCCCTAGTTGACAATGTCTACACATAGGATTTGAGGGCTTTGTGATCTTTGGCAAGTTTCTAACTGCCCCAAGATTGCTGAATTGTACTAAATTGTCAAAGTTAATGTGCTCCAACCTTCTATTCCATAGCCAACTTTCATCTACTAAATTTATATGACACTCCTCATCCAATTTTTTATTTAGTATATATACATTCTCAGGAGTTCTAGGAGCAGTACCAACCAATTTTCCTGAGTCCTCTCTCCTAATCTCACATTTCTTGGAATTAAAGATGAAAATGTTCCCCTGATCACAGGTTTGGCTGACACTTAATAGGCTAGGTTTTCGTTTTTCAACAAGCAACACATCATTGGATTTTTCTTTTCCCAAATTCATAGTGCCTTTCCCAAGTATGTTACTTGAAGCATTGCCACCAAATGTAACTTTACCTTTTGTTTCTTTAAGTTCAAAAACTTGTCCTTGTTTCTTGTCATATGTTTTGAGCAACCACTGTCAACATACCATAGATATTCTTTATCTTGGGATTTCAAGGAAATAAGACACTCCTCTTTTGATGTTTTTTCTTTCCAAATCTTCTTTTTCTCTCTAATGAACTTTGGTTTATTTGAGACTTCCATTAATCCGCAATTACTTGATTTATGTCCATAATTATGACATCTGAATCATTCTAAGTTTCTTTCTTGTATAGGAGCAAAGGAATTATAATTTATGCTTTTAACTTGATATATTGTTTGGTTATCTTTAAGGTTATAGTTCTTAACCCTCAAATTTTTCCTTCCATATGCTCTACAATTCATAGCTTTGTGTCCAAAATTAGAGCATGAAAAGAAATAACCAAAGAAAATGTGTGGATACATGTTTTGATAAGCTTTCTTTGGTGTTGTTTTATATTCCTTTTTGATGGGTGGAGGTAGTATTCTTGAGTTCTGATCATTGCTTGTCTTTTCTTCATCTTTCTTCTTGAATGTACTAAGGAGAGAAGTTGCATAATATTTTGAGTTAGCTTGGTTTTCTTCTTGAGAATAACCTAATCCATTTTTGTTACTTGAGTCCCTTTGTGTGGTTATAATCTTATCTAATATTTTAGATTTATTTTCATACCTTGTTTGGATAATTTTTGCATCAAGCTATTTTCTTAGGTGAACCAATTCTAACTCCATTCTTTCACAGGATATTTGTTTGTCTTTAAGAGCTTTTCCAGACTTTCTTTCATCCTATTTGCTTCTAGGATTTGGTTTTTCAGGTTGCTCATGAGTTTATCCATTTCTTTTTCTTTCTGTTCATGTTTTTCCTTTTGTTCAACTACAAAAATTTTCAGCTGTCTATATCTATTTTTGTATTTTCTTAATTCATCCAAGGCACTGAGAAGTTCTTCTTCCATATTAACCTCTACTTCATCTTCTGACTCTTCCTCGTGCTCAATTTCTTCTTTTGAGTAAAAAATATTTTTCCCTTTGTAATACTTTTTCTTATAGTGGGGTTTTCTCTTCTTCTTGTATTGTTTATTTGTGTCTTCTTCATCTTCATGGTCTTCCTTGGGATAGGGACACTTGCCTGCAAAGTGGCCAATTTTTCCACAATTAAAACATTTGAAAGGCAGCTTGCCTTTGTACCTCCCTGATCCTTTCTGAAGTTTTTTAATAAAATTGGCTTCTTCTACATCAGATTCTTCATGATGGCTGGATTGAGGTTTTTGTTTCTGATTTTTTGTATTCTTAAGCACATTGAAGGCTTCCTCTCCTTTTGGGATGTTCTCATGACCTAATATTAACTCATAGGCTATGATGATTCCATACAATTCATCCATGGTGAGTTCATCTAGTTTCTCTCGATCTTAAAGAGTGGACACTTTAGGATTATATAACATAGGTAGTGTTCTTAGTATCTTTTCAACTAACTCATTGTCTGACACTTCTACTCCCAAACCTATGGTTGCATTAACAATATTATTAACTCTTTCGAAGCACTCTTAGATATTTTCTTCATCCTTCTTTTTTAGACCTTCATATTGTACTTTGAGATTTTGAAGTTTGGCCCTCTTTACCTTGGAATCTCCTACATATATAGTTTCCAATTTATCCTAGAGTTGTTTTTCATTTTTACAGTTTAGTACTTTAGCAAAGATCTTCTTACTCAGTCCAGCTTGTAGTGTGTTTAAAGCCTTTGCATGTTCCCAAAATTTCTTCTTGTCTTCTTCTTCTATGGGAGTGACTTTTGGAACATCATATCCTTTTTCAAATAATGTCCATACTTCCAGTCCAATGGACATTAGATAGATTTTCATTCTAACACTCCAGAAGACATAGTCTTCACCATCAAATAGGGGGACTTTTGATGATATCTTCAACTGTTGATCCATTTTGATGTATATTTCTCTTCAAGTGATTTAAACATCTAGTGAATATACCTGCTCTGATACCAATTGAAGGATCCGATCCTGTCACTGAGAGGGGGGGTGAATCGGTGACAAAATAATTTGATCATATTTTTTACTTTTGTCAATGCAAACAAAATTTGAACACAATATTTTATCGGGGAACCCAATTGGGAAAACCAATAACACTTTTCTATTAACTGCAAAATTCCGTTTTACATGTTACAATTGAAGGAATATGTTCTTCCTCTTTAGATCAACACCCACTGATCAGGATGCACCCACACCCTTGTTCACCAACTCCGACTAGTAGGAGGTTACAACCCCCTATTTAGTCAGCTACAACTGACAAGGAATCACCTATTCCCCTGCAGGATCTAACCTGCCCTTGCACCTCCCAACCACCCTTAATGTCATCAATCTGGAAATAGGATATGCAGTCCAATAATGATATTCTATATTAAACATTGGATTGCATAAATGCTGCTATGTCTCCTTCTGTTCTTGATCTTAAATAAGACATTGACAGACCCTTTTCTAATTCACATCTCAACATATTTATAATCCTTTAAACTTTTCAACACAACTCTTCATAAACAACATGTTTATTCATTTAATATTACATAACCCTTGTTTTAAGTAACACAGTCATTAACATGACTTTTCATAACCACACATCATTTTAACAACCATATGACATATTTTTCATAATCGATCACATGTATGGATCGATTTATTTTTAACTCGATTCCATATCTATGCAAATATTGCAGAAACTGAATTTTGTAGAGGTGCTTCCTTCAATCCATTTGCATGTGACCACAGGCGTAGAACCATAGGATTATTTATTTAAGCATTGTCTCTTCTTTCCCCCTTTTCCTTTTAGCCCCCATATGTCCAGTTTTGGGACCGTTTTCTTCAGTACTTCGTCCTTCGGGACGTCAGGCCTTTGCAACCTTTCAAATCTCCCGAATTAGATTCCATCGATACAGATCGGACGATCAACATTTGTTCTTATGTTAGTCGAATGATCCTGGCTTGTCCAGAGGTTTTGAAAAAATCAGCGATCATGACTTAATATACAGGTGAGTGAACGATTCACGTTTATTTTGGGAGTTCAGGGCTTCGAGGGTTCTGATAATATTTGCTCCAATTTCCTCTAGAGTGATCACCTGTCGAATAAGTCATAAAGCGGTGGAGAAATTTTTGTTGTCGGTTGACACTTCCACTTATGCTATGCTTCCACTATACTTGATCAATGATCGAGAACACTCCCAAAGTGTTCTTCAAATTAGACGACTCATGTCCACTTCGGGAATTCGGCATTCGGGACTTCGGGTGTTTGCTGGTGGTGAAACTCCCGAAGTGAAAACTCCCAGAGTGATGTAACTTGCTTATGTCACTTGTTGACATGGGACTGACTGAGTGGCTACCACATGTCACTTAGATTTGTGGCTTATGTATGCCTAAAGTACCTATGAGACCTTGACACTTGTCATTGTCTGATTACACCATGTGTCCTTGCTGACGTAGATCTCTTCATGTGGCACATGTTATTCTCCTTGATCTAACGATCAAGATACTTCCTGAAGTGTTCCTTTGATCAGACAACTCATGTCCACTTTGGGACTTCAACCTTCAGGGCTTTAGGAAATTCGATTTCTCCACTTTTGAATTCTCCCAAAGTGAGATTCCCTGAAGTGTAAACCTCGAGTAACTTGAATTCAACCAATGGTCATTCTTTAACCCGAAAAGGATTAACACGATCCAATGGCTGTCGAAAATTTGACTATTCGGGATCTCGAGCCTTTGGCCTTTCTTATCCTATCCTTCTACTTTCCTCGATCCAACAATCAGGATATTTCTCGAAGTGTTTCCTTAGATCAAACGACTTGCGTCTATTTCAAGACATTTGTGGCTTACTTTGTCCTTCCACTAAACATGATCTGACGGTCTTGATATCTCCTGAAGTGTTCTTCATATCGGATGATCCACATTCACTTTGGGACTTCAGCCTTCAGGTGATATTACTTGTTCTCAACGCTTTTCTCCCGAAGTGGTCAACACCAAATTTGACCATTGCTACCTTAGCGCGCTCTAAATAGATTGAACAATGCCCATTTACTTCAGGACTTCGGCCTTCGGGTGATCTTACTTGTTCTCAACCCTTTTATCTCGAATTTGTATGCCCAAAAGTTGACCACTGCTACCTTGGCACGCTCTGAATAGATCAACGATCGAGGGGTTTTCTAGATCCGACAGTTGACGGGCATTCGTGACTCCGGGGCTTTGGCCTTGGTAGTGAAATTGATTCTAACCATAGATCTATTGGCTGGTGACCATCGACGATCGATGTGGATTGCGGAACTGTAACTTGTGCTTGGTTTAGTCCGTTGCCCAAGATCCACAATTTGAAGTTGTGCGATTGTTGGTGGATCAACCACAGTCATCGATATTTGAGTCGATGAGATCCGATGGTCTAAAATAATTACAGGATTGGAAATAACATGTAGTTTAATTCTCCCTTCGCGCTCTACAATCAATCCTTGCCCTTGATCTGGTGCTTGCGTATCCAACGGTCCTGGTTTGTCCTATGGGGATTTTGATCCTAATCACGTTTCTGCATTGTGTTTTCCCTTCTGAGCTTCATGTGCGTCATCAGTTGTTGACATAAATGGCAATACATCAATGATAGTATGTCCAACAATATAAAGTGTCTAAACCTCCAAAACATAATGAATGAGTAGCAGTGCCTCTCAAATACCTGAGAATCCATTTTAATGCCTCCCAATGTTCTTTACCTGGATTTTTCATAAACCTTCTCACAACTCCCACTGCATGTGCAATATCTGGTCTTGTGCAAACCATCGCATACATCAAGCTTCCAATTGCTGATGAATAAGGGACCCTGGACTTGTATTTTATCTCCTCATGTGTCTTGGGACACGTTTCCTTAGTTAATTTGAAATGGTTGGCCAAAGGTTTAGTAACTGGTTTTGCATTTTGCATTCTAAACCTCTCCAACACCTTAGCTATGTACTCACCCTGAGACAATGTCAATTTGCAATTTTTTTTGTCTCTTGTTATTCTCATAACAAGGATTTTATCTTCGGCACCCAAATCCTTCATCGCAAATGAATTATACAATTTCTTCTTGAGCACATTTATATCATGCATATTAGATCCTGCAACAAGCATGTCATCTACATACAATAGCAAGATAATATAACTTCCATTTTCTAGCCTTTTAAAATAAACACAGTGATCAGAATGACATCTACTATAACCTTGTTCTGTCATAAACCTGTCAAAATTAAAATACCACTACCTTGGAGCTTGCTTTAGGCCATACAAGCTCTTCTTCAACCTGCATACAAAATTCTCCTTCCCTTTGACCTCATACCCCTATGGCTATTGCATATAAATCTCTTCCTCCAAATCATCATGGAGAAAAGTTGTTTTTACATCTAACTGTTCAAGATGCAAATCTTCTACTACCACAAGACTTAAAATAGTCATAATTGAAGTCATTTTAATAACAGGAGAAATTATTTCATCAAAATCTATACTTTTCTTTTGTGCAAACCCCTTTACAACAAGTCTGGCCTTGTACCGCTTTTATCCTCCATATTCTTCCTTCAACTTATAAAATCATTTATTCTGCAATGCTCTTTTTCCTGCAGGAAACTGAACCAAGTTCCAAGTCTGGTTATTTACTAAGGAATCCATTTCCTCTTTCATTCCTTGCTCCTACTTATTTTTGGTGTCTACCTTCATTTCCTCTTCATAACATCCTGGTTCACAAGAATTAGTCAACAATAAATAAAACAATGAAGAAGAGTATCGTTCATGGGGTCTACTTAACCTGGTATATCTTCTAACAACAATTGCAGGAGTTTGAGGTACCTGTTGCTCCTGTTGTTGTACATTTTGATTTTCTGGTACCTTTGGAATTTATTTTTTCAGTGATCTCATCAAGTACCGTGTATTCTGGTTTTTCATTTTCTTGTATCTTTCCCTGCAACTGATCTTTGTACATGACCTTCTCATTGAATATGAAATTTCTACTCTTAATGATTTTGTGATTTTCATAATCCCATAAGCGATAACCAAAATCATTAACATCGTATCCAATTAAGGTACACTTCTTGGATTTTTCCTCAAGCTTTGTTCTATTTCTTTATCGATATGGACAAATGCTTCACAACCGAAATTCTTCAAAAAATAATAGTTTACCCTTTTTACCTGTCCATGCCTCCTCTGGAATTCCACCATCCAAAGAGATTGAAGGTCCTATGTTTATTACGTAAACAAAAATATCTACAACATTTTCCTAGAACTGTAAGGGAAAACCATCATGCAATATCATACTCCTTGCACGCTCCATGATTGCCTTGTTCATCCTTTATGGCACACCATTTTCTTGTGGTGTTCCTGGAACTATCTTATCTCTACGAATCCCATGGTATGAACAGTAATCATCAAACTCCTTGCTGCAAAATTCACCACCATTGTCTGATATGAGACACTTCAACCTTTTTCCTGACTCATTCTCAACCAAAGATTTCCATTTCTTAAAAGTATCAAAAACATCGTATTTTTGTCGAATGAAATAAACCCAAGTTTTTCTAGTTTCATCATCAATAAAATTAACATCATAATGAGAGACACCAAGAGATGATACTTGAGCCGATCCCCATACATCTGTATGCAGAAGCTCTAACCTTTCACTCTTTTTTTCTTTTTCGACTCTGAGAAATCTGACTCTCTTATGTTTTCCATAAACACAATGCTCACAAAAATCCAAATCAATTTGTTTAAGATATTGCAACAAAATTCTTTTGTGAATTATCTGTATCCCCTTCTCACTCATGTTTCCAAGCCTATGATTCCATAGTGATGTATCCATTCCTGTAGAAGCTAAATATATAGAAGATTCAGTATTACGAGTACATAAATACAATGTACCTACCTTCTCTCCTTTTGTTATCACCAATGATCCTTTGGTGACCTTCCACACCTTATCTGTAAATATGGATATACAAACTTCACTTGCCAACTACCCTGTTGAAATTAGATTTTTCCTTAGATCTGGAACATGTCTTACCTATTTCAAAAACCATTGGTTTCCATTGCTTTGCTTTATTTTTACCTTTCCCATTCCAACAATTTTGCATGGTGCATCATCACCCAAATGAACCTATCCAAAATCACCTTGAACATAATCTAGAATTTTTTTCCTATGGGGTGTGACATGAAATGAATGCCATGAATCTACTACCCAAGACTCAGAAATATTATCTATAGAAAGACTCAAAGCATCTTGTAACACATCACCTGTTACATTTTCTTCATGATTTTTCTCCTATTGTCCATCTCTTTGTTTCTTTGGAGCTCTGTAGTCTTTCTTCAAATGTCCTTTCTTCCCACAATTCCAACACTCTATCTTTCCGAGTCTATATTTGGATCTTCCCTTCCTAGAATTCCCATGGTTCCATGAGCCCTTTCCTCTATCCTTTTGTCTTCCCCTATTATCCATGTTCAATTCATTACCTGATGTCTCACATGTGCTTTTTCGTCGCATTTCCTCGCTAAGGATAACACCAACAACATCATCAAATTTTAAAGTGTTTGAACCAGAGACAGACTTACTTACAACCATGACCAAGCCGTTCCATCTTTCTGGAAATGAACACAATATTTGAAGATCCCTGAGCTCATCATCAAAGTCCACTTTTACAGAACATAGTTGATTAGTAACTATATTAAATTCATTTAAATTATCTTCAAAAGATCCACCTTCTGACATCTTCATATTAAATAATCTCTTCATTAGAAATACCTTATTGGACACTAAGGGTTTTTCATACAGTTTATCCAATGCATCCATCAAATCCTTCATTATCTTTTCTTTCGAAATATTGAAAGCCATTGACACTGCCAGGATCATCTGTATCGTTCCTAGTGCTTTTCTGTCAAGAAACTCCCATTAGTCATCCTTCATGGCCATCAACTTCTTTGCTATTCCACCCAATGGTAGGAATAGATCCTTCTGATATAAATAATATTCCATCTGCATCTTCCATAACTGGTATTTTTGGCTGTTAAATTTCTCGACCCTACACTTTTCATCTTCCGTCATTGCTCCCACTCGAACTAGGAACCCTCTTTTCTTGCGAGTTACCTTTCTCTCTAATACTAGTTGTTAGAAAAACAAGATCACGGAGCGAAAAAATAAAACAAATGTGGAAATAAAACACAGAAGATACACCATACAATAGAGACATAGATATACGTGGTTCACCCAGTGTGGGCTACGTCCACCAGAGAAATTGCCAGGTCCTTCCTTTATTATTATCCAACAAATGAAGGGATACAACCTACATCACACCCATTGTAACTTCCTCTTCTTTCTCTCACAATATTCTCACTCAGAATACAATATTCACAATAATGCATAGCCGCAATACATTTCCCTCATAAAAGAGGTTGCCTTCTAGGGAAAAAAACCCTAACATAAATTCTACCATCAGATCTGTGACCTTATAATGAATGGTCCAAATGTACACTCCCCCACATGGAGGAGTGTAAATTATTCTGGGGTGTAAAGTCTTTATAGGGTATAAACACGGCTGAAAACAAAGACCTCTGAATCATGAAGATAATCAGGCTCCACAACCAACCTATACTTCTTTATCTTTTTATTTGCGTCATTGGCTTTCTTATTGAGTTTTCCCCTTGGTTGGAAGATGCCAACGGGGACTTCGGTTTACTTAATATTCATGGACGGTGCCGGTCGTCATACGTGGAACATGGCTTCCGCTGCTTGGGTCATTTACTCACCCGAGGGTCAACTGGTGTCTTCAAGTGGAGTTTGTCTGGAGCCATCAATGAATAATGTGGTTGAGTATAACGTTGTTATAGAACTATTACGTGATGCCATTTCACATGGTGTTCGATCTTTGAAAATTCGCCTTGATTCCCAGTTAGTCGTATGTCAGTTGAACGACAATTATAGTGTGAGTGATCCTACTCTACTATGATGATTCCTACGGGTACGAATTTTAGAACGATACTTTGATTTTATTACTTATGATCACATCCTCAGAATTTCTAATCATGTATCTGATGCATATGTTAATTACATTTTAGATTGGCATCTGTCACATAACTAAGTAAAGAAAACACATTCATACATTTATACATTGTAACATATATAATTAAAACCGAAGACCAATTTTTTTATATTTCATCATTTCAAGTCCAAAAAATATGGTGTCATAGTACCAAATGGGGATCACACCCTCAAAATACATATACAATCGGTACATAGCATAATCATGGCATTTATGCCTATAGTTCCAGATGCATATCATGATAGCACACTACGACGTTTGCAAGACATCGTAAGAGTCACATCCACACACAGAGTACACCCACCACCTGCCACTGTATTTCCTATGGAAGATCCTCCACTTGAACCATAGGAATCATGTGCGTCAAACGAGAGAGGTTCCCTTGCACATTCATTTACACTCTCTCTATGTCCCCGCATACTAGATCATCTCCTTAGCCCCTTCGTCGATGTCATGGGAATCCCTCTGGTCATCGTAGACCTACGTATGCGTAACAAAACAATTGTTAATACTTGATACCATACAAAAATATTTGCATTTTTATTTTGCCTTTATCAAAATTGAAAAACAAAAAAAATGAAATACATAAAAAAAACCATTTCTTACCAATATCACCATAGGCGGAGCGTGGTGGCAATGGCATGTCAGGGTCCCCTATGTAGTCAATCCCTCCATAAGGATAGTAATCAATGGCTATGACCTGTCAGCGCCACTAGAAAAATAACTCATCATTGTAGGGGGTTGACACCCTACCACCTCCTAGCCGCCTCATCACATCGGACCATCGTGACATGCTTGGATCGTGTTGTTCGTGTGGAGTAATCTCTACTCTAGGGATTAGACCTAGAACCCTCTCAAAGAGAAAACTACAAAGTATGGATGCAAATCTGAAATTCCTCATTCGCCCTTGTTTGCAATCTGTCAAATGGCTCCTCATGTTGGCGAATAGTGAGGTACACCAGCCATAAACAATGGGTCTCAAATGCTCCATTGGATAGAAAAATATTACCAACTTAACGAGAAATGTGACCTCAAAATGAGAACTCTGGCCCAAAAAACCCATATTTTTGCATAGAAAGCATGAAAATCAACCCCCAAATCAAAAAGTGGTGCTACTGGTAGCACCATTTTTTTAAACGGGGTCAAAATTACAACATTTTTCAAGCATGACCTTCAAAACTCATATAGTAGCTCAGAAAAACCTTAAGATTAATACCTAAATAAAAAAGTGACGCCAACTAAAGAAATTTTTTTTTTTTCTAAATGTTAAAATTATGGCCCACTTCGACCTAATTGAAACCATGATTTTGATATTAGATCCCTATGCAAAAAAAACTCAAAATTGGATACAAAATGGTAACTTAAAAATTTATTTACTAACCTTTTTTTTTTGCTTAAATTTACATTGAAAAATAAATAAATAAAAAGGACAAAATCTTCGCAGTTTTTTTTTAAATAAAGAAAAAAACATATTAAAAAGCCAAATTA
>ML779205.1:1023465-1043075 GCA_009831015.1 Picea engelmannii | reverse complement strand
AATAAACTAATCGAACTGGACCATGAGCGTAATAAAAGAGCCTTGAACCTCATAATTTTTGGTATAAAAGAACAACAAAAGGAGGATACACTAACAATAGTAAAAGAATAATTAAATAATAAATCACAAATTGATATAACTTACCTCATAGAAGCAAAGAGGCTAGGAAAAATAATTGATCACAAAGATAGGTTGATCCATGTCAAAGTAAGTTGTAATGACCATAAATATAACATACTCAGTAAATCTCTGAGCTTAAAAGGATCAAGAATATTTATAAATGAAGACCCCATTCCCAAAGACCAAGTTGAATTAAGGAAGGAAGTTCAAAAGGTAAAAGAAGCCAGGAAAGAAGGAAAATGGGAAATAATTAGAAATTGAAAATCTATTGTTAGGGATAGAGACCAGAAGGATAATAATAAATAGGAATTTGGGACACTCACGGTCCTTTTTGGGAACTATCTTGGCTTTCCATGACGCAAAGGTCCTATGATAAGTTGGATCCCGAGTGATATTGATATTATTTGTCTAGTTGAAACTTTGGAGCATGAGGAGTCTAAGGTCCCTAACATAGAAGGATTTGTCTTGTAGTCGGCATGGAAAAAATAGTCTGACCGTAGAGGGATAGGAGGCATATCTTGTTATATTAGAAAGATAATTTCTCCTCACATTCAACTTCATAACATCGACCCTCTCAATTAGTACATTTGGATAGAAATTTCATAAACCAATGCTAAGAAGATGTATATAGCAATTTGCTATTTTGCACCTATTAATTCTACTTTTTATAAGAAAAACAATCTAGATAGAAATTGTCCCTATAATAATTTAGAACAAGATATTTCTATTTTGAAAAATGAAGGTAATATCCTCCTCCTAAGATACTTTAATGCTAGGACTGCAACTAAATGAGCTACTCTTTTAAGTACTGATTCTAACCATAATCCTTTATGGTTAGATGAGGACCTTGTTTTATCTAATAACTACAAAAGAAGCTCTGAAGACCTAATTGAGAATTTGTTTGGTACTGAGTTGGTCAAGATCTACAACTCTCAAGACCTAATTTTCAATGGAGTAATGAAGTGGCAAAACTCCAACCATATGACTTGTATTCATGGGATAGGTAGTAGTGTCATAGATTATGTGATATCTGATATCCCCGTTTCCAACCAAATAGCAACTTTTGACCTTTTAAATGACCATGAACCCGACTCTGATCATAAACCTTTAAACCTAACTCTAAACTTTGATATGCACATGAACGCCATTGAAGAGAATTCTGATAATCAAAGGAAATTGTGCTTTGACAAAGGTAAAGTTGACCTTTTCTTAAAGGATTTAAATAGTAAATTAAATCTCCTAACTTATAAGGACAACATTGAAGAACTCTATCATAATTTTACAACTACCCTTTCCATTTCTATTAACAAGTTCTCTTTCGAGGTGTCCTGCAAAAATAATAATAGAACAACCAACCCTTGGTATGATAAAGAATGTAAAATTTCTAGTAAATTCATTAGGGATGCTTCTAATGAGTCCATAAAACTCGATAAGATCAATAAGTACAAATCCCTAATTAAAAGGAAAAAAAAGGTATTATATCTGTAAAAGGAAAGAGCAACTTTCACAACTATCTAAGATGGATCCTAATAAGTTCTAGAGCCAAATTCTAAACCACAATACTAAAGAAAATAATATGATTCGTTTAAGGGACTGTAATTCCTACCTTAAAAGTATTTATGAGTTCCCTAATGCCATGGACACCATTCCTATTGTCCCTACATATGATGAATCTTTTTCTTTAGATGACATAGAGTTCAAGGTTAAGTGACTTGCAAATGGGAAAGCTAAAGACATTGAAGGGTACCAAGCTCAATTTTTAAAAATCAGAGGGCCTATCATTATCCCTCACATACACAAGCTCTTCAATTTAGCAGTCAAGTGGGGCTTCCCTAAACCATGGATGCAAAGCCTCATTGTTCCTATTTTTAAAAATGAGGATAGAAACATTCCCTCTAATTATAGGACCATTATTATTAGCCTGATTTTAGCCAAGATTTATGGAATTATTTTGGAAAATAAGATTATCCTTTGGCTAGAAAGTCACGGTAAAAGAGCTAAAGGCGAGACTAGGTTTAGGAGGTATCATTCAACTATGGACCATATTTTTACCTTTAGGATCATTGTAGAGGAGTTATGCAATACTAAAACCAATATTTTTTGTTGTTTTGTTGACTTTAGAAAAGATTTTGGCATGGTTCCTAGGAAAAACCTTTGGAATAGGTTGGAAGAGACAAAAGTGCCTCTCGAGTTGAGGGATGTTGCAATAAGGATGTATGAGAACGCTATTTCTAAGTTTAAAAACATCGAGGTTTGGTTGAAAGATATTAACTGCAATATTGAAGTCAAACAAGGTTGTCCCTTGTCCCCTACCCTTTTTGTCATATACATTGACAAGTTATAAGATTACTTGGAAAAAGAAGGTTGTGTTGGCCCTACTCTCATTGGCATAGTCATCAATATTCTTCTTTATTTCAAGGATATCATTCTTATGGCAAGGAGTCCCCATGATCTTGAAAATCAACTAAGAATCCTCAAGGATTTTTGCTCCAATATGGGTAGGACTGTTAATATTGATAAGACTAAGGTCATGATTATTAAATCCAATAAGATCACTTCTGATCCCTTTGTGTATGACAAAAGCAACTTGGAGGAAGTGACTTCATAAAAATATCTTGGAATTGATATTCACCACAAGCTCAACTGGAATTACAGCATTGAGAAAAGGATTATTGCGGAATGGAAAGCTTATTATGGGCTTGAAAACAATTGTAAATCAATCGATCTTTGGAGTTGGGATAAGAAGAAACTCCTCTTTGAGACTCTTGTTACACATGTTATTCTTTTTGGATGTGAAGTCTGGGGTTGTGTTGGCAGCCAAATATGATTTCTTGATATTTGATACAATCGAAAGAGATTACACTTTTTTTTTAGCTGCCATCACCTCAAATCTGTAGACATCCTTCTGAGTTTGGAAATGATTGTTGGTTTAAAGCCTACCTTATTTTTATTGTTTTCATTTCCGTTTGTTTTATTTTTAATTCATGACTGTAAGCATGAATTAAACATAAAACTTAGCTTGGTGTTATAAGATATGGACAAGTGGTTCGCATTTTGGCTTTAGACCAGTGTGACATTTTTCAATATATGTTTTTCTTTTATATTATGAGATATTGATATGTTACATAGCTTGAGCTTCATTAGCATATGATGTTTCATTTTATTGAATGCTTTAAAATTTGTATATAACTTGTTGTTTCATATATTATTACTGTGATCTTTATATCAACTTTAATATCATGATTTACGTTTGATGTTTAGTTGATTGATAAAATGAATGCTTTACATTAAGTTTTTTGTTATTGTAATCATTCATAATTATAAGATCGTTGTACATACATGTCTACTATTATGTTCTTATACCCTAGCTGTCAATAAACACCTATAGTTTATTCGGGAGGTATTAGTACAAGCATGTCATAGATTTATCTCACAGGCGAGACAACTGGAGTTTTGGATCGCACAGAGACATAGAACAATATGAAACAAATCTCAGGTTAGCTTTATTTCCATTTAATTTCTGTTATTTTATTTATTAGCGAAACATGACAGTTTTAGATTGGCTTTGACCATCATTCTATCCTTGTTTCAAATCATGTTTTATTTATGGTTCTTAGATATGTGATTATAAAACAAAAAATATAAAAACATGTTCTTTCTTTATCTTCTTTCGAAAACAATTACCAGACATTGATTTTGCAAGGCATTCACTAAAACTTGCAACTTGTAATTACTATGTTCATAATGACATGTTCATATTTATCTTTCTATTTAAAACATTTGTAAATAATTAGATTAAAGTATATGTATTATTATGGTTTTTAGCATTAAGTAGTTTATTTCTTTTCTTTGTTTTAGGACCCTAGTTGGCTAATAGAGCCATTAAACCCGTCATAATAGATTACACGAAACGGCTTGGGTTATTTAGACAACCCTAGTCCGGATCTATTCTTCCAGTTGACGGCATGTCAAATTTTCCCATCAACAAATGGTGCTAGAAGGAGGGCCGAGATCGATTTAATGATTAAATGTTTCACCCCTCAGCCTTTCATAATTCTAGATTTATAAATCCTTCTTCTGTGTCATCTTATAATGCACTACAAGGTAGGTTAGATGACAAGCTAACTATTTGGAGTCAATTTCTTCAAATTCTTAATTTTTCATGGCTCCTGCCCAAATCACTGTGTTGGAACATGCTTTCAATGTCTCATTACTAGTTATTCATAACAATACAATTGATCTCTATTCAGAACTTGGCTTTGATGGTGAAGGAAAAACATCTATAGTAGACCATATTTCTATTTTTTTTTTATAAATGTTTAAGACATAATATCATTGATCTTAATGTTACATGCAGATTGTTCACTCTCACTTTCTGAGGTCGGGTTAAATATTGGTTTGAATCTTTTCCGGCTAATTCGATTCATTCTTTGTCTGAGTTTGTAATTGAGTTTTTATCAGATTTTAACAATTATGATTATGATGAATTAAGTGAAGTATTAATTTTCTTAAGGAAATAAAATGGTGAATCATTCAATGATTTTGCAATTAGGTTCATACATGCTTGTACTAGATTCCCTTTCCAAGAAATGTCGCTTATTAATGAATAGTTTGAATATCTCGTTTCTCTCTCAGACAAGCAAGATCAATTAATTGTTAACCAATATGAATTGAGCACTAACACTCAATCTCAAGATGGTTCAAATTTTGATGTTGATCTTGAAGATTTTGAAGCACCACAATTTTTGTCAACTTCTTTCATTTTGGAAAATCATGAGCAA
Source organism: Picea engelmannii (assembly GCA_009831015.1). NCBI lineage: Eukaryota > Viridiplantae > Streptophyta > Pinopsida > Pinales > Pinaceae > Picea > Picea engelmannii. Next base: position 1,038,174 of record ML779205.1, on the reverse strand, counting down.
CATCATATTTTACAAAATGAAATTGTCACCTCTAATCATTCTTTGTCAACGATGTATCCTCTCGTCGAAGAAGAAACCTTGATTTTAAAAGATGACAGTTGTCACACTCTCATAGATTTTATAACGGTTTCTAAATTAAAAGAGGTCGAATGTAAAGTGGACAATAAAACTTCCCCTAATTTAGTTGAACGGATCCATGATCAATCAGTAGGAGACAAAATCATTAGGCAAACTATTAATCAACCTTCTATCTCTAGTGATTTGCTCTCAAATTTTCCCTTACACAATGAACCAAATTGTCTCTTAGAAACTGTCTCGTATTCTTTAAAAGAGAATACAACAGAGGTTGATCAGTTTATACAAGGAGAGGGAACAAAACCAGATTTCAAAACGCATATACCTATCATTTCAAGAGATGCATTTCGTCTCCTCAATTCTTCTACATATTATTCTGTGTACCCTGATATTTTTGATCCTGATGTGCAATTGTGTGTTCCATATTACCTTGGAGAGAACTCAACATTATATAATCAGGTACAAATTAATAGAATATAAGATAAAGAGGAAAATAATTATGCCCATGAACATATTAATTTTTATTCTCATCAATTATCCGTGGGTAAATCAAGAAATGATTTGAAAGAGTCTCAAATTGCATCTTCAATTGATCAATCTCAATTTGTGATTAAAAAAGGATCTAAATTTTTCCATGATCAATTATTTGAGGTTGAAAACTATAATCGGCCAAATATTATTAGCAATGATGATTATTCAAAAATGTTGGTCGTTCCATTTAGTTCACCTCAAATAGTTAATCTTGAAATATCTAAGATCAATGGAAAGTTTCAAGAGAATGAGACACTTCTTTTTCAATCGAGAATCATGATAAGTTCTCGCCATCTTGATCCGACCTTTTTACAAGATTCTTTTCTTGATAGTCTAATACTTTATTCTCGTCAGGAATATTTGTCGTATGTGAATTCTTTCAAACAATCCCATGTTAGTAATTGCATGCATTATGATAGGATTGCAGACTATTTGGAGTATTCATATCTCGAAAAGTTTCCAGGGAATGGTAAGATTATCTTCACTTTATTTAGAGATCAGAGAGGTAACTTTGACACACTCATTTTATATCCTTAAGATGGAGAAAATATGGAACGAAAGGAAAGTTTTTGGGAGGATGGGGCACTTCGGTCTTGGCCGATGGTTATGTCAGGTCCCTATAACTCTCACAAGCTTCACAATCTCATTTTTTCATATTTTTGTGACCCATATAATAACAAAATTGCAGAATGGTTGGAGGATTCATACAAAAAGAATGTTCAAGGGAATGGTAAGATCATGCTTGATTTGTTTTTAAATGATGATGATAAAGGTAAGTATGATATATTTTTGTCATTTTTTGATATACTACCATTCTTGTTAGTAATATTTGATTTTGTTTCCATTGCAGGATTGGAGTTACTCCGATGGCTACATTGGAAGCATGACTTCACGTAGTATTTTGATTTGTTTAGTAGTTAGGGTAGGTTTAGGAGTAGGTTTTGTTTTAGCTTTATTTCTCATTGTTTCTCTTTGTAATAATGCAGTCATGAACACAAGTGGGCACACCAAGAGAACCATAATCTGACTATTATCAGGGAAGTCCACTTTATATCTTTTTCTCTCTGCTTTTCGATGGGTATTTCTTTTCAAAAACACAGTATTATCATGAAAATTTTAAATGGAAAGTAAGGAGATAAGTAAATTTAAACTATCAATTCAACCCTGACCCAAGGTACCACGAGTAGGACTGCAATCATATTAATGAGGATTTTTTTGTTTTCTTTTAGGCTCTCAAGAAGGATTTCACCTGATGATTTATGTTCTATCCTTTTGTAAATATTTGTGATTTTTTTTCTTTTTTGTTTCTTATTTTTAGTTCTTTTCATTTTGCTTGATTTTGATTTATTTTCTGAATAATTATGTTTGAGTCACCATTTCATTTATGGAAGGGAAATCATAATTTTTATCCATGAGAAACAGTTGACAACTCTTCAAAGCACCAGTACTGTAAATGCTAAAACTCAGATCAACAGAAGAAATTTTTTGTTCAAAACAGTGTTCCTGGTTTCTTTTTAAAATTATGAGAAGACACGATTATCATTAAACTCTTAACGTTGTCCCTGTTTTAAGGAAAACAACTCGATTATACCTTCATGTCCCCGAGATGGTTTCTTAACAGAAATATAAGTGTTCAGATCATGATAAAGGTCATCAAATGAGAAAATAAGTTGTAAAATATCAAGTTTTGTTTTCAAATCTGAGATTTTCAACATCACCCTGCTCTCTTGAATATCATAAAGTTTTTGTAAATTTGTAAACAAATCCTAGAGAGTTGAAAGCACTGCAAGGTGTGGGAAGTGTCAGTAAACCCGTCAAGACACTGAACAGGTCTGCTAGCAGCAGGTAAATGCATGCATGATGCCAAGGCAACTTCGTCGGGGTACTGAATAGGCCTGCTGGCAGCGAAGCAATGCCGGGTTTAAGAAAATTTTCAGGTATTTCTTTTAGAATTGATCAAAAGTAAAAATGTTCTTTATTATGGATGGATGACTCTTGGACATGATAGAGGTGTTAAAGTGCGTTAAATGACATCCCTGTCGAGGCTATGTATGCCTGATGGTAGTAGTGGCCCTATCAATAGTATCAGATTTGGTTTCCTAAATATTGTTTTGCTCGTAATCAAAACATGATACCAGATTGCATTTTATGACAGAAACAAATCTGACGTTAGACTATGTTATTTTCTGAGTTTTGATCAGAATACTTAACTTGTTGTCAACTGTTTCCTAAAATTTCATTTTTTCTGGTTTATCCTAACATGAATGTTCTGGTGATGCAAAGATAACTGCTTTGCCCAGTACATCGCCATTGTTGGAAGCCAACTATGATTTCTTGATATTTGATACAATCGAAATAGATTACACTTTTTTTTTAGCTGCCATCACCTTGAATCTGTAGACATCCTTTTGAGTTTGGAAATGATTGTTGGTTTGAAGCCTACCTCATTTTTATTATTTGCATTTTCGTTTGTTTTATTTTTGATTCATGACTGTAAGCATGAATTAAACATAAAACTTAGCTTGGTTTTATAATTTTTTGTGCCTTGGAAACATTTTTTTTAAAAGGTCACCCATATTTAATTGAAATCCAAATCTAATGGTTAAGAGATCTATTCTCGATGTTTTGGTTTTGATATGGTCGTTATATGGTTTGATAGTTTATTTTCGATTTGTGAAGAGCTTTTGATGTTTTGATAGTCCTCTCACGAATTCAATGGTCGTACCAATAGTCATACAAATGAATACATACCTGCTATACTCTCGTCCTCACCTCACCTTGTTGGCTTAACAGATTAATGAGCTATTCATTGCATGCATAGGGTTTCAGTACTCTGTAGTTTTCTCTTTCATCACAAGGGATGGTAAGGATTACAATGAAACCCTTGTTTTTCACTCTCACTATCCGAGTTATAATAACACACATGCTATGTTATTGTTGTGTCTCCACTCTCCATTCAGACTTGTTCCTGCTGCTCCCACAATTCGAACCTAAAAATATCCAGAGTAATCCCTGTTTCATTTTGGTTACATTTGTCATGGCTCCTGTGATGTGAATCCAACCAAATGACTATGAGTTCTTTTTTGTTTTAAAAACCTGTAATTGCTTACCCGAGACACATTTTTGCGGGAAGGTTTCTTAGCAAACAGTTAAGAATTTTCCCACATCGTTTAAAACCCATTTCAGAAATGGGGTCATTTACCTTCCACACGAGCATATTCTTCATAAACAAATCCATTTCAGAGGTATGTTTCATTTTCTGGATAGAATTTTCTCAGAAAATTTGTTTCGCCTGAGTTTTTCTTTTTGCCCTTTCCTCTCAGTGGGTTTGAATATATGTAGAAAACGACCGAATTCTATCATAGACAGAAGCTAAACCCTGCTATCAAAGACCTGTGTGTTGATCCACATGATTACTATCTATTCACTGAACCAAACTTTGTTCCTTTGAAAACCCCCATGGTTAAGGAACCACGATGCATTTTTTTCACCCAGAATAATGTTGGAACAGGTAATGGATGTGCATAAAGAAAGGTTTTCGCCTACCCTTGCTTTTGAGCATAATCAGGGTCATATTAACAAACCCACTGTCAAGAAATTAAAAAAAAAATGAGAAACATGGTAACTTAGATTCAAGCTTTATAAATAATATAACTAAGCAACCTAGTAATCTGATCATTAGAAAACTAAATAAATTCCACCATTATAAATTCGGATTTGTCAAATTGTTGAAATAGTTAATAGTTGTTTATTTTTTGGATTTGATTTTGATTGAAAAAAAAAAAAAACAGATTTTTATTTTTGATTTTTAGTATTTTAGACTAGCTACATAAACCTATAGCTGGCTACAGAATCCTGTAGCTTATCTTTTTCTAAAAATCAGTTTGAATTATTATCTAAAATCAAGTCTCTTTTAATAAAAAATTAGTTATTAGTAATTGTTTGTTCTAATTTATCGAATTGTTGTTGCTTTTCTCAGGAATTGGGAGATGTTGTTGTTGATTATTTGGAGTTAATATTTTCAATTATAATGATTAGTAGTGTCTCTTCCCTTATGTCTTAGATTTTTTTTTATCTATCTTTGATTAAAACCAACTTTGTTATAAGTGGTTCTCAGCCCACTATTTTTGTAAGGTTACTTGATTTTGTGAGATCCAAGTCTATCCCGTGAGATATGAGTATGTGATCTCAGGTCACTTTAAATACTGTTCATTTTGTAAGTAAAAGACATCTTTGGCTGGAACAGATTATAGGCATGTAATTCTCAGAACTATAAGGACAAGTGGTTCGCATTTTGGCTTTAGACCAGTGTGACATTGTTCCATCTATGTTTTGCCTTTTATATTATGAGATATTGATATGTTACACAACTTTAGCTTCATTAGCATATGCTGTTTCATTTTATTGAATGCTTTAAAATTTGTCTATAACTTGTTGTTTCATATATTATCACTGTGATCATTATATCAACTTTAATATCATGATTTATGTTTGATGTTTAGTTTATTGATAAAATGAATGCTTTACATTAAGATTTCTGCTATTGAAATCATTCATAATTATAAGATCACTGTACATACATGTCTACTATTATGTTCTTATACCCTAGCTGTCAATAAACACCCAGAGTTTATTCGGGAGGTATTAGTACAAGCCTGTCATAGATTTATCTCACAGGTGAGACAGTCGGAGTTTTGGATCGCACAGAGACATAGAAACAGTATGAAACAAATCTCAGGTTAGCTTTATTTCCATTTAATTTATGTTATTTTATTTATTAGCGAAATAGGAGAGTTTTAGATTGGCTTTGACCATCACTCTATCCTTGTTTCAAATCATGTTTTATTTATGGTTCTTAGATATGTGATTATAAAAAAGAAAATATAAAAATGTGTGCTTTCTTTAACTTCTTTCGAAAACAATTACCAGACATTGATTTTGCAAGACATTCACTAAAACTTGCAACTTGTAATTACTCTGTTCATAATGACATGTTCATATTTATCTTTCCGTTTAAAACATTTGTAAATCATTAGATTAAAGTATATGTATTATTATAGTTTTTATCATTAAGTAGTTTATTTCTTTTCTTTGTTTTAGGACCCTAGTTGGCTAATGGAGCCATTAAATCTGTCAGAATAGATTACACCAAACGGGTTGGGTTATTTAGACAACCCCAGTCCGGATCTATTCTTCCAGTTGATGACATGTCAAATTTTCCCGTCAACTTGTTGTAGTATCTCTCGTGAATCCTGGATAAAGATAGAGAAAATACAAAATAATTTTATAACCTATAATCTCAAAATTAAAGGAAATACTCCCTATCCCATCCTCCTCTTAGAAACAAGCCTCTCCCCCCTTAAGATCACGGCTATGACTAGATATATAATGTATAAGAACAAGTTAAACAACATGGAAGACAAGAGTCTTCCTAAAATTGCTTCAAAATCGAGTTGTAACCACCATCGACTCAAGCGAGGATGGCATAAAGATGCCCGGTCTTGGCTAAACTTTTGGGGAATCATGGAAGACACCATTTTGCAGAATAAAGATACTATTAAAAATATCCTCAAATAAAAATTTAAGGAGAAAAAGTGGTGTGATAAAGAGTTAGAGGAAAAAAGAAAATTAAGGTATTATAAGGATGTAATCAACCCTAATCTAGAAGATCAAAATTATCTATCTGTTTTGAGAAGTGTAAAGAAAAAAATAAGCATTGCTAAGATAAGAACAAATTCTCACGAGCTTCATAGTGAAACTGGTCGTTGGTCAATTCCTAAAATGCCTTGGGATGAAAGAGTGTGTAACCGTTGTTATGTATGCTAATGGATTATTCTAATTTATATGCCAACGTTATATATTATCACCACATGCTTGCATATCTTGGTTGTTGAGGAAAAGTTGAAGGTATAAATATTTAGGTTGTGTGCTCAACGATGGTATTCTTAGAACGCTCGGATGAGGTACGATCCTAGCCTTGTCTTGTTAGAATTTCATTTATATAGCATACTTGAGTTTAGAGTTGATTTATAGGTGTCGTTCTGTTTGTTGTGGTTTTCCCCTAGCCATAGAGAGATTTTCCTTGTGACATGCTTCTGAGTCCGAGTTGGTGTTGAGAAAATGTTATCATTGATGTCAAAGTGGCAATGATGATGATGATTTGGAAATAATGATAAGGATGTAACAATGATGATGATGATGTGGCAGTGAAAAAGGGAGATGGTTTGAGTATTGAAGCCATGAAGCCAAATGAAGCCAAGTAGATAAGCCTTAAAGTTATGAATCCAAGTAAATAAGCCTTGAGATTGATTGAATATTGAAGCCATGAATCCAAGTGAAGAATCCTTGAATCCATGAAGTTAAGTAAAGAATCCTTGATATTATTTTAGTATTGAATCCATGAAGCCAAGTGAAGAAGCCTTGAAGCCATGAAGCCAAGTAGAGAATCCTTGAAGCCATGAAGCCAAGAGAAGAAGCCTTGAAGACATGTTGATGAAGCCTTGAGAAGACAACATGTAGTAGTCAAGCCATGAGGACAAGTCAATTCCAAATCAAATTGAAGAATCCCTTGAAGCAGTAATGATGTGTCCACTTGAAGAAGCTTTGAAGTTCCTTGAAGGAGCCTTGACATAAATGTATATAACTCCAAAGTGGTCCCCTTATGGAATATATTTCAAGCATGGCCCTCACAAGATGAGATAACATGTGGTTGTTTCCACATTCCCACTTTGATTTTTACAAAAATGGAGCCTTGAAGGAGCCCTAAAAACAAGTGAAGAAGCCCCTAAATTCAAGTAAAGAAGCATACAAATGTCCAAGATAATTATTGCAAGATGGAGATTGTTGAAAGTATTATTTGTGGTCAATTTGGATACCATATATTTTAGGGAATGTTTACTCTACATAACTAATTCAAATGGAAGCACAAGTTACATGGTTGGAAATATTATACTGAAACCTTTTCAATAGTATATGGAAGTCCCTCTAACTCCCTAGGAATGAGGAGATACGAGTATTTTCGTCCGACAACCCAGCCAGAAAATTGAGGTATGCTCAACTCATTTTTGGGGACATAATTACTATAAATACATGATAGAATTTTGCATTTTTATTACAACCAACAAAGAGATCAAGTATGAGGTGCACTCAAGGTTCTGGGGTGTCTTTCTAGTGTGCAAAATGAGTATAAGAGATTTTCTTAAGGTATTTCTTATTCTCAAGTATGCTATAAGGTTTTGATGTTGTTGTAAGGTTGTGATGTTGTTGTGATGTTTCTGTATGCTCTGCTATGAATTTGTATGTTGTCATGAGGTTGTGATGTTTCCATATGCTCTCCTATGAAGTTGTGATGTTTTTGTGATGCTTCCATATGATCTACTATGAAGTTGTGATGTTTATGTGAGTGGATATTATCGTTAGTGGACATTTTCATGAATGGATGTTACTGTTAGTGGATGTTTCCATCAGTGTTTACATTTTGGGAATGATGTTATGAGTCTTGCTAGGGTTTGAAGGATTGTCTACAAAATGAAGCATGCAGTTGAAGTCAGAAGTACTATGTGTATGACTATCTTGGATTGGTGATATCTTATTGATTTGGTTATCAATTGAGAAGATTAGTGTCTTCATTCAGTAGGTTTGTGCCTATTCTTTAGGGAGTGGGTTCTTCCTTCCAATTGGAGCTGGTAAAGCTAAGGGGTTGGTGCCTCCTTCTAGTTTGTGTTGGTAAATCAGGGAGTTAGAGCTTCCTTTAGGTTGGTGCCTGTAAATCAGGGGGTTGGTGCCTTCTTCCAGTTGGTGTTGGAGAATATTAGAAGTTGGTGCTTCCTATGAATGTAATCTTAACATGATATTGTAGCATTCTATCATTTTCTCCCGTTTTGGTTTCCATGTAAAAACCATTGTGTTCTATGTATGGTTTTTTGTGATGATGAATGGAATTGCTAATGGTTAATGTTTACATGATATGGTTAAGGCTAAAAATGGTAAAAAGTTCTCAATAATGATTCAAGCCCCCTCTCAGTATTGGTGAATATTACAACAATTGGTATCATAGCAGGTTCCTTTAGGAAAAATCTAACCACTGGAAGGAAGATCATGGATATTAAAGAAGTTTACTATGTAGATGGAGTTCCAATGTTCAAAGGATCAAAATTTTCTCATTGGAGCATAAGGATGAGAGAATTTTTACAGGCACAGGGGTTTGGCATTTGGAAATCAATATTAGATGGCTACACCACTCCAAAAGGCAGGCCAAAGGGTGCAACAACAAAGAAGCTACAAAAATACAATGCAATGGAATTGAGCATAAATATAAGGGGATTTCCAGAGTCTAATAAGAAAAAAAATGAAGTTGGAAAACATTCATCAACTAAAGAGCTATGGGACAAACTACAAGAAAATTACAAAAAGGAAGCAATGCAGGAATGTGCAGAAGATCAAAAGGAAGATACACCAAAGAAAGAAGCAACATCAAAGAAAATGGATGACAACCCAAATAAACATGTAGCTTATGAATCAAATGTAGAAAAGGTTAAGGAAGTTGAATCAAGTAAGTATTCTTATGGTGATAAATTAAATCATTGTTACATTAGATGTACCTATGCAAATAAAATAAGTTTTGACAAAGATAAATATGAAAGAAAAATACATGACTTAGAAGAATAAGAGAATGATGAAGTAGAATATGAATTAGACCTTGAAGGGGAACTGATTAATGCTCTAGATGATTTGAGGAATGCAAGGGAGAAGAAAAAAATGCCAATGGAACAACTGCAAAGGTATCAAGAAAAGAATACATTGCTAGAAGATAAGGTAAGTGAGACTAAAAAGACTATCATTATTTTAAAGGCACAAGTAGAAGTGGCTAAGAAGATTGAAGAAACATTGAAGAATCAATTAGATGACAAGGATACCCAACTAAGCACAAACCTATAGAATGCTATGATTCAAATAGAAGAGGACAAGAAAATTGAATAAGGCCTAAACAACCAACTAAAAGAGAAGGGACAAATTTGTCAAGCAAAAGAACTTGAAATTGTTTCTCTAAGAGAAGAAGTGAAAAGGACAATTGCCACAAACTTGAAGCTTGAGAAGATTTCATCAGCCTTAGAAGACATCGTCAATCAACAAATATCTCCAAGTGGAAAGACATGTATTAGGTATGACCACAAGAAGAAATACATTGAAGAAGAAAATAGTTTCAAACTACCAAGAAAGAGTGAAGAAAGACCTAAAAGGAATACAAATGGTTAAAGGGATTCCGATAACAGAGTAAAAGACCATGATCAATCAAGACATGAAAAGAAAGCATCTCGAAGACCTCCATTTCAAAGAAGACCCTTTGCTCCTAGGTATCAACGTTTCTTTCCTGGTTATTGTTTTTCTTGCAACAATTTTGGACATAAGGCTATATATTGTAGAGCTTATGCAAGAAATACTCAAGTAAGGAATAGAGGTATCTACAATAATGTTGAATGTTACAAAATACACAACTATGGACACATAGCTCGAGACTATAGAATCATGATGGAGTCTTCCATGAAAGAAAATGATCATATCAAATATAAGAAGGTTTGGAGAAGAAAACAAAAACAAGAAGAACGAGTTAATGGAGAATTTTCAAAGGAAATACCCATAGGAGTTGCAGAGATGAGTAACAATGATAAATTTGCAAGTAAAGAGGAATATGTTAGTATTACAAATGATGATCCTACAACAAAGAAACATTATACATTATTCTAAACATTTTGGCATAGAGACTCCCAATATCATGGATATTGTTGAGGGGAAGTCTAAGTAGCAAGAAAGGAAGACCAAAGAAAGGACAATAGAGGACAATACATAGCGGAAGGCAGTGGCTTGGTAAATCATACAGGAGCACAAGGGGAGATACTTCAGAAAGATTCAAGAAATGGCCCAGTCTAAGGGGGAGTCAACACATTCAAAGGGAGAGTATTTTTGAAAAGGAAAGATGCTCACAAAGATACCATTACAGTCAAAAGAAGGAACCATTGATTAAAAAGGGAGCAACAAAATGAGTTAAATGATAGTGGACGAAATCATGAATACAGGAGGAGCAATAGAATAAGAAATATAATCATGAAATTCCAAAGAGGGAACAACTCTTTATCCTAGATGTCAAAGGGGAGATAAACAAATTGTTGGTGACAAAGGGAGTCACGTGATAAGAAAAAACGATCCCTTTTCCATTGATGTCAAATGGGGAGAGAACAAAGTGATGGATAGAGTGAGCATGGTGATGGATAAAGTAAGCATGCATCACTACAAAAGGCAGAAGGTGTTTCCATCAATGACAAAGGGGGATATTATTGAGAAAAATGTTGTTATTGATGTCAAAGTGGAAGTGATGATGGTAATGTGGCAGTAATGATAAGGATGTACTAGTGACGATGATGATTTTGTAGTGAGAAAGGGAGATTGTTTGAGTATTGAATCCATGAATCCAAGTGAAGAAGCTTTGAATCCATGAAGGCAAGTAGAGAATCCTTGAAGCCATGAAGCCAAGTAAAGAAGCCTTGAGATTGATTGAATATTGAATCCATGAACCCAGGTGAAGAAGCCTTGAAGTCATGAATCCAAGTAAAGAATCCTTGATATTGTTTGAGTATTGAAGCCATGAAGCCAAGTGAAGAAGCATTTAAGCCATGAAGCCAAGTAAAGAATCCTTGAAACCATAAAGAAAAGAGAAGAATCCCTGAAGACATGTTGATGAAGCCTTGAGATGCCAACATGTAGTATTCAAGCCATGAGGACAAGTCAATGTCAAAGAAAATTGAAGAATCCCTTGAAGAAGTGATGATGTGTCCACTTGAAGAAGCCTTGAAGAATCCTTGAAGTGCCTCGAAGGAGCCTTGACATAAATGTATATAACTCCAAAGTGGTCCCCTTATGGCATAGCTTTTAAGCATGGCCCTCATGAGATAAGATAACATGTGGTTGTTTCCATATGACCACTTTGAGTTGTACACAAATGGAGCCTTGAAGGAGCATTTAATAATCTATAAAACCAAGTGAAGAAGCCCCTAAGTTCAAGTAAAGAAGCCTACAGATGTCCAAGATAAAGATTGTAAGATGGATATTGTTGAAAGCATTATTTGTGGTCAATTTGGATACCCTATATTTGAGGGAATATTTACCCTACATAAATAACTCAAATGGAAGCAAAAGTTTCATGGTTGGAAATATTATTCCGATACCTTTCCAATGGTAAATGGAAGTCCCTTTAACTCCCTAGGAATGAAGAGATATGAGTTTTTTGGTCCCACAACCCAACCATAAAATTGAGGTCGGCTCAATTAATTTTTGGGGAAAAAATTACTATAAATATAGGATATAATTTTGTATTTTTAGTACGACCAATGAAGAGATCAAGTTTGAGGTGCGCTCAAGGTGTTGGGGTGTCTTTATGTTGTGCAAGAGAAGTCTAAGGGATTCTCTTAAGATCTTTCTTATTCGCAAGGTATTCTATAAGGTTATGATGTTGTCGTATGCTTTTCTATGAAGTTGTTATGTTGTCGTGAGGTTGTGATGTTGCAGTATGCTCTGCTATGAATATGTGATGTTTCCATGATTTTGTCCTGAGGTTGTGATGATTCCATATGCTCTACTATGAAGTTGTGATGTTGTTGTTAGTGGACATTTTCGTGAATGGATGTTGCCATTAGTGGACATTTTCGTGAATGGATGTTTTCGTTAGTGGTTGTTGTTTTCAATGATTACATTCTAAGAATGATGTTATGAGGCTTGCTAGGGTTTGAAGGATAGTCTATGAAATGAAGCATGCAAGTGAAGTCAAAAGTACTATGTGTATGAAGGTCTTGGATTGGTGATATCTTATTGAGTTGGTGCTTAGTTGAGAACATTGGTGTTTTCATTTAGCAGTTTGGTGCCTGTACTTTAGGGAGTGGGTGCTTCCTTTTAATTGGAGCCATTAAATCCATGGGATTAGTGCCTCCTTCTAGTTGGTGCTGGTAAATCAGGGAGTTAGATCTTCCTTTAGGTTGGTTCCCATAAATCAGGGGGGTGGTTCCTCCTTCTAGTTGGTGTTGGATAATCTTGGAAGTTGGTTCTTCCTATGAATGCAATATTAACAAGATATAAGAAAAGCATTATGTGGTTTTCTCCCATTTGGGTTTCCACGTAAAAATCATTGTGTTCTATGTATGGTTTTTTCTGATGACGAATGAAATTGTTAATTGATAAATTTTTACATGATGATATTCCAATAGGTTGATTCCATGATTTATCGTTAGTTGATAGGCTCATTGATTGATCTGGTCAACATACATTTATTTTGATGTCAACACTATTAGTCAGTTTATGGTGGAGCCTAGGAGAGTGCATTGGGTGGCAGCAAAACATGTGCTAAGGTATCTACAAGGTACAATGGATTATGGCTTGGACTATGTGAGAGGCGATGGATTCATATTGACAGGCTACACATACTCATATTGAGCAAGATTTGTTGTTGATACGAAGAATACTTCTGGATGTTGTTTTGGATTGGGCTCAACAATTGTGTCTTGGTTCAGTTGGAAGCAAAAGTTAGTGGCACTGAGTTCTACTGAGGTAGAGTACATGGAAGCCAATCAAGCCAGTTGTTAGGCCATATGGATTCGTAAGTTATTGGTTGGGATATTTGGTGTGCAGTTGAGGCACACGGTGATTTACTATGACAATTAGAGTTGCATAAAACTCTCTGAGAATCCAAGTTTTCATGACATGTCTAAACACATCAAGTTTAGATATCACTTCATTTGAGACTATGTTCAGAGAGGGGTAGTTGAGCTTTAGTTCATATCCACTGATGAGTAGGTAGAAGACATCCTCACTAAGGCTTTGGGAAGAGGCAAGTTTGTACCCTTCAGAGATAAGTTGGGAGTGGTGAGGAACACTTTCCTCAATAAGAGGGAGTATTAAAAAAAAGTGTATCTTGGACAAGTGTTTCTCACATAGCCTAGGTGCCTAGTATGTGGGAAAGTGTCCAAATTGGTCCCTAGTACATTAAATTGATGAGATATAAAGTTAAAAATGACTTTGAGAATATTTCATGAAAAGGGTGACTAAAGAGACATTTAATCACTACCATTGATCTTGATGGCCCAAGATCAAATCTCAGCCATTAAATCAAGTGTCTTTTCATTGAGAATATCAAAAGCCAACTCTAGGGATTGAGGTGCACCATTGTTGTCATTCATGAGCATTTGAATGAGGAAAGAGAGCAAAGTAGAAGAGTTGAGAAAAAAGAGCGCGAGTTTGTTGTTAGGGCATGCATTCCAAGAAAATATTGTTGGCACACAAATTAAGGAGAATCTTTAACATTTATTGAAGGTCATACAATATGGATTTTTGAGGGTTGTATAGTAGATTGTTGGCACAAAAATCAAGGATTTTGACAACACACTTTTTGAGGTAGTTTGGCACACATTTCTAGGCAGCCATATAACAGAATTGACACAAAAATCGAGGTAGCTTTTGGGCACAAATTTCTAAGCATAAATCTATACAGTTCATACAACATTAAGCACGGAAAAAGAGGGTTGTATAGCATTGAAATCATGGGCACATTTTTCGAAGAGTTTTGGCTCTGTTTTTTGAGGAAGTTGCTTGGCACAAATCTTGAGATAAGTTTGTGTATTTTTGCTAAATATTTTATGCTGTAAAAATAATTTATCCTCTGAGCTCATAATAATAAAATATCCACTCTCACTAGTTTACCCCTTATGGGTTTTTCCAGGGTTGATTTGACCAAAAATCTATGTGTTTAATTTTCCGGGTTTGTGCATTTATTTCCGGTTCATCTTGCTGTAAAAAAGACTCTCGTGTTTCCAGTTATAATATTTTGTTTATGCTAATATCATTTACAATAGAGAATTAAATGTGGGTTGGGCATTAAACAAGGAAAATTATTGAGACTTGAATCCTAGTTGGGGTTTCGGAAAAATTTACATTGAGAAGGTGCTATTAATGGGAGGAACACTTGTCAAGGGGTTGTGTAATTGTTGGAATATATATTTTTCCTTATGGTTGGAAAAAAGTTGGGATATATGTTTGTCTTTAAGAGATTGTTGGGAGGTGTTC
>ML779205.1:988081-1023415 GCA_009831015.1 Picea engelmannii | reverse complement strand
ATTCTCTATCTTTGGTTTCTAAGTCTTGGTTTTGGGTCCTATGTTTGAATAAATTACTAACTTTTGATGATTACATGTAATTATTTTTGGCCTCTTCATTCCATTTGGTTTTGATTGTTTTGGTGATAAACTCTTTTGGTCTATGTTTGAGAGTAAGATATCCTTTCCTTATGGTTAGCTTGATTCATGACCCTTGATTGCTTGATCATGTTTTTATTCTATTATTCTCTTGATTAATACTATTTATAAACTCACCTAGACTTATTGAAATTATCTCACACCTATGGTAGAAATTTAGTTTTCGAAAGATTTTGGCATTTTTTCTAATAGTTTGGTTTTAGTGTGTAATTGAATTAGTTGGGCATTTTGGTGGTTCATATTAATTCAACCATATATATATATAGAGAGAGAGAGAGAGCGAGTTGACAAACTTCAATTTGAGCACATCATCATTTTTTACGAAAAAAATGTTTTTTTTCGCATAATTTTTCTTTTTGACTAATTTGATTATTTTTCTCCCATAACTATAATACTTATTAGTTTTTGAACTCATTGCAACTAAGAAAAACACTATTGACATAATCATT
Organism: Picea engelmannii; assembly: GCA_009831015.1. Classification (NCBI taxonomy): domain Eukaryota; kingdom Viridiplantae; phylum Streptophyta; class Pinopsida; order Pinales; family Pinaceae; genus Picea; species Picea engelmannii. Next base: position 1,022,828 of record ML779205.1, on the reverse strand, counting down.
TATTAGAAACACCATTATCTCCAATTTATCCTAATAATAATTTTTTATTTCTTTTATATTTTCATATCATTTTTATAATAAATATCATTTTTATAATAAATAAATGATATTATTTAGTCATTTAATATTATTTTTCATATGTAGAATAATTTAATTTATTTTATTTCCTTTGCAAGTAGAGAGATTAAACACTAGGGAAAAGATTCAGACTTATATTCGAATATCTAGATTTCTTTGTCATATTCATTACATCTGGATTCCGGATATCTAGATTCACCTTCATACATAAGGTCATTCGGACTCCTCCACATTTCCCGGATTTCAGGCATATAGATATCCGGGATGGTTGAGATTTAATTTCTATATATTCGTATTTATCTATTCTGATTCAACGCTGCTAGGTTCGAAGGCTTCACTCAATTGATGATAAATAAATTAAAGTGTACAAATTATAATAAATTATTATAAATAAATAAAATAAAATAGTTTAAAATTGTAATTAAACAAATATTGATTATTAATTTTAAAATATCAATTAGAATTTTAATTATTTTAAAATTTTACATGTCATTGCTTTAATTCATTATTGGTTACTAAGTATATGGTTTTTTTTCCCGGATAAAAAATGTAAATTTTATTTCATATGAAAAGAAAATTTGCATTCTCAAGAATGCATGAGGATTCATGCATTTAGTCTATTTATCCACTCGTGTCGAGGATCGAGGATGAACTGGGCAAAAGAAGACTACAAGTTGCCTTGTTAAGAGGAGTTGTTGCTTCAAATAAATACATAGATGACCAGTGTCCAATGTTTTATACAAAACAATACAAAAATGACCAACTAGTGGCCCGAACAAAAAGTCTGTGTTGCCATCCAAAACCCCGCAAACTGACTACCATATGAAAGCCTCACCCTGAAGATACCAAAAAGGAGTAAGCATGTGTATCAACATCAACAACAATTGGCCCTCAAGCCAAGCTGCGTCCATTATCCAAAAACTGTAAGACTTGTAAATTAAATGTTGTCTACATGGAGCTTGTTTGATGACTCCCTGTCAAAAATACCATAACACATAATCTGGAAGTAATCGAGACTGTGAATCTAGGCCTACATGCCCCCCTGCTTCTATAAATGGGCGGTGATAATATTAAAAATTGGACCCTTATCTGGATTCAACTATATTCCAATGCCCATGAGCCAAGAGAATACCCTCCTTAGAGAGATTGTCGGCCGCTATGTTTCTTTCCCTGTATACATGGCGAATATAGAAATTTGCATAAGTGTCTAGAATTAGAAAAACTTCATCAAGAAGTGACAAAAGTTTGATGTTGTGACACTTTTGAGATTTCCTTATCTAGTTTATAATCACCATTGAGTCACCAAAGATTTGAATACTGGATATCCCTTTTTCCCTAGGAAAAGTTAGCAACAATTTTAGGGCCATTAGCTTAGCAAAATTGTTTGTTCTGGGGCCCAATCCCCGTTTCATTTTAAAGAGATGGGAATATGAAAGGTGTAAAACTGCTCCCCCACCACACAACAAACCCTCATTTTGTGATGCTCCAAAAAAAAATCCCACGACTTTGATTGGTCCACCGATTCCTTTGTTGCTTGCCTTACCGGGGGGACATCCTTCCCTTGTTGGAAGTGGGAAAGAATGTTAAGGCTTTGAGCAACAATGAGTTCTGGAATGGAATATTTATCTTTGAAGATAATAGAGTTCTGAGTTAACCACACACCCCAATTTATAAGCAAAGGAAGATCTTTTCTATTAATATTTTTAGGATCTTCCAGCCACTTTTGCCAAGCCTCTTCAATGGCTTGTCCTTGCCAAATATAGTCCTCTCAGAGTGCTCTTGTGTATTTAGTCCATGTATTTTGTGTAAAAGGATATACTAAAAAGAGGTGAATGCTAGTTTCCTCGACGCCTTTGCAAAGTGGACACCACCCTGGACCTTCCAGTCCTCTAAGCTTCATTATGTCCCAAGTTGGTACCTTATTTTTAATCAAACACCACATCAAAAGACAAGATTTTAAATGACACTTTATTTTCCAAATTCCTTTCCACCACCAAGAAGGTTCATGTTGGAGTATGTCAATGTTTATTTGTGTCTATCTAGATTTTGGCATATAAATTCCAAGGGGACTATGTTTCCAAACTATTCTGTCTTCCTTGTCTATTAACCAAATGTGTCATGTTTTGAGAGCTTTGATATAGCCATTCCATGCCACTATAAATTATTCAACTAGACCTAACTATAGGGCCCCTTTCCATTCTTGTCCCCACATGGTGGTTCTATTTTTGTATGTGATCTGGGCCAGGTGAAAAAGACCCCTTTCGTGTAGAATATCAGTTAGTGGTTGGGGAAGAAGATGTTCCATGTCACTTCCCAGCCAGGGATCCAGGCCAATTCTGACTTTTGTACCTCTTCCCACCCTCCAAGCTAGGCCTTGAGTGATCACTGAGAAAGATTTTAAGAGACCTTTCCAAATAATCGTGCAATTTTTTTCTTCCTTTGTAGGCCTTCTGATCCAGTCCTCCATCGAATTTGGGATAATATAATTTTGGATTACCACCTTTGTCGAGAGACTTTTTGTGGTAATCATTCTCCATCCTACTTTGGCTGCAAGGGCTTTGGAGAACCTGTGAATATTTTTCATCCCCAACCCCCAAAGGAGCTTTGGGGCTACCAGTGTTTCCCATTTGATCCAGGGAATAACAAAACTTTCCTTTTTTCCCGCCCATAAAAATTTGAAACAGATTCTCCTGATTTTTTCCAACGTTACTTTTGGGAACCAAGCTAGAGAGATCCAATATACCAAGATAGCTTTCAACACTGAATTAACTAAGACCAATCTCCCTGCTCTAGATAACCATCAAAAACTCCATGAGTTCAGTCTCTTTTCTAGCTTGGCTACTAGCTATCTCTAATCCTCCTTTTCGTATTTGTTGGGTTTTAGTTGAAAACAAAGATACTTCAACCCTTCATTGAAAGGCCTTGACTCAAAAGGGAAAACTTCCTTGTAAAATCCTACCTCCACTTCCTCCATGAGGTGTGCTGACACAGTGGAGTTTTGGTCATTTATCTGCATACTTGTAGCCTGACTAAAAAAATCCAAAATAGACCTTAACTTCTTCGCATATCGCCTTATTCCACTGCATAAAATCAAAACATCATCCACAAAGAGAAGGTGGGAGAGCCTTAGATTTGGTGACAAGGAGACTCCAAGAAATTCCCCTTTAATTTTTTCTTCAATAATGGCCCTACTGAGCCCTTCTGCCACCGAAAGAAACAAGAGTGGTGACAAGGGACGACCTTGTCTTAGGCCTCTTTATGTTGTAAAGAAGGTTGAGGCTACACCATTTATAAGGACAACAAAAGACACTATCGAGATACAACTCATAATCCAATTTGTAAGTGGGAGATCAAAACTCAAATGAGTTAACAACATCCTCAAGTAAAGCCAACTGACTCTGTCGTAAGCTTTTGAGAGGTCTATCTTGAGCACTACCCCTTTTAATTTCTGGGTTTTGATACTATGTAAGGCCTCTTGTGCAACTCCGATTGCTTCGTAGATCTGTCTACCTTCCAAAAAACCAAACTGCTCCTGTGAGATGGACTTTGAGAGAAAGGATTTTAGCCTTCTACTAATAATTTTGGCTATCACCTCATAAATACAATTACAAAGGGAGATAGGTTTGAATTCTTCCAAGGATTGTGGATCATCCTTTTTTGGGAATAAGGGCAATGAAGGTTGCATTTAACGAAGGTTCGATATGCCTGTTTTTTAGGGATTCTTCGACAACTTTGAGAATATCCTTCCCAATGAGATCGTAAAGACCCACAAATAAGTCCATTGACCACCCATCCAGACCTAGAATCTTGTCTTCTTTGAAACTATGTAGGACCTCTTTGAGTTCTTCTTCAAAGACTTCTTCCATAAGGGTCATGTTGTCTTCCTCTTCCACAAATCTTGGGGAAAAAAGGGTCATCTGAACTATAACATCTATTGTTACTCTTCCTTCAACTGAGAACAGATTTTTAAAATGTTGTGATCCCAGCTGTCACAGGTCCTCAAATGATGTAAGTTGTCTGCCAGAGGAGTCCTTAAGGCCCCAAATAGTATTTTCCATCTTCCTTCCCTTTGAATAAGCCTGGAATAATTTAGTGTTCTCAACCCCATTTTGTAACCAGAGTGCTTTTCTTTTTAGCCTCCACTCTCCTTCTCTTTCTTCCAAGAGTTTCCTTCTTTTCTTTTCTAAGGATAGTAAGGCCTCTTTGGCTTCAGAAATTGAGAAACCTCCACCCTTTGTGCCGTAAATTGATTGTAATTTTTCCTCTTTGCTAATAAGATCCTACTCGTCCAACTGCTTCTTCTTTATAGCCCATTCAATCGTGGTTAAAAAAAAAAAAAAAAATTGAACAAATTGGGCAATTTCTTGTTCTTCTTGATTAATGGGGATCCATAACTCCTTTACTAGATTGATGAATTCCTCCTCCTTTAACTAGGAAGAGTTGAATTTAAAAGGGCTTGCTAGTTTCATTATGTTTCCTGCAACTTCCAGAAAGATTGGGCAGTGATCAGATTCTCCTCTTGAGCCCACCCATTGTTTGAAGAGAAGAGGGGCCTCCACCAGGTAGCTAGAGATGAGAAAGAGATATAACCCTTTTGCAATGTGTTCTTCCCCCAACCTCTTGTTCCTCTAATTTGGGAAAATTTTTGTGGGAGCAATGTCTAATAAACTCGATTCTCTCAATTTGTGACTGAAATAGTCCAACTGGACATCTGCATGGGCCCTTTGGCCTCAGGATTCTGTAGCTCCTAGGGAGAAATTTAGATCTCCCCCAAGGATGAGATTCCTTTACTTTGTAAATGACTTTGAAAGAATATTGTCCCAGTAGTGCATATTCTCTTGGGAGGGTCTGTATACATTTAAGAATGTAAAAATCCTTCCAAGGGCCTCCACACTAAAAGTCATGCCCATACTTGATTCAAAACCCCAAGAATTTACGAGCTTGATAGATCTTAACCTTGAACCCATGGCCAAGCCACTCGAACGACCTTTTTCATCCAAACTAATGAAATTCCATCCTTTACAAAGATTCTCCAGGAGAGGGACAACCAAAATTGCATCACCTAGTGTCTCTTGAAGCATCAAAATATATGGCTGAGAGGACTCCACCAGCCTATGGAGGGAAATGTTTTTCAAAGGGATCACCACACCCTTGTAATTGAAAGAGAACACTTTCATTTTGCACCCCCTCCAGGGTTGGCACTGCTCTAATGGCCCAGTGATGGATATTTGACAACCAATTGACATATCCATAGCATCCATGTTCTGTGCTTTTGAGAGGAAGAAATTTCTCCCCCTCCCCTTACTAAAAGATGAAGGAAAAGGGTTTAGATCCAACCCCTCCAACTTGTGATTTAACTCCTCAAAAGCCAGAATATGTCAATTTCTCAACTGGTAGTGCACCGTATCTTCCTCAGATAAGATTGAGGAGTCTTGGTTGTGGCTAGAAGGGAGGGGAGGGGTAGGGATAGGGGCATGGACTAAAGAAAGTTGTGACAGGGGTGGTTTAGATGTAGGGGAATGATAGATAATGAATAATCCAGGAAAAAAGGGATATTCTTCAGAGAGCCACCCCAATGTTTGCTCAAAAAAGATAAAGACTAAAACAACAAATTTAAAGGAGGGGACCATGGGGGCATTCCCAAATGTCACTATTCCTTTTTGAATCAGTCTCTCGGTAGCTTCAAATGACGATGGGGAAATTCTCTTTGAGATCAAATATGTTCCCGAACCTGAGGAGGAGACCACTTCCTGGCATTGTGAAACCACCCTAGTACCTTGATCCATAGCTCCATGGATATCAAATGTTGTTCTTCCTTTCTTAGAAGAAATAGTGGATGAAGCCTCCTCCAACTGCAAAGCCCCTCTCTTCTTGTTCCCTTCCTCTGAAGTAACTTTCCTCTTTTGTTTCATGGGAAGAGTGCACTCATAAGCCTGATGATCGTGCTTATGGAATCTGTGGTATTTGAAAGGGATTCCCATATAATCCAACTTTTGCATAAAAACTCTTTTCCCTATGACAATTCGATTTCCCCCGAGAGCCCTTTTCTAAAATTTAGTGAGACCAGTATACGAGCCATAGACATCCTTCCATAGGAAATGAAGGAAATTTCTGTTTCCATATAGGTGTCAAGTGCATTCCCTATAATTTTGAAACCCTTCGTCATCTATAGTTCAGGTGGCAGGCCTGATAAGTGAACCCATATCTAGAGTTCGTTGATTATTTCATGACTTGCATCGAAGAAAAATGTCCAACTCTTTAGAAGCAAAGGCATCGAGTCAATGCACCATGGTTCTTTCATAATCTTGGCCACATTTGTTGTGCTCTGAAATTTTAACATGAACCATCCATTGGATAAGAAGTGGACTGAGGGTAAAGGGATCAACAAACCCATCCAATACTTTTTTACCCAGTCCCTCAACAAAGTGGTTCCCAGGTGACGACCATTTTCTCTATCCACCACTTCTCTTTCCGCCATGTCCGGAACCTCAAGAAGCATAATGTCATCCCTAAGGGTCAATTTGTGAGGTTGAGTGACTAGTTTTATCCCAACCTAGGTTTTCTTCTTTTTGACCACTAGTTTATCCCCTAAGGCTCCCTAAAGTTTCTTTCGTGAGGTGCCCTTCAACCTCCATGTGGGAAAAGAGGACCTGTGGATCGAACCCTCCTCACCAGAGGCCTAGATAGATGGGAGGGGATGCGAAACAAGGAAATTTTCTGGCTCAAGAGAAGAAGATTTACTCAACTCCATCATTCTTGGGAGTCGCACCTGAGAGAGTTCATAGTCTTCCGGTAGGGAGGACCATTCCAAACAAGGGAATTCTAGGTTAGCGTCGTTGCTACCAAATAGGTCTGGGACTTCAACGAATCAATGAAATGAGGGTTGATAGGAAAGAGCCCCTCAAATGGTTCTTCTGGTAGAAAACCCATTTTCAACCTCCACACATAATCCCTTACCTCTAAAAGTAGCAGATGTGAGGTTTTCTTAGGAGGGGTGGTTAAGAGACTTATTGAGGGAACTACCTCAGAGTCTAGGGATAGGGCTGGGCCATAGGAAGGATGGAACTGAGGAAAAATAAAGGCCCCACCATGAAACTCATGAGCCCGAGGGCCTGGATTGGAGATTGAGACATAGGTCAAGCATGGAAAAATGTTCGGTTGACACACACCAAATCGGCTTCCCGTCTGAGAAATATCCATCGCAATACATGATATCTTCAGAAGAATCTAAGAATTCCCCTACCATTTCCATCTCACCTGAGGAAAGAAACACCTTGATTCTGGGTGCCTGAAAAAAGGAAATGGTGACGGACTATCTACAACGAGGAGGGATGCTGAGCCACAGGGAATAGATTGTAGTCCATCACCCCATTCCTATGCAACGTATGTGGTTGTGCTAGGTTAATATTATTTTTTTGTTATTTTATTGATTGTGGACATGGGGTTTAAAAGTTAAGAAAATACACGGATATCCAGATATCCGAATATCCGGGCATCCACCTTCGACTCTGTCATCTGATTGCCCCGCACACCATCCGCTACATGGACATCTGGACAACCAGAATCTGGTTTACTTTGTGGTCCTCCATCATACGACATCTAGACTTTTTTTTCCAATAGAAAAATATCTCAAAATTATATTATGGTATATTTTCTTTTACAATGCAGTATTGATCCTAAGCGATACAAAAATAGACCAGCCATAATAAAAGTCTAAAGACTGAGGTTTTACATAGTCATTCAAAAATTGTCCCAAAACGACAAATAGTACTGAAGAAAAGAGAGAAATTCAGTAATAAGCTTTGATCTTAGCTCCACTCCACTGCCGATCTCATGCTCCTTGCCCAGCTCACACTTCAAAGATGTTTAGGTACGTATGGGGACTTTCTATCCCATTTTCCCAGTGATAAAAGGACAATCTTCCTTCAGGTTCCTTGAGTGCCATCTTTGAAAGTATGTTGGCCTCTTTGTTGTGTTCCCTGTAGATGTGTTGGAAACTTATGTCTTTAAAGGTAATAGCCAGTTCCTTTGTTTTCAGTTTCCAACCTTCAAAGTTCACCGCATGGAGCTGTCCCTTTAGATTTATCCAATTAGTTATTACCTTCGAATCCCCCAGGACTTGGATTTTTTCAATCGACGAGAGAGTAGCCAACATGAGTGTCATCCACAATCCCATGAGCTCCACCTTGGTGTTTGTTCCAGCTCCGCAATTTATGAACCATTTTGTAAACCTCAACACATGTGTCTTGAAAATGCCACCCACTCCGCAACACTCGCCATTTGATAGGGCTGTGCCATCGAAGCAAGCCAAAGAGAAGCCTTCGGTCTAAGTAATGTTACAAACTCTGTTTGGAAAGAATTTGAGGGTAGCTGGATGCCAGGAGAAGGAGACTGAAATCATGTGTGCCACTAAGAGATGAGAGGGGGAATGCTCATCGAATAATGACTTGTTTCTCTCATTCCAAATGTGCCAACACGTGAGGGATGCCAAACCGGTTGGGGTTGTTTTATCCTTTGTCGAATAGTTAAAACAATCTATGATAGTGATACCATCCCACTTTATTTTTAAATGATAGAGCTCATATAAGCAGGACCACTCTGCCTTTGTGAAAGAACAATGGATTAGAATATGGTCAATGTCTTCAGTATTATAGTTGCAAAGCTTGCATACCCCTGGACCTTCCCAACCTTTTTTTGAAGCGAATCCCAAGTGAGGACTTTATGGTTCGTTGCCAGCCACAGGAAAAGATTTATTTTTAGTTGAATCGCCCATTTCCATAATTTTTGTATCCAGTCACTATCAATCAGGTAGTCAAGTGAGTTTATGATTGCCTTGTAAATATTCTTGATTGAAATGACGCTCGAAGAGTCCCCCTCAGTCCACACCAGGGTATCTACCATGTTTCTAGGTAAGATGTCTGCGCCCCTTAAAGCATTGTTGTAATGTTACCACCTTGTAGTGGCATCTCCAATAACACCTAGTGAATCTCTACTTAACCATCGCTCTGGAAAGGAGTTCGCGTTGGTAGGGTCTCTCACTTGGGCTAGAACTGTTAAATGCTTTTTATGCAGGTGCGATAGCAGAGTTTTAGAAAGAAGAGATTGGTCCTCCATGTCGATGATCCTGTCCCTGCCAATAGAAATTAAATGGCTCAATCCAGGGCACCATCTCAGCCAGTGGAGAATCACGTATAAATTTCTAGTCAGGCTATTCCAGATACAAGACGCCCTTTGCTTCTTATGGGATAATGTTCGAAGCCAATTAACCACCGAAATATCTCCTAAACATGTGTCCAATAAAATTCTATGCCAAATACTATCATGAGTCAGCGCCCTCCAAAGAGTGTTTGCGAGTAAAGTTGAGTTGAAAGAAGGGAGGTTTCGAAGCCCCCAAATGGCACAATTGTTTGGTCTTGATAGGATGTCCCATTTACAGAGATGAAATTGTTGATTATCCCTATTCCCACTCCACAGAAAAGCAAACGTCAACTTACAGATTTTATTTAGAATAGTGCATGTAATCACCTCCATGGACATCCAGAACACCAATTGACTCTCCAACACGGCTTTAACCAAGATAAATTGGCCATCGAGCGAGAGCCAATTGTTATCACCAGCCAAGCCACTAGCCAAGCCCAATCTTCAGTATTTGAGATGCTCGACTTTAAGTAGTAACCAAGGAAATTGAAGCCCGAACTCAACTCGACAAAGGTAAAGGGGATGGATTATTTTAAAGGAATGAGCTCTGCTTCCTCTAACCCCCAATAGTGAACAATAGTTTTTGAATTATTTATGCACTAACCCAAGATGAAACAAAAGTCCTGTAGAATGTCTATGATCACTCTCCACTCCGAAGGATCTGCCTTTAACAATATAATAATGTCGTCAACAAACAGTAAATTAACAATCTTTAAAAGTCTAGAAACCTTTATACCTGAAATATTGCGCTCAGAAATGCTTCTAGATAACATCAGGCTAAGTCCTTCCATTATCATAAGGAACATATACGAGGATAATGGGAATCCCTGATGAAGCCCCCTCCCACTCTTGAAGTAATCCGTCGCCTCGCCATTTATCAACACTGCAAAACTGGCACTAGTTACACAACACATTATCCATTCTATCAGCTTAACGCCTTAGCCCACTATGAGTAAAGTGATTCTTAAGTACTCCCAGTCTATGTTTTCATAGGCTTTTCTTAGATCAAGTTTCATCACCAGAGACTTTATATTCTTTTTTTTTTTATGTTGTGCAGGATTTCATGGGCCAATCCAATAGCATCCTGAATCCTTCTACCCTACAGGAACCCCAATTGTTTGGCAGAGAGACATCTTGACAGAATCGGCTTAATTCGATTTTCAATAACTTTGGAGATCACCCTGTAAACAAGATTACATAAGGAGATTGGTCAGTAGTCATCGAAGGAGACCGGTTTGTTTTCGTTCGGGATGAGAGCCATAAAAGTAGATTTTATACCTCCACAAAGGTGACCATTTCTCCTCGAGTCCTCCACCATCTCAAGTAGATCACATCCCACAAGATCAAAGAAGAAGGTAAAGAATTTTTTTGTCCACCCATCAGGGCCTGGGCTCCTTTATTTTTAAAATTTTTCTGGAACTGACTTTAATTCCTCCAAAGTGACAGGTTTGTAGAGAGACTTCGCTTCCTCCTCATCAACCATCCTGGGATAGATACTGGTAATCTTGACCAGGTCATTTAAATTGTTCCTTTCTTTGGCTTTAAAAAAATGTTTAAAATAGTTAACAACCTCCTCTTTTATCGCCCCCTGATCAGATAGGTGGGCTCCACTGCCATTGATTATCTCCCAAACATGTTTCCGATTCTTGTTAAATCTAGCCATCTTGTGGAAATATTTGGTTTTAGAATCACTGCTTTTGATCCATGGAAATATTAGGTCACCAACAATAATAATATTATTGATGGAAAGGATACCTCTATCAGCTAAGGAGCTCCAGAAAAGATTTCGGTCTTTACATGACCCATATACATTTAGTAGCGCGACCTCCTTTTATGTAAGAATACATCTACCAGTTAACAATATACCCTCGATAGTCAGAAAGGAAGCCAAGTCATATAAATTTGGGTCCCAGGATACTAGTAAGCCACCAAAATTCCCTATGGCGTTTACAGCAGTCGAAACCCAAGAAGTGTGAAGATGGTGCAAAAAATATATGGCTTTCTGTTCATCGGAGAGAGTCTCTTGAAGAAAAAACTATGTCAGGCTGAGTGCGTTCCAGCAGTCTACACATTGAGGCATCTTTGAGGGTGCCTCCAATCCCCCGAATATTCAAGGAGAGAAGTAACATCACTTAACCCTCGCCAGGTCCTTCATTGCTCTAAAGGACCCACTATCCGGGGAGGGAAGAACATTATCATCAGTTTGTTTAATGAGATCCACCAGTTTCTTACGAGAGTTGTGTAAATTCTAACCTTGTACAATATCTACTACAAACAGATATTCAAAAAAAGAATAGAAAAGATACAATGACAAATACAAACATTACACAAAGATTTTCCCCCTAGAAACCCAAACCGGGAAAACCAACATATTCTATATTCATTCATTGTGTTACAATGTTTACAATAAAAAATGCATATAGGATCCAATGACATCCAAAACCCTAACCCAATGACTTGGATTAGTCCAAAACCCTAATTCCTTAACCAGAAATAGAAAACCATCGGCAAAGAAACCATGTGCCAAAAAACCACCTAAATATAATGTGGTCCCAAAAATGTGGTACGGATGCAAAAGAATATAACACATACCCATACTACTACTTGTGCAAATAATATAACACATACCCAACATTCTCCCACTTGTTTTCTTTGCATACAGGGGGTTACAGGGTTACATAGTCAACAATCCAAGGCAGCAATGCCCATGGATCCTCTACACCAAGAAAAATTCTCAGTGCTCATAGATTTTGTTAATGAGTCTGCAAGATTCTTCAAAGTGTCCACCTTCATCAGTAATACTTTCTTTTCTTCAATCATGTCTCTCACAAAGTGATATTGAACATCAATGTGCTTTGTCTTTGAATGATAAGCAAGGTTCTTCGCTAGAAAAATTGCACTCTGACTGTCACACTCTATCCTTAGAGCTTGTTGTGACAACCCAATACCTAAACACAATCTTTGTAACCATACTGCTTCCTTACTTGCATGAGTGGCTACCATGTATTTAGCTTCTGTAGTTGAAAGTGCCACTACAACCTATCTTTTTCTCATCCAACTTATTGCTCCTCCAAACAGGTTAAACACATACCCGATTGTATATCTCCTATGATCCAAATATCCAGCCCAGTTTGCATCCACAAACCCATGTATATCCACCACTCTATCCAATCCTGGTCTTCCTTCGTAGCACAATCCATAGCTAGCAGTGCCACGCAAATACCTGAAAACCCTTTTTATTGTTGTCCAATTCTCCTTCCCTGGTTTTGACATATACCTGCTCAAAACTCCCACTGCATGTGCAATGTCCGGTCTAGTACAGACCATTGCATACATCAAACTACCAACTACACTCGCATATGGAACATGAGACATGTCCTCCTCTTCTTCATGTGTCTTGGGACACTAATCCACAGATAACTTTACACCAACAGGAATAGGAACCTTGACCAGTTTACATTCCTGCATATTAAACCTCTGCAATATTGTCTCGACATATTTTCTCTGATTTAACCAGAGTTTCATCCTTTTCCGATCTCTTTTAATTTCCATGCCCAAAATGAAATTTGAAGCACCGATATCCTTCATGTCAAATTTAGAGGACAATTGAGTTTTCACATCCTAGATAATCTCCTTGTTGTTTCCTATAAGCAACATGTCATCCACATATAAGACCAAATAAATCAAATGATCGCCAATTAATTTAAAATACACACAGTGATCTTCTTTGCTTCTTGTGAAGCTATGTCCCAACATATAAGTATCAAATTTTTGATACCACATTCTTGGTGATTGTTTTAAACCATACAGGGACTTTTTTAGCTTGCATACCAGCTCCTTCTTTCCCTTCACAACATAACCTTTTGGTTGCTTCATATAGATTTCTTCTTTCAGATCCCCATGTAGGAATTTTGTCTTCACATCCATTTGTTCTATTTCAAAATCAAATGCAGCAGCAACAGATAACATAAATATTATGGAGGTTAAATTGGCAATAGGAGAAAAAATCTCACCAAAATCAATTCCCTCAACCTGGGAATAACCCTTTGCTACTAACCGAGCTTTGTATTTCTCAACTTTTCCTTATGCATTCAACTTCTTTTTAAATACCCATTTTATGCCAATGGGATTTCTTCCAGTTGGCAATTCCACTAGATCCCAAGCCTCATTCTTATCCAAAGATGCCATTTCTTCGTCCATGGCCCTTTTCCAGAGATTTCCATCCTCTGAATCCACTGCCTCCCTGACAGTCCTAGGATCATCATCAGTAATAGACAAAGCAAAATTTGAATGGAAATCAGATGGACTATACCTTTCTAGTAGCCTTCTTTCTCGATCTGATCTCCTCAATACTAGAGTATGAGGATCTTCTTCTTCTGATTCATGTTCTTCTGTAGCGTCTGATTCATCATCCTTTAAATCAAACTCTATCTTCTCTGGTTCTTCCTTACTTGGTAGGGCTTCCTGTTTAACAACATCCTTCATTTCTCTAAATACCACATCTTGACTATACACTACCTTCTTAGTTTATGGGTTCCAAAGCTTATAACCTTTGATACCATCTTTATATCCAATAAAGATACACTTTTCATCCTTCTTATCCATCTTACTCTTGTTTTCCTTTGGAACATGAACATATGCATCGCAGCCAAAAACCTTGAGATGTGTGAGAGAAGGTTCCTTACCAGTCCATACCTCTTGTGGAGTCTTGTCATCCAACACTGATGAGGGTGATCTATTGACTAGGTAACATGCAGTACCCACTGCCTCTGCCCAGAATATTTCCCTAACCTAACACCACTGAGCATGCACATTTCTTTTTCCATCAGCATCTTATTCATCCTTTCTGCAACTCCATTCTGCTGAGGTGTATATGGAGTAGTCTTTTGCCTTGCTATACCACACTTCTTATAGAATTATTCAAATTTGTTTCCGTGGAACTCTCCGCCATTATCTATCCTCAACACCTTAATTATTTTCTTTGTTTGATTCTCAACAAGAGCCTTAAACTCTTTAAACATGTCAAAGACTTCAGATATCTTCATGAGGAAATATATCCAAGTCTTCCTCGAGAAGTCATCTATAAAGGAGACATAGTAAACAGATTTTCCCAATGATGGGACCGACACAGGTCCAAAAAACATCACTGTGAACTAGCTGTAAAATTCATTTTGCCTTCGTTTCACTAGAGGGGAATCTTACTCGATTTTGCTTCCCATATAGACAATGTTCATAGAAATCAAAATCCAGAGAGAAATTAGACATACCTTCAACCATACCTTTATCGTGTAGTAGTCGAAGATCCTTCTCTCTGATATGCCCCAGTCTTTTATGCCACAGCATAAACTTTTCTCCAGAGACTATAGGAGTTCTTTTTTCTTCAACTCCAATATCAGGAACAATGGAACTATTATACCCATCACTAATAGTGCTTCCTTTCAGCTTATACAGAGTTCCAAACCGAACTCCCCTCAACAACACCATTGCTCCTCGAACCATCCTGCAGGTTTCCTTTTCAAATATTGTTTTTACCCCTGCATTGTCCATTTTGCTTATAGAAATCAAATTTCTGACCAAACTTGGGATGTGCAGAACACCAGGAAATGTTCTAATCCTTCCATCTATGAGCCTCAACTTGACCCTTCCTCTTCCTATGATCCTAGTTTTCGAACCATTACCTAAGAAAACATTACCTCCATCATACCTTTCATATTCACAGAACCACTCCTTATGGGGAGTCATATGAAAGGATGCACCAGAGTCAACCAACCATAATTCATGATCTGCATGTGTGCTTGAAGAGGCCAAGTACACATCCCCTCCTTCTTCCTTGGAGGTCTTTTCTTTTGTAGAAGAAGATTCTTCAGATCCCTTCTTTTTCTCAACTTTGGATCTACACTGCTTCTTGTAGTGCCCTTCTTTTCCACATCTCCAACATACCCTTACAAACTTTTTGGGAGATTTAGATCTACCCTTTGACTTAGATCTCCCACTTGAGAAATTAGATCTATTTATTTCCTAGGAATGTCCTCTTGCAAATACTGTGTCTGTGTTATGTCCTTCCATATTCTTCCGTCTCATCTCCTCCGACAACAAGGATGAGACCACTTCTTCAAACTTCAAGGAAGTTGTATTACTAGCTATGGCCACAACCAGACTATCCCACGAGTCTGGTAAAGAACACAACAAACTGATACATTTATCTTCATCTGAAATTTTAATCTCAATAGATACTAACTGACTTATCACAGTATTGAAGGCATTCAAATGCTCTGCCATCAAGTCTCCATCTCTCATCCTCATTTTATATAGCTTCTTTCTTAGGAGTAGTTTATTTACCAGGGACTTAGATTGATACAACTTCCCCAACTTTTCCCATAAATCCTTGGTTGTAGCTTCCTCTGACACATTCAGTAATACTGAATCGGAGAGACATTGTTGGATTGTGCTCTTTGCCTTCCAATCCAACTTTTTCCAGTCATCTACAGAAGTTCTTGTAGGTGCAGTACCTGGATCTACCGCGATCCACTGATCTCTGTCCACCAAAAAATCTTCCGTCTTGAGCTTCCACAACTCAAAAAAATTCCCATTAAACTTCTCGATCTCCATCTTCGAATTGCTTGCCATTTCTTTTCACCTAAAAAAAAATACTGCAGATCTCCCACTGTAACAAGGCTTATCACATTCCCGAGACAAACCCTTGGCCCAAAGGCATCCCCCTGAAGCCAATAAATATCTGATACTAAATGTAAATTCTAACCTTGTACAATATCTACTACAAATAGATATTCGAAAAAAGAATAGAAAAAATACAATGGAAAGTACAAACATTACACAGAGATTTTTCCCCTGGAAACCCAAACTGGGAAGACCAGCATATTCTATATTCATTCATTGTGTTACAATGTTTACCATACAAAATACATATAGGATCCAGTGGCATCCAAAAACTTAACCCAATGACCTAGATTAGTCCAAAACCCTAATTCCTTAACCAGAAATAGAAAACCATTGGCAAAGAAACCATGTGCCAAAAAACCACCTAAATATAATGTGATCCCAAAAATGCGGTCCCGATGTAGAAAAACAAATTCGGGGGCATTGCGCCCCTGCACCCCCTAAGGGGGGGCCTAGAGGCCCCCCCTCAAACCCCCTTGCACGCCTGACACAAATGATCAGACACTACTACTCGTGCAAAGAATATAACACATACCCAACAAGTTGCGCATCTTTATGAGAGAAAGTTCAGAACCAATACCCCAAGTCCATGCATAGGCCTTACTCCCCTTGCCAGGATTGTAAGAGGAAGAGGTATTGGTATCCACTTTTGGACCTATGTAAGCCTTACCTAGATAGATAGGCAATGACACATGTTCAAGGGGGTTCTTTAAACAGGGTATTAAGGAGTCTAAAATAGCAGAGAGGCTTGTGTCCTCCTCCTCTGCCTCTCTATAGCCTGGCTCAATCGGGGCAGTGAAGACAGGGTCAAAAGGAGGAGAAGGAGGTTGAAGAGGTCTAATCAAAGAAGGGTTCATGGACTGGACCAAGAAGTGGGGAGAGTAAGGCATATGGGGGCCTTCAATCTTGTGATCCGCCGAGGGTAAACTGTTGGAAAGAGCAACGACTGGAATGCAGGAAAATGTGGACGAGGAGGGATCCGTGGATGAGGGTTCAAAGGGAGATTTGTTCTTTCCAGGACTACTAGAAATCGAAGTAGTTTTGGATAATAACCAGTCTGACTTATTAATGGCCTCCTTCTCCCAAAGGGACAATGATTTATACAAGAAAGGGCACAAGGTTTTTAACTTACTAGATAAAGTTGACCCAGACTCCTGCTAAAGAGAAGAGGAAACTCATGAGGTATAATCCTCGTAGCTCATAGAAACATCTTCATCCATGTAATTTGGAGGATTCCTATGTAGTTTGGACTCTTCATAAGAGTCATCCTCTACCTTTCTAGTGCAGTCACGATGAAGGTGACCTATATGGTAGCAAAGGTTGCAACGGAAAGGCAACCCAAGATAATCGAGTGACTGAGAAAACCTTCGCCCCCTCCACTCTACCTCAATATTTTTTGGTAAACCACAGTAATTGTCCATCTCAACTAGAACTCTGCCCATTTTCCGCATAGGAGCAGTAAGTAACTTGGAATCCAGAGCAATAAATTTACCTAGTGAATCAACAATGGCTCACAAGGCTCCTTCATTCCAAAGGTACAACAGGAGGCCACACAATAGTACCCAGAGATGCCTAAACTAGAAGTAGTATGTATCTAGGTTAAAAGCGACCCTCCACCGTTTTAGCATAAGACTACTTCCCCCAAACACCCACAACAAGCTCAGTAATAGTGAAGCATCCTCCGAAGAATTGCAGATAAACCCGAGCCACCCTTTGGTAAGATAGATAACCTTAGGAGAGTATCCAATGAGTGGTAACCACTGGTTTTTGATCCAAACCTCAAGAGGTTCTTTACTAAGAAATCTATAAGAGATCCTACCGATGAGTCCACAGAGCGCCATCTTGCAAGTTTCTTCTAAACCCACATCATTTCATAACACCAATATTTTAGCCTTTTTTTTGGCTTTCCACACCTTCCGCCGGAAGGTGACAGGAGGAATTGGATTAATAGGTTTCCTGTGTCCCCCTAGAGATGAAGTCCCTTCTAAAAATCCTGGGTGAGCAATATTGGACTGAGGACCCACCCATGGATCATTAGAAGAAAGAATGTTAGGTGACAAAGTTTTGGAGCTGAGCAGAGGTAGTGACAAAGGGCTGCATAGTAAACCAGTGGAAGGGGTCGTCTTGCTTGTGTTAGTAGGAAAACCAGATGGCCCACTTCCCAAGTCGTCTACCTTGTCATAAAACCCCACTTGTCTCTAGGTCACCTCGTCATCTGGGCTCATAAGATTCTTGATGTTTCTTTCCATTTCGTTAATTGAGAAAGTTCCCATCTAAACCCACCAGTAGCCAACCACCACTAGCACTAAAAGAAACTGACAAGCGATCAGTACCAAAGATTAAAAAATTCTCAGATGGGCTCGTGACCCTAGGAGACAAACCCGCTATTGTCAAGGCGCCAATAATAAGAAAAATTGTAAAGGATAACGACAAACACGAGAAAATGGAGACAAAGTTTGAAGAGAAGGTTCTAAAAAAACTACAGATAGCAGAGATTAAACCGTCGCTTCAAAACAATAAAACACACTTTAGTATTGTAAGACTCTTAGTCGAATCCCGAGGCATAAACTAGCCATAGCTGGTAACAGTCAAGATCCAGGTTCAAAAAACCTTCCCGCCCAAATCTCCTTCGGTTCCCCTCCATCTCTCAATTTCTGCTTTTTGGAACATACCTCAACAACGATAGGAGCATTGACTTACTCACACAATCAATATCTTAGACAATTCTTAATTATTTATTCGTTGAAATATTGACTATGGGATTTAATCCATTTGTATGATTGATTTCATGGATATTTTAGTCATCTCTATATCGGGCCTTTGTAAATTATGTAGGTGTTTGAGCTACAAAAAGGAAAAAACAATAATAGCCAAAGAAAATGGAGGCAAAACGAGAATAGGACAAAAGCATTGGAAATAAGACAAAATATATTTTGTATTTTTTTTTTTTGTTGTAAATTTTGTTTATAGTTAACCAATCCATGTAGTTATTCATTTCTATCAAGTGTTTGCATAAGTAAAATATTATTATCTGGTTATGAATGTGGTTGCAGGAACATACTCAATATCATTTATGTGAATTGAACATGCTAGTAAGGTTTATGTTGTGGAATGTGAATTCTTCCCTATTTATTGTAATTAATTTTTATGCCTGCAATTACTTGTTGTTACTATGAGACTAGGAACATGCATAGATTAGAATAGGATTGCATCTGCATAATATATTAGGAATGCATTTATGATTTATAAGAGTTTTAATGAGTAAGTCTCCTTTTAGGGAGAAATCTATTTGATTGGAGGTACTATTCTATGAATACTCCCTTTAGTAGAAAATCCTACTGAACGTTGGAGAAGGATGTTGATATTTCCTTGGCCAAAGTTAGAAGAGTTTTGAGGTTGAGTTTGATGTGGTTGTATATAAACTTGGCTTGTTTGAATCAATGTTTGAGGTAAGGTTTGTATAACCATTATAAAAGTGACAATGCTCAGGGGATCCAAGGACAAGGAAACAATAGAGGGGGAGATCAAATATTTTTTTAGACTACGGCTAATGGGAGTAGGAGCCATTCGAGTTGTGGAAGAGTAGAGGGTCCATGATTCAGAGGGGGGTTCCCTAGAAGGAGGTAGGATATGATCACCTTTGAGTTATAAATCCTTAGGAAAATAATGACAAATTTCTCCTTGTGTTGAGGTGCAAGGGGATTCTATGCTTTCTTCCTTATTAGGGGGATGTGGATCACCCTGGTAAAAGGGGATAGCATTTAGTAACATTGGGAATAGTCAATATCTTGAGGGAAATCAGATTTTTCACTTAGAATGTGTTTTAAACAATGAGGCTGGGATTTTGGATCATGAGAGGATATATATTTCGACATGCCAATGGTGCTAACCTAGACATCCTCTAGAACAAAGAGGGAAAATATAGGAGAGGATTTTACTTCAGAGATTAATCAAACAAGGGGCCAAAGAGGAAGAAGGGAGGCCTTCCTTCCTTTGGAAAACAAGTATGAAAAAACACCTATGTTAAAGGCATGAGGTGAGGCTTGAAAGAGAAAGGAAAGAAGGAACATCCACCTGAGAGGAGGGAAGGGTTGATGAGAACTCCCTAGGTGGAGTCATAAAAATGAAACACATGGACAAATTGGTACTACCACATGTATTGTGAGGGAAGGGATGGAAGACCACCCTAACAAACAACACATTGCAGATAAAGAGGGGAAAATGGGAGAGTGGAGCCACCCCAATATTTTAGGGATACACTGAGAAACCCTAAGGTGAGGAAAGAGAGGGATTACAAATATGAGGACACTATTAATTAAGGTTTTAGATATTGATTATGTTAACATATCATTATAGACTATTAGGATACTTCACTTATGTTTTAGAATAGGTTTTACTAACAAATTAGAAAAGGAAAATAAGCTTCAAGATAGTAGGGTTTATCTATTAGAAATTCATTTAGTAAGCTATAAACTTTAATGCTTGAATATACAAAGAGAAGTATGGAATGAACTCACTCATAACTCATTTCTATAGATGTTTAACCTACTTAGGTTGAATTAGAGATTCATGATAGGTCTCCAAGAGTGATCCACGCCCCAGATGATCCTACACACACAACTCAACTTTCCCACAAGGCAAGCATTGAACACAATATCCAATTCAAAGACAATATATATATATATATATATATATATATATATATATATATATATATGAAAATAGCACTAGATCTACTACCAAAAAAATATATCAATGACAACACCATGTAGAGATACCCAAATTCCCTTAGAGGGGATATAATACCTTTCGCTAACTATGATGGAACCTCCCTTGACATTGTAAAGTTGAATCATCCAAGGTATGAGTGGAACTATGGCAATGAAGATGCCCTAATACGAATCAACAATCCCTTAAGGTTAGAACCAATTTAATCACAAGAGGTCCATGTAGAGGCATTGGATATTATGAGTGTAAATAGTGCAAAAGCATGAAGGAGGTGGAAGAAATATTAGATCAATATGTGTTTCTAATTTGTGTGTGTACTTGTAAAATACAGTTTCAAAGAAGGAATATTCCAAAAGATTCAAAGAGGCCTTTACAAACATGGATTGAATGGTGTAAAAAATCAAGGGAATGACCTCAAGGAATAGGTGTACATTAGGTTAGCCATTGGAGGGTCCAAGTCATACTGCATTGTTTACTCAATACTATGGGTTTTGTAAAACTATGCAATAGATTTGTAAATCTAAAATACCTCTATGTTATGTGTGACGTTGAACACATATGTGGTACCCTCTTTAGGAATATGTGGTACACTCTCTGTCAAGAGATCATGTAACCTTACTAAACTTTGACTCCATTAATAGTGACCCAAAACAAACTTGGGCCATTGAGAACCTGTAGTGAAGCATACTAAGTGATTATATACCTAATGGGTGGTTTGCGCCCCAAATTGAACCCCTAGAGTTAGGAAATACCCAAATGAGTACCCTAATGGTCAAAGTGAACTAAACCAAACACCATGGGATGAGACCAATTAAGATAAGAGGAAACCAAGGGTTCTACCAAAGCGTGAGATATCCCTAAGAGGTCACATATTTAGGCTAAAGTAGGGGAAACTAAGAGAAGGTGGTCCATCACAGAAAATAGCTTAGAGAGATATTCTATAATCATTGGATGATGCATGCCTAGACATAAAACATAAGAGTGTCACACCCTACCCCCTTAGATGGGTAGGAATACATGAATCTAAACTGTAAGGTCTGATTGATACACACCTCTCAGAGCTATTTTGGATTGAATCTAGGATCAATTAATGAACTGCCTACAATTTGTCTACCTTTCTTCATATCATAAAGGAAATCCTATAGGAAGAAGCAACAAATAGAAAGGAGAAGCTTATGGTCAATGGATGCTCCTATTTCATGAGGTTTTTAAGGCCACAACTTAAATTTCTCATAACTTATGCAACAATGTTCCTTGATATTATATGGTGTCCAAACTCTGCGTCGATGGCATTTATGCAACTTCAATTTGGTTCCTAGATAAAAATAAATTTGTGTCACTAAATAGGGTTCCCACTAATATTCAAGGTTAATTTATTGAATATATAACTCATTCAATATTTCACATAATTGTGATTATCACCCAAATATAGAAATGGAACCAAAACCATGTCCTTGATGGAATTGACATATTGGGAAATTTGGGGCCTAAAATGGACCTCCTAAGAAAAATAATAGAATATGAGTTAAGAATTATGGAAAGATAAACATGTTTTTTAATGTATTTTCAATTTATCTCATAATAGGCTTATTAAAAGTATCAAGTATCAATTCTCGTTGGATGAGGAATTTAATTTTGCATCCAACAAGTACCTACACTTGATACGTTCACTAAACTTATAACGAGATAAATTGAAAATATGTGAAAACTAAACTTTCTTTCTTTCCCTCCAAGAATATTCACCCACAGGGTTGATGTTGTCATCTTAAATCCTATTGGTTGAAAAAAAACTTTTATTTATTAAGGAAACTTTCATAAGAGACCCATTTTAGACCCTAAACTCCCCCTAATGTTTCACTATAATGGATTGCACTATTAAAAAGATATTACAATTTTAAAGAGCACTCCAAATTTGCAACCAATTGATGTAAGCACAAAAAAATGTTGGTTGTTGAAGAGTGTGGAATTTACAGAGGGTAATATGTGGAGACCCTCTAAGGAGGTTAGATCTAGGGGTTTGATTGTACCTAGCTAAATGGTGTGATACATAGTAAGGGTAGAAGATGGAAACTGTTACAAAGATTAATGGTTATGACATCTAGTAAGGATAAAATATGAAGAGCCATATGAAGCCAAATAGGATGAGATTTAGTAATGGCAGAAAATGGAAACCGCTACAAAGAAAAATGGTGTGATTTCTAGAGGCCACAATTGTTTGAATTTGATGTCGTTTTTTTTCTAGGTTACAAAGCTCGGGGGAAACCCCCGAGTACTTCCCCTCATTTTGAGGATGGTACCCAAGGTAAACCCTAGAATATTTAGGTCACTAGGCCAATAAAAAATAGGGCTCGAAGCCATTACAATAATATACTCATTAAGATCTCAACATGTCACTTTAATTAAACCTGGGTGGGGAGGATAACAATCATTCCTCCCAACCACCCGAGCTGAACCCAATTGACAACTGATACCGATTTGATATGAACATGATACAAACAAAGTGAATACTCATGCATAAGATAACATAAGAGATAAAGTATGCAAGTATATGATGAGATTGCTAGAACCATACATTTTTATGTGCACTCATTGGTATTAAATATATAGAGTACGAATTTGTGTGAGAGTGATCAAGTTTGTCAATGTCAAAATTATCTCCAATATAATACAAGGAAGCTTCTAGCAAAAGTACATCAAGATATGTGCAATACATAAGAATATACAAAAATATAATAGTTTTTTCTCATCACATTGGCTATGCCTCATCACGGGCCTTACTTTTAATTTCTAGGGTTACTTCCCTTTCTTCATTTAGCATAATTTAAGTTTATATCCCAGTGTCAAACATTCTTAGTAGCAACATTGGCCAAAAATATTTTTTGAGAAGCTCCAAATAATGAGTATTAAACTTAACCTATTCCTTAGTACTAATTTTGAGATGTTCAATTGTATGCCTTGAGATAAAACAATAAGAGGAAAACATGCAGATCAAGCGTGCCACCCTGCTTCCCCCCCCCAAAAAAAAGAAAAAGAAACCCTACCTAGTTCCTTAAAATCCATGTATTAAATTTGAAAGGAATAGGGCCCATGTCTTTCAAAGAGGATCTATCTAAAGATATAGGTCCGTGGTTGGAATACAATATAGAAATAATAACAAAATCTAGACTAAGAACCTCATCAAGGAAGAATGATCTGAATTATATTGAGAATGCCATGAAGGAAGATATATAACAAGGAAACACAGATAGATATTGCAAGAAACACAATAATATAGTAAAACTCGGATTCTATTAATGACTGTCTGGAATACAAAAGACTGTAAAATGCATAGCACACAAGCTAGCTAGAATGGTGATAGGTTATCTATGAAGAGAGAGATGTATCAGTTACGTTCATTCACAAGAATCTGATTATAAAGAGGGAGAAAAAGGCCTTTTTAACTTAAAGCATCAATGATAAAACCATAAACATTCAAAACCCTAACCCTAGAATATGAAATTCCAAAAGGTTTGTGGGCCTCGATGTGGTTAATTGATACATCAAATTCTTGGGGGCACAAATTTTGCATACGATCTTTGTTTGGGGGGATTGGTATCCCGTTAGAAAGGTCTAGATGAGAAGGACATGTTTCGTTCTACCTATAATCTACCTTTGTTTACTTTTCTAGGTGCAGTCATGCTAAAAAAAACTTCGTTTTGAGCCTCAAAATGGCCCCAGAAGTTTGTGACTCCAAAAACTGTAGAAACACTACCAAGATGTGGAACCATTATGAATTAGTGGAATAGGTGGGTGGCCACCAGTATCCACTTGGATATTCCCTCCCTCCTTAGGGAGAAATGGTCCCCATTTCATCAAGTTCCTCCATCAGATGGGGAACCTTATACTGAATCTCACTCCTGGTGAGCCACTTGACTTGGTGAAGAAGTTTCCCCACTTTGATGACCCGATATAGTTGGATGTTCTGTTGGAAATTTCCCTTCATCTTGGTGTCCATGATCTGATCAAATGTATTCTACTCAATGCATTCAAGATTTATTTTTGTAGGGTCCAAGTGCTCGGTCGCGTCCGAAGTGTCCAAGAGAGGTGGAAAATATGGTCAAACTAGTTCCACATTAAATGCAGGGTGAAAGCCAAGGAAAGGGGGAATACTTGATTCAAAATAATTCTCACCCATAGTCTTGGTGATGGTGTAAGGATCATATCAGAGTGGGTGGAGATTCCAATGGGGTCCGGTGAGGCGCTCTTTCTATAAATGCAACCATACCATGTCTCCCACTTCAAACTTGTGTGGTACCCGATGTTGATCATGGCGGTGCTTGTGCTTGTCATTGGATTTCTACAAAATATCATGAAATTTTTGTTGGATGTGTTGGATTCACTCAAAAAATTTGGTTGCTTGATCAACCTCATTTTGAGCATGGGAGGACTCTTCCTGTGCAACTACAATGGGCAGAGCTATGTCAATGGGGGTCAATGGTTGGAACCCCAAGCGCACTTGAAAAGGGTTGTGACCAATAGAGTTTTGGAGGGATCTATTGTAGCTATGTTGAACATAAGGAAGGCTCTCATCCCGTGTACATGGATGCTTGGAATTGTACATCCTCAAGATATGAACAATAATCATGTTGACTACCTATATTTTCCCATTAGTCTATGGGTGGAAGGTAGTCGATTTGGTCATCTTGGTGTCCATCATCGACCATAGGATGGAATATAAAGTATTCATGAACCTACTGTGTCGATATGAAATAATGGTCCATGGGAGCCCAAAATGAACCCAAACACATTCAAAGAGTAGCTTAGCATTGGCCTCGCTTGTGATACTCTTCTTCCAGGGTGCCAAAACAACCATCTTAGAGAATCGATCAATGACTACGAGACACAGTCATTACCATGCTTGGTTGAAGGTAGACCAGAAATGTAATCCATGAAGATGGACTCCCAAGGCCTATCAGGAGTAGGAAGAGGGGTGTATATCCCTTGTTTCTTGATAGTGGGTTTGGAAATGGCGTAGACAATGCATGATTTGATATACTTGAGGACATCTTGTTGAAGCTTCGACCAATAAAAATGATTTTGAAGTACTACTACTATTTTTTCCATGCCAAAGTGTCCTGCTACCCAACTGTAATGGGCTTCCCAAATCATTTTTGCACACTTGCTTGAAGGAACAAAAATAAGATCAGATGGCATAACAGTCCATCCTGGACATGAAAGTATGGAACTAATTTTCCTATGCTTAATGTATTATAGGTAGTAAAAAATTCAAAGTCACTATTGTATAATTTTATCCACCCGAACGTCTCATGCCCACGAGAGTTAGGAATTGTGGTTAGCACCACTAGTCGTGGGTTGACTGATGCAGTTTGAAACATGGTTGGTGCTTCCCTTCCTATACTTGATGTTCAAGTGGAATTTTTGTAGGGATGTGGAACACTTTTTATGGTAGTCATTCTATAACTTTCCTCGTGTCTGCATGAATTGCAGAGGTATGTTATCAGTGTGGATGATTTTTTCCTTTCCCTAAATGTAATGCTTCCACTATCGACATGCCTGCACAATGGAGTACATCACTTTGTCGTATGTGGGGTATCAATGAACATCATCAAATAATGTTTCACTATGATAGGCCATTTAATTTCCATGATGACTGGAGACTACACTGATAGCATAATGTGGGGCATCTGTCTCAATCTCCAATGGTTGTTGAAAATATGGCAGAATGTGGATTGGTGTTGAGTAGAGGTGGAATTTAAAATCCTTGAATGATTTATGTTGTGACACAACCCAAACTAACTTGGCCTTAGTTCCACCCCTAGTCACCTCGCTTAGGGCCCAAGCGATATGAGAGAACCCCTGCACAAACTTGTGGTAGAATTTGGCGAGGCCCAAGAAGCTGTGGAGATTGGTTAGTATCTTCGGGGCCAACCAATCGCAATTGACTTGGATATTAGATGGATCCACATGCACACCCTGATCATCCACAATGTATCCCAAATATTGAATTTTTTGCATTCTGAAGGAACACTTATTTAAATTGGCATATAACTTGTGTTGTCGCAGGGTGCCCAAGACCTATTGAATGTGCTTCAAATGTTCCTCCCAAGTTTTTCTAAAGATGAGGATGTCATCCATATATATGACCACAGAAGAGTTTGTGAATGGCCGCAATCTATCTTCATCGTCCACATGAATGTGGTTGGGTAATTAGTCAAGTCAAAAGGCATGACAAATCACTCAAAGAGACCTTCTTTAAACTTGAAGGTTATCTTCCATACATCAATTTGCTCAATCGACACTTGGTGGTAGCCTAACTTTGGGTCAATCTTAGTGAAACATTTGGCACTGTTGAGTTGATATAGAAGATCATCAATCCGGGGGATTGAGTATCAATTTTTTACTATGATATTGTTGAGGGATCTATAATTAATACAAAGTCTCCATCTCTTTTCCTTCTTCTGTAACAGAACGATTGAGCTCTTGTAAGGTGAGGAACTTGGTCTAATGTGGCCCTTCATAATTATCTCTTGGATCTGGAATTTGATGTATTCATTCTCCATAAAATAGTGCCGATACACAAGGTCATTAGTTAAAGGTGCACCAGGTGTCAAATCAATTGAGTGCTTTACTTGACAGCGCAAAGGAACCCTAGTAGGTGAGGTAAATATGTCTTTGTGCTCTTATAATATCGTGTCCACCTACTTTGTTGTGAATAGAGATCTTGTGAAAAGGTTTTGGTGGTTGTAGTGACCTTCCATTAAAATTCTAACTAAACCATAAAGAGGACAAATCTCTCATTCTGAGAGACCTCCTTTCTACACTACTTCATAGAAATCAAAGAGACCACAATAGTTGGGACTGCCTCTGGTACCTTGTAGAGTTGACCTCCCAAAGTAATAATGACACTAGGAGGCCTAGATTCATAAATAACATGACACTTCCACATATATGGTTGTCCTAAGAGAACATCAAAATCTTCAAGAGGGGAAACATCATACCATACCATACCATATAGTGGTATCAGAGCCACAATCCTGCCAGCCTGAGGGGGTTTTTGGTTTCATGAGTCAAGGAGATAGGGATTTTATCACTTACAGAAGTAGAATACAACATGAGGAATAATTGTACTATTCTTGCACAAGGGTGACAATAGTTGATGCAGACTATGGAAAGCAATCAAAACAATGTAGGGAACAATGGAGCTAGTGGTTCAAATAGAAAGAAAACATGACATAAAGGATAGGACAAGGAGTTTACATATTGTTTGAGGGAATATATGGCACTTAGTGATGAATTTCACATAGCCATATAATTCAAGGATTTCACCGTCAAACATCCTGAGTGGTATCAACCCCAAGTATCAGTGGACAAGAAGGTGAAGATGCCAAGGAAAAAGGTACTAGTTTCTAAATATTTTGATGCTTCTAAAATTGAGGATGATGGCACAATGACAACTAGTACACCTTTATCGTTGTCCTATGAGGCCCATAACACTAGTGCACATGATGGACATGTTGATGATGTGCACGGTGAAGTGTCATAATCAACCAATGTTAAGGATTCAACATCATGCCTTAGTAGTGATGCTCACGATGATGAGGGTGTGCAAGCACCTAAGTATGATGAGGATTCAATGCCTTAACCTATCTATGATACTTATGACGATACATGAATGATTGTACCTAAATATGAAGAAGACTAAGTATTTGAAAAATTATTGTGGGATATGGATCCATCTTCTCAGGATCCATGTGTGGAGGATGACAAAGGAGAGGTTGATTTTGACGGTGATAGTACACATGAGCTCCATCATTTGACATGCCAATGTATGGTAAGTAGATATTGCATGGAATCGTCTAGTGAGTTAGTTGTGGTTGATGGAGATAGTATTCTTATAGATGAAAAAAAATCAGAGAATCTATTGTGTGACAGCCTATACCACTTGGATAAAATTGAACGAAGTCCCTTAGAATTGCATGATTTCGAGGATACGTTATTGGTCATAGAGGATAAAATTGTACATGTGTTGACAAGGGAAAATGGTTCTCATAAGTTCATTGAAGGTCTTATGTGGGAAACCCAGATGGAGGAGACAAAAATGAGTTGCAAGTGGAGTTTCTAGTGGGAAATTGCGCATAATCAAAGAAGCACTAGAGAAGATGAAATCATATTACTTGCAGATGTTCATGGATAGGGACCTTTCTCTCAAGTTCAATGAAGAAAAGGAAAGGGAGATTGAGGAGATTTTCCACCAGTTGAGTTTGGCACACTCTTCATCACTTACAACAAAGAGTCCATCATCTTTGGAAACCATGACATATGAGGGCGTGAGTGGCACCCATGATTTGAGGGAGGAGTCTCTTGTGACGATTGCACACGAGGGGCATTCAAAGTTGTAGGTTCTTGAGGAGAGGTATGATGCAGAGGGTTTTGACTATGCTCATATTTTTCATTGTGGGGATCATGAGCCATTTCTTTTGGAGATCCCACTAAAGGCTCAAGGCTTAGCTATAGAGGAGATAGTTGATCACATTCCTTGTGGACCTGCCCTCAAGGGAGTATATGCATCCATGGATTAGGTGGAAAGGGATATGAAATACATAGGCACACTCTGGGATATAGGTTCAAACATCATCAATAGAGTGATGGATACATTAGTGCCTACAAGATACAGGATGGTAGATGACGATTCAATGATTGATAACAATGTGCAAGGGTATTCATTGGCACTCGATAGTGTGCAGTGGAGTTGTGAGGTGTTTCCTCTAGGGATACCTCTTGACATAGTCCTCGATCATACCATTGAGTTGAGGTTGCCCAGGATTAGTGAGTGGATGGGTGAGCCTAAGGGAGAAACATATCCCTTGATGATCAGTCTACATTTGGGATATCATCAAATGATGGTCAAGGAGAAGGATAGTCATAGGTCTGCTTCCATATTTCATTATGATTTCTTGGTCATTCCCTTGGGGTTGACCAATGCACTAGTCACTCTCCAGTCTTGTAGGTAGTGGCAGAGGCATATATTGCTATTATTTGATGAACTCATTATATACAACATGACATGGGAGGTTCACCTGAGTCAGTTGGATGATACAGGTGGCATTGTGGCCATGACATATATATTTTATTTGGACCATATAATCAATGCACAAGAGGAGATCCAGACTCTGTTGGAGTGGTTCACAGATATTACAGTAGGAATTGGGAGTGGTGGACTTCCAATTTGGTGGTGGGATCCTGGCATTCATTGGAGCAATAGACTTCTTCAGATGATGAGGATGATTGACAGGGTCATGTCAGTGATAGGACTGCATCTTTGTGAGGATATTGTGAGAGTATTTATTGAGATTTTCCTATAGGATGAGGTATATTTTCCCTCACGATAACCAGGATTGAGTCTATCCATGGGTTGGTATACTTTGACTTCACTGAGATGCTTTGGCGAGACATGATCCAGGATAGTGAGTTCAACTTAGGGGTCCAGGAGAGTAGAGTGCAGATTGAGCATGGTGATTAGAAGATCATGATCAGAAGGGTGCAACATCAACATGATGGTTCCCATTGGATATTAGTTTGGTATTCGGGGACTACAGTGCTTGACAACTCGGTAGACGATGAAAATGAGATGGCCAGTTTTCGCTTTCTTGAGTTTACTCTTGAGATGCTTAGGATTGGTTGCATGGAGGAGTGGTATTCTGAGGACTTGACCAAGTTTGTGCAACTTAAGATTGCATGTCTTATCAGGGGTATTCGGGCTTATTGTGTTAGCCACTTGCAGATCAATGTTATGAGTAGAGGTTGTTCCACATCATGCAGTCTCGCATGGGATCCTGGTGACTTTACCACATATAGACAAGTCTGAGAGAGGTTTGTATGGAGGGACTTTGCAGACGATATGTTGGGTGATATGGGAGAGTGTACGACTGGTCAATAGAGAAGGTTGTGGCACACTCATCTAGCAGGGTTGATGCAGTCCTTGCCCAATTCTGAGCAAGAGTGGTAGAGAATGTTGATAGATTACATCAAAATTTTATCGAGGGTACATGGAGAAGATAGTATGTGTACAACAATTGATTAGTCGTCATAGCTCACGCACTTCCCTGCATTTCTTCGAAGTATGGGGAAACACAGATGACAAAGCTATCCAATGGAGAGATGTTTAGAGTCCATAAGCAGCTCAGGTTCATTACTAATGATCGGGACAAAATTCATTTTCTGATATTCAAGATCGATTATGGTAGTGGATTTGCATGTTGTGACTTCACTTAGATGTCTATGTAGGTTACTATTCATGGTAGTAGGTTCAACCCTTACAGGTATTTTGGCCTGGAGTTCCCAGAGAGGAGGATGCAGATTCATAATGACGGTTGAACGAGTACGATCAGAGTTGTACACCATCAACATGGTGGTTCCTTTCTAAGGTCAGCTTGGGACCCTGAGATTTTAGTACTAGACAATTCAACAATTGACACATAGACAAGAGTCAGTTTTTGTTTACATGAGATTGGTTCCCTAGCAGAGTAGTTCTTTGAGGGGTTGATCGAGTTATTGTAGTATCAAATTTCCCTACTTAGCAACAATATTAAGGAGACCTCTAATGTCCACACCTTGTCGGATCATGCATTGAGCAGAGGATGCTTCACATCTTTCAGGGTGGTTTGGGACCTTGGTATCATTTTTAGTTTTAGTCTGGCTCAATCGATGGAGAGTCAGGTTGTGATGGAATTCCTTGAGGAAAAACAATATTTGGGAAGGGAGGATTGTAATGTCCCCATTTTTGGATTCCCTTTGCCTACAGTTAGAGGCGACCTTATGAGTTTATGTCAGCCTAACTAGAGGAGTAAAATGAGGATAACAATGAGCTTGGGAAATTTGGAGGAGTTTTATGGGGCCCATGATAGTTCATTCACCACCTTTCATCATCAAGATCATTTCCACATAGTTCACTCTTGGTTCCGTGGAATTCCAACGATTTCTGTAATTTTGGGTTATTATTGAGCATACTTTAATTAAATACACTGAAGGTATTTTTGGATCATATTATCTGAGGGGGTACCTTCATGTAATAGCTTGTTGGAATTGGGATAAAAATATCAAAAGTTTGGGATGATGAGAAAGGGACTTTGACATTCAGGAATGTCTTAAAAAACTAATTAAACACTTTTTGACATTAAAAAGATTGATAAAAAGGGGTGTTTAAGTGACTTAAAGTTTATAAAAGTCACATTACTTTATTAAAAGGTAAAAGGGTCCGAAAAAGGGTCAACAAGGAGATAAAAGGAAAATGAGGGCACTTTCTCTCATTGGGCATTACTATTTTTCTAAAAAAACTAATTGAGAGAGCTCTTGTGGCTTTGGCTCTTGGGATGAAAAACCCTAGAGAGTTTGAGATTAGTTTAGGTGGTGAGACTATCCACCCTACTTGGTTATTGAGAACAGATCATTCATATCTTCTTATGGTGCTTCATTTGGGATGCAGTTTATCTTTGGTGGTTGAGTTTTATCTCTTGGCGGCTGAGTTTTTCATGTGTAGAGGTCGACTCAGCTTGAGAAGGGCAAGTTTATGGGTGTGGTTGTGTTTTGGTATCGTGGGAAACACCTTTCTTAGTTTGGGGTCGATTTATTTGTGGATATCCTTTCTTACTCAGTAGGAGGATGAGTTTTTCTCATTTGGGGGCTAAGTTACTATTAGGGAGGAGTTGTTGTCAAAAGGGGACAATTTCTTTATTTGTTGGACACATTTTTGCTGAGGAGAGGTCAAGTTATCTAGTGGGAGGCCTTACACACTTGTTGGAGGCTGAGACCTCATACCTGTTGGTCATTTCATCTCGTTTGGGGTCAAATTCCTTGGTTGGGCGATTCAACGACAGTTATGGACCGTTTCTTACAGTGTTGGGTCATATTTCTCTTTGTGGTCGAAATTCTTAGTGAGGAGGATGATTCTTACTGTAGTTGCTTAATATTGTTGTGGAGGGGCGATTTTGGTTGTTGTTCAAAGGGGTTAAATAAAGATAATTGTGACAACAAAGAGTGTTTGCTATTTATTGTTGAATTGGTATATTGGCTTTGTTGGACATTTTCTTCATCTGTTATGTATTTCACAACACAAGTATACCATGTTCTTCTCTTTTTATTGTTATTCTATTTGTTGGGAATTTTTCCATTGTATTGCAGTTGTGATAATATTAATACAATGAATATTTTTGAAGTTTTGAAAATGGTATTTTATTTGTAATCCTTCAGCAGAGATTGGAATTCCTTTGTAAATTGTGGGTGGAATGTTTCTTGCAAATTGTTTGACTAAACGACTACACTGTTAACTGAATAAAAATTTCCCAAAAAAAAAGCTAGGACATTACATTCTTCCGCCAACACAACCTATATCAAAGAGTCAAGGAGATGGTGAATTTGCTAAGTAAGAGGAAGAAAAAATATCTAAAACTCACACAAGCAAAACTTAAATTACTTCCAAACGATAAAAAGGGCCTTGAAAAGTATAAGGAGGGTCCCTATTTCTTGAGAAAATTTATGGCTTCATAAGCAAAAAAACAAAAAAAAGGGGAGTTGTGGTGCCAACAAAACAAGTCTAAGTAACCATTTTTTCTGATCCACCTCCATGCACATTCTTGTACAAGCATATATTTTGGATTTTGATTCTAGTTTATCTATATATCTCCCAACACATTTCATATTTCACCCAAAGTTTTTTCATCCCAAAAATTAATGGCAAAAAGGGGAAGCACCATTTGAAATTCCTTTTTTGTGGTTGAAGTTGAAACAAATGATTTGTGTAAATATTTTCAGCTCCTAAAAAACATGGTCCACCTCTAAAGATCTTATCATTGTTCACATTATGTTATAAAATGAAGGAATCCTTTTTCCCATTGAAAAATGAATAAGAGTGCCTTGAATCAATGGGGCCAGTTTAAGTACTTGATGAATCAACAAAGTATCATTAAACTTTTCAATGGGGGTTTTCTCTATGAACGTTAAGTCTTTGTTAATTGACACACTTGAATTCATTGTCATTCTCATTGATCCATCTATTATTTTGAGAAACTAAGAGGAGCACTAGTCCTATTTGGTCCATACTTTTTAGTAGCAACATTGGCCAAAAATTTGAATGTTTTTGTTGCATGAATGAAAGGGTGTGAGAGAGGTGGAGCTAGAGCCCTCAACATCATACATGGGAAGAAGCAACATATGTGGAGGGAAATCCTAATTCAACATCTCAAGATGGATAATATATAACAACATTTGTAGTAGATATTAACTTGAGTATGATTATTGGACAAGGGATAGGAGAGGTGACACTAAAACATGGTTATATGATGTTTGGTGGTTGCCACATCTTAAGTGATACCTACACATCACAAAATATAAAGTTAATATTTTCAATGAGTGTTAAGGTTTTTGACATTTAACTTTATTGAAGTTTGTGATGGAAAGTCAATAAAGTAAATTTGCAGAGGTATAACTTAATGAAGGTCATGCAAAAGAGATTACGCACTAGGAATCATTATTTTAATGATTTATCTAAAAGTGTGGAAAACAAAAGATGGAGCCAACATCTTCTCTTGTATCAAATATTGTAAGAGCAAAGTATCTTACTACCATTTGAAATGGATTGTAAGTTGTTTGATCATTTGTCTGGGATGCAAGTCAAAGTTGAATTATTCATAAACCCCACCTTTTTCGGTAAGTCGTGATCCAATATTCCACCTTGATCCATTCATTCTTTTTGAAATTTCAAGGTTGTGAGTCCTCTTAGAATGGGACAAAACCCTCGGGGTTAGAGTTCAATGGGTGAAGTTCCACTCGATTAAGGTCGAATATGACTCTTGGAAAAGTACTATTAGATTTGGGATGAAATTTCATCGAAAAGGGAGTGTATTTGTCCACATATTAAGTTACTCCATTCATAAAGGATTATATTGTCTCCCAATCAAAGAACATGTTTGAAGAAGTTTAAATGTTCTTTGGTTTTAGCAAAAGTATTGGGAATTTCATTTATAGATGGTGTTTTATTGACTTTTGACATAGTTTGGTATGGGTGGGAGGG